>OZ024761.1:18754438-18859438 GCA_964016885.1 Eledone cirrhosa
GTGATAGTTGTACTAGTTTGCTGTGTTGTGTACGAAAAACGCATTCTAACTTAGCACTCCCCGCCCCCGCTCTCTTTCTTTCTCTCCCTCCCTTTTCTCTCTCTCCCTGCGTGTAGTAGGTATGTCTGTTTATGAATGCGTGTGTGTGTATGCATATATATATATATATATATATATATATATATATATATATGTGTGTGTGCATATATATATATATATATATATATATATATATATGTGTGTGTGTGTGTGTGTCGCGTATACGCGCTTCCTTCTTAAATACACACACACATAGATATATGCACACACGTACATACTTCAATACAAGCACGTTTATATATACAGGGTGTCCCAAAAATGTTAACACATATTTATTAGAATGCTGTTGAAGTGTGTATACATTTTGGGTGACACTATATATATATATATATATAGAGAGAGAGAGAGAGAGAGGTGGTTACACAACAGTTAGTTCACCATACCGAGAACAATTGTTTCACCTTAGCGGATCCTCAGATTACGAGCTGAGGATCCGCTAAGGTGAAACAATTGTTCTCAGTATGGTGAACTAACTGTTGTGTAACCACTTCTACCTAACTCGTCCCATGGACTGAGTGCTCTACCACTACGGATATTACCTTCCAGTGTTCTACCACTATATATATATATATATTGCTCTACGGTTCTTATATATTTGATATATATTTTCCTTATCGAGCCCTCTTTGGATTTTAGTCTTCAATTTTATTATTATTGCTATATATATATATATATATATATATATATAGTAAAAATTGTTTCTACTTTTGGCACAAGACCAGCAATTATCCCAGTGCATTACTGGTACTTTATTTTATCGAACACGTAAGGATGAAAGGCAAAGTTAACCTCGGCGGGATTTGAACTGAGATTAAAGGGCCGTAACTCTATGCTGCAAAGCCGATACTGCCAATCCGATAATAATAATAAATATAAAGACCAAAATCTGAAGAGGGATTATTTGCTTAAACTTAAATCTGTACTAATAATAAAATGGCGGGCTCTATACCTATACCCGCTATCCCTTTTATTTTTATTTTTACATTTTTTTCCATTTTCTATTTGATATTTTCTAACTTCCTTCCTTAACCTTCCCTTACTCCTCCTCGTAGTTTCTGTTCTCCCCTTATCTGAACTTTCCCGATGAAGGACTTCTGTCCGAAACGTTGAAACCTCCTCCACTTCCACCAAGCGTGAACCTAATATAACTGTGTACAATTGTCTGCTGTGCTTTGTTCGTTCATTTTCAATTATATCAGGGGTGTGCAACATATTCCATTGGCGGGCCTCTTTTGAACATTGGAACAACTATTAGGGCCATTAATATTTATTAAGCACTATTCCATAGATTCACCACAACTTCTTTCTGTAACATGGAACTGGGAAATTATAACACACATAACCCTATCAGTGGAGCCCTTTAGTATAGGTCAACTGGGACACTATAACACACATAACCCTATCAGTGAAGCCCTTTAGTATAGGTCAACTGGGACACTATAACACACATAACCCTATCAGTGAAGCCCTTTAGTATAGGTCAACTGGGACACTATAACACAGATAACCCTATCAGTGAAGCCCTTTAGTATAGGTCAACTGGGACACTATAACACACATAACCCTATCAGTGAAGCCCTTTAGTATAGGTCGACTGGGACACTATAACACACATAACCCTATCAGTGAAGCCCTTTAGTATAGGTCGACTGGGACACTATAACACACATAACCCTATCAGTGAAGCCCTTTAGTATAGGTCAACTGGGACACTATAACACAGATAACCCTATCAGTGAAGCCCTTTAGTATAGGTCGACTGGGACACTATAACACACATAACCCTATCAGTGAAGCCCTTTACTATAGGTCGACTGGGACACTATAACACACATAACCCTATCAGTGAAGCCCTTTAGTATAGGTCGCTTGGGACACTATAACACACATAACCCTATCAGTGAAGCCCTTTAGTATAGGTCGACTGGGACACTATAACACACATAACCCTATCAGTGAAGCCCTTTAGTATAGGTCAACTGGGACACTATAACACACATAACCCTATCAGTGAAGCCCTTTAGTATAGGTCAACTGGGACACTATAACACACATAACCCTATCAGTGAAGCCCTTTAGTATAGGTCGACTGGGACACTATAACACACATAACCCTATCAGTGAAGCCCTTTAGTATAGGTCGACTGGGACACTATAACACACATAACCCTATCAGTGAAGCCCTTTAGTATAGGTCAACTGGGACACTATAACACAGATAACCCTATCAGTGAAGCCCTTTAGTATAGGTCAACTGGGACACTATAACACACATAACCCTATCAGTGAAGCCCTTTAGTATAGGTCGACTGGGACACTATAACACACATAACCCTATCAGTGAAGCCCTTTAGTATAGGTCGACTGGGACACTATAACACACATAACCCTATCAGTGAAGCCCTTTAGTATAGGTCAACTGGGACACTATAACACAGATAACCCTATCAGTGAAGCCCTTTAGTATAGGTCAACTGGGACACTATAACACACATAACCCTATCAGTGAAGCCCTTTAGTATAGGTCGACTGGGACACTATAACACACAGAACCCTATCAGTGAAGCCCTTTAGTATAGGTCGACTGGGACACTATAACACACATAACCCTATCAGTGAAGCCCTTTAGTATAGGTCGACTGGGACACTATAACACACATAACCCTATCAGTGAAGCCCTTTAGTATAGGTCAACTGGGACACTATAACACAGATAACCCTATCAGTGAAGCCCTTTAGTATAGGTCAACTGGGACACTATAACACACATAACCCTATCAGTGAAGCCCTTTAGTATAGGTCGACTGGGACACTATAACACACAGAACCCTATCAGTGAAGCCCTTTAGTATAGGTCAACTGGGACACTATAACACACATAACCCTATCAGTGAAGCCCTTTAGTATAGATCGACTGGGACACTATAACACACATAACCCTATCAGTGAAGCCCTTTAGTATAGGTCAACTGGGACACTATAACACACATAACCCCATCAGTGAAGCCCTTTAGTGTAGGTCAACTGGGACACTATAACACACATAACCCTATCAGTGAAGCCCTTTAGTATAGGTCAACTGGGACACTATAACACACATAACCCTATCAGTGAAGCCCTTTAGTATAGGTCAACTGGGACACTATAACACACATAACCCTATCAGTGAAGCCCTTTAGTATAGATCGACTGGGACACTATAACACACATAACCCTATCAGTGAAGCCCTTTAGTATAGGTCAACTGGGACACTATAACACACATAACCCCATCAGTGAAGCCCTTTAGTGTAGGTCAACTGGGACACTATAACACACATAACCCTATCAGTGAAGCCCTTTAGTATAGGTCAACTGGGACACTATAACACACATAACCCTATCAGTGAAGCCCTTTAGTATAGGTCAACTGGGACACTATAACACACATAACCCTATCAGTGAAGCCCTTTAGTATAGGTCGACTGGGACACTATAACACACATAACCCCATCAGTGAAGCCCTTTAGTGTAGGTCAACTGGGACACTATAACACACATAACCCTATCAGTGAAGCCCTTTAGTATAGGTCAACTGGGACACTATAACACACATAACCCTATCAGTGAAGCCCTTTAGTATAGGTCAACTGGGACACTATAACACACATAACCCTATCAGTGAAACCCTTTAGTATAGGTCGACTGGGACACTATAACACACATAACCCCATCAGTGAAGCCCTTTAGTGTAGGTCAACTGGGACACTATAACACATAACCCTATCAGTGAAGCCCTTTAGTATAGGTCAACTGGGACACTATAACACACGTAACCCTATCAGTGAAGCTCTTTAGTATAGGTCAACTGGGACACTATAACACACATAACCCTATCAGTGAAGCTCTTTAGTATAGGTCGACTGGGACACTATAACACACGTAACCCTATCAGTGAAGCTCTTTAGTATAGGTCAACTGGGACACTATAACACACATAACCCTATCAGTGAAGCCCTTTAGTATAGGTCAACTGGGACACTATAACACACGTAACCCTATCAGTGAAGCTCTTTAGTATAGGTCAACTGGGACACTATAACACACATAACCCTATCAGTGAAGCTCTTTAGTGTAGGTCAACTGGGACACTATAACACACGTAACCCTATCAGTGAAGCTCTTTAGTATAGGTCAACTGGGACACTATAACACACATAACCCTATCAGTGAAGCCCTTTAGTATAGGTCAACTGGGACACTATAACACACGTAACCCTATCAGTGAAGCTCTTTAGTATAGGTCAACTGGGACACTATAACACACATAACCCTATCAGTGAAGCTCTTTAGTGTAGGTCAACTGGGACACTATAACACACGTAACCCTATCAGTGAAGCTCTTTAGTATAGGTCAACTGGGACACTATAACACACATAACCCTATCAGTGAAGCCCTTTAGTGTAGGTCAAATAACAGAAAATTGTAATACGGTTTCGAAAAATATTCTAAATAAGCCTACAAGGTAAAAATTAACAACGGTCATCGGGGACCACTCTGACTGGTCTGGCGGACAGGATTGTGGCCCGCGGGTCGTCTGTTGCACGCCCACTAAACTATATATATGTGTGTGTACGTGTGTGTGTTTGTGTGTTTGATTGATCTCCGTGAAATCAATGGAAGTTTGATACAGGCCTACACTTACATAAAAAATAAAAAAATGAGTAAATTAATGAAAAAAAAGAAGAAAAGAAAGAAAGAAATTGTAGGCCTAGCCTAGAAGCTCAATATTTACCGTAGTTATTTTCTATATAGATAGTTATATAAGCGTTACATCGTGGTGTGTGTTAAAAGTCAGCAGTGTCGGGGTGGGGTAGGGGTGGGGTGAGAGCGGCAGTGTTGAGAAGATAAACAACAAAATATGTTACATGTACTTTGGTAATGATGGTGGTGTTGGTGTTGGTTGTGGTGGTGATGGTGGTGGTGGTGGTGGTGGTGATTGATGGTGTTGTTGGTGGGGCTAATTGTAGTGGTGATAGCTGTGGTGGTGGTGGTGGTGGTGGTGGTGATGGTTGTAGTTGTGTGGTGTGGTTGGTGGTAGTGCTGTTTGTGTGTGTTGGTGGTAGTGTTGGTGCTGGTGACGATGGCAGTGGTGGTGGTGGTGTTAGTGTGTGTTGGTGTTGGTGCTGGTGCTGGTGACGATGGCTGTGGTGGTGGTGGTGGTGTTAGTGTGTGTTGGTGATGGTGCTGGTGCTGGTGACGATGGCTGTGGTGGTGGTGGTGTTAGTGTGTGTTGGTGTTGATGATGGTGCTGGTGTTGGTGATGATGATGGTGGTGGTGGTGGTGGTGTTAGTGTGTGTTGGTGTTGGTGATGGTGCTGGTGTTGGTGCTGGTGATGATGGTGGTGGTGGTGGTGGTGGGGGCGATGGAGGTAATGGTGATTGGTGATGGTGTTGTTTTGTTTTCATCTCACCCTGTAACTAGAGATGGCACGCCGTTATATAAACGAAAATACCTCAAGTATGTGTGTACTCTCGAGTCCCAAATAATAGGGGGTGGATGGAATAAGCAGGGGGGATCAGCGGGGGTGGAGGATGAAAATCGGTAATTCTTCTAGGTTATCTCCCTTGATTAAAAAACAGAATTAATAGTTTAGTTTACATATTGAGACCCCAACCCATCCAATTTATTTTATAACGTATGGGATTTCTAGTTATGTAATTTTTTTTGTCATTTTGTCATCTATAATGTTTTTTTAATATATAAAGAAAATCAATTGTCGCAGGAATGCTACAACTTAAAATAAAAATTTCACCGAAGATAGGTGAGCAATAATCAATTTGAATTGAGAGAGCATAGTTCCGATAATATGGGAATGTGGTTAGAATGTCTCGGGAAAGAATCGTTTTTACGGGCGAAACCAACCAGCAGGAGACCCCGATCCCGATGGTTGGATAACATCCATGAGCTTGGCTGGTCGGTCATGCTTGGGGATCCAGCCGAATCAGTTAGAGACGGTTACTTCTGACAGGACCCGCCCGCTGGAAGGAGTGTCTGAGCACTCTGCCCTCCACACAACCCTCTCAGGAATAAGTGAACGAAAAGATAGATTAGTAATATTTAATAAACGACGTGGTGGGGGGGGGGGGCATAAGAGGGTGGGGAGGGGAGCGGCATTTGAAAAAATGAATAAACGGTGTTGGGGGGAATAAGGGCGGGTGTGTGTGTGTGTGAAAAATGTATAAACGGGGTGGGGGGAATAAGGGCGGGTGTGTGTGTGTGTGTGAAAAATGTTTAAACGGGGTGGGGGGAATAAGGGCGGGTGTGTGTGTGTGTGAAAATGTATAAACGGGGTGGGGGGAATAAGGGCGGGTGTGTGTGAAAAATGTATAAACGGGGTGGGGGGAATAAGGGCGGGTGTGTGTGTGTGTGAAAAATGTATAAGCCGTGGGGAGGGATGATTATTCGAGACCCGAGACACACATACACATATATAAACACACATATACACACACACATACACATATACACACATATACACACACATACACACATAAATATATAAAAATCCTTACGGTCTCTTTATTTTTCGGTTTCTTTTGTTCCGACTGGAAACAACCTAACCAATTAGACATGGTTAAGATACACTAGTAACCACACAAGTTAATAGGGGTTTTTCTTAAAGGGTTTTTAATGGGTTTCTTAAAGTCTGCTTTGTGACTATGACGAAAGATTTTATAGAAGTCAGCAAATTTTCTGTATACACATATATTTGTGGTGTTTCTCTTTATATATATTTATTTATATATATGGAACATATATTTATATATATAAATATAAATGTTTATATCTTTCTTTATAAAATATGTGTATGTTGGTATCTCTTTCTCTTTTTCTATCTCTCTCAGATGTGTTTCTCTCTCTTCCCCCTCTTTCTCTTCCTCTTCTCTTCACCCTCTCTTTCTCTCTCTCTCTCTCTCTCTCTCTCTCTCTCTCTCTCTCTCTCTCTCTCTCTCTCTCTCTCTCTCTCTCTCTCTGTGTGCGTGCGTGTGTGTGTGTGTATGAGAGAGAGAGAGAGAGAGAGAGAGAGGGGGGTTAGGTCAGTTCCTCAACACCCAACATGACATAAGATGACCAAACAACTTATATATGTGGTCATTGCTATGGCTGTATCGGTGATCAACTTTATAACACACACACACACACACACACACACACACACACACACACACACACACACACACACACACACACACACAAACATCACATACAAACTCAAACATATACACTAAAACACAAACGCACAGACACAAGCAAACACACACAAACACACACAGACACACACACATACATACACAAACACACAGATACACACGCATACATACACAAACACACACACAAAACACACGCACACAGACATGCATATACACACACAAAGACAAACATTCGCATACAAACTCACACACACATACACAAACATACACACACAAAAAAACACATACACACACACAGACATGCATATACACACAAAGACATATACAGACATTCACATAGAAACTCAAACAAACAAACAAACAAACAAACAAACACACATAGACACAGACACACACACATGCATACACACACACAGACATATACAAACTCAAACGCAAACACATACAGAGGCAGAAACACACATACACACAGTTTCAATAAACTTCAGTTTATTTTAAACTTTCCAGAAAGAAATGAAATAAAATAAAAAATAAAACGGAAAACAACGGAAAAAAATATAAAAAGGAAATAAATCAATTTTTAAATATTTTAAAAATTTCTTAGAAAAGAAAAACGGAATAAAATTTCCAAAAAGAAAAAATGGTTTTACAATAATTTCATTTCGTTTGTTTAAAAAAAAAAAAAACTTATTTACAGTAACGTTGCTATGTCAACCACTTTGCTGCGGAACCTTCAGTGTGTGTGTGTATGTGTGTGTGTGTGTATGTATGTGTGTGTGTGTGTGTGTGTGTGTGTGTGTGTGTGTGTGTGTGTGTGTGTGTGTGCGCGCGTGTCTTTCAGTGTATATATGTGTGTGTGCGTGTGTTTCAGTGTGTGTGTGTGTGCATGTTTCATTGTGTATATGTGTGCGTGTTTCAGTGTGTGTATGTATGTGTGTTTATGTGTGAGCCAATGTGTTTCAGTGTGCACATGTTTCAGTGTGTGCGTGTGCATGTGTGTTTCAGTGTGTATGTGTGTGCGTTTCCGTGTGTGTGTGTGTGTGTGTGTGTGTGTTAAGTTGGAGACGGTTACTTCTGACAGGACTCGCTGGAAGAAGAGTTTGAGGGAGGGCTCTTTCCCCCCAACCCTCTCAGGAATAAATTTGCTGACCTTTTGTCTAAATTAGAAATCAATGGTGTTGTTTGTATTAGATCATATTTTAGTTTTTTCTATAAAAGAATCGCCCAGTAAGTGAGACAATTTGAAGATCTGCTGACCATGATGAAGATAACTAGACATCATCATCATCATCATCATCATCATCATCATCATCCAGCGGCCTTAGCAAAAATCGACTCAACAATTGATTTCCACGTGGGTCTGTCATTCATTGCCGCTGCCAAGTCCTGGATTTCAATACCAGAATCTCTGGAGATGACATCGGGATAGGAGAGCTTGCACCCCTTGTTATTAGTGACACACACACACACACACACACACACACACACACACACACACACACACACACACACACACACACACACACACACACACACACACACACACACACACATATTGGATACTGAAACATGTCAACATTTCTATAAATTTGAAGGCTCGGTGATGAGCTTGTCTAGGGCCCACATGTAGGAAAATCTTGTCCTGGACAGAGTTTGTGGTTGGTTGACAACATAGCTGAGTGGACAGGGAACAATTCTGCCCAACCCAAACTTTCACCTCCTGACCGACAGAGATGGTGGCAGTCGATGCAGCATTCAGCACTGCAGTGTTCCGATGACCCTAAAAGTGGTTAGGGGACCATGATGATGAAGTTATATTTTAGCTGGTATCAAGTCATATTTTAGCCGGTACTAGCAGAATGACCCGGCGCTGCTCGGGATTTGCTCTGGGGTTCTTGTTATTAAGAGATATTTTAGCTGGTATCAAAACATATTTTAGCTGGTATCAAGACATATTTTAGTTGCTATTGAGTCATATTTTAGCTGGGATCAAGTCATATTTTAACTGGTATCGAGTCATTATTTGAATTGGCAGTATCGGTAGAGGGTCGAACACCATGCTTTGACGCATAGAGTTACGGCCCTTGCCATTCTGAGTTCAAATCCCGCCGAGGTTAACTTTGCCTTTCATCCTTACGGGGTCGATAAAATAAAATACCAGTAATGTACTGGGTAATTGCTGGCTTTGTGCCAATAGTAGAAACAATTATTTAGTTGGTATCAAGTCATATTTTAGAGTACTTTCTTTAAAGTGGAATTCCTGTGCCACTGTGTGATATCTTAGACAAATGTCTTTTATCATAGCAAAGCCTTGAAAGTCCACAAAGCTTTGTGAGTTCACTCAAGCCTTGTGAATCCACACAAGCACAGTGAGTCCACTCAAGCCTTGTGAGGACTCAAAAGGCTTGAGTGGACTCTTGAATGTCCACTCAAGCTGTGAGAGTTCACTCGAGCCATGAGATTCCACTCAAGCTGTGAGAGTCCACTCAGCCCTAATGAGTGAAAATGTGTGACCATCTGCAGGAGTGAGCCCCACATGTTGGAATTCCCTTAATGTTTCATTAGATTTTTTTCTTCTTTCTTTTACCTGAACGTCCCCCACTTCATCCCCCAAACTGCCTGACAGGTAAAAAAGACAAGCTAGGGTTTCACCAGCTACGAAATAATTTTTCAGAACATTAATGATAGCCTCACTGTTTACCTAGACCAGCCAGCAGCTACACATTTTCTCAAACTTACTAAAAATAGCCACATCTCTCTCAAATTACTACCTACTGCCATAAAAAGAAGAAAAGAAAAGAAAAAGGAAAATAAAAGTGTAAGGAACACCACATTTTCCAATGTCTGGGTAAAGAGTGCAAATTAAAAAAATAATTACGCACACACACACACACATTCTTTAAAAAAAAACCAAACATATCCTTACCACCACCCCTTCGCTTCCCTGTAAAACAACCACCAAACTACATTAATTATTGGTGAGGGGTGACATTGATAAAAAGCACCCAGTCCACACTTTCAAGTGGTCGTGTAGGTGTCACAACAAAAAGCACCTAGTCCACATTGTAATGTGGTCGTGTAGGTGTCGCAGCAAAAAGCACCCAGTCCACACTGTAAAGTGGTCGTGTACGTGTCACAACAAAAAGCACCCAGTCCACATTGTAATGTGGTCGTGTAGGTGTCATGACAAAAAGCACCTCGTCCACATTGTAAATGTGATTGGTGTTAAGAGGAGCATCCAGCTGTAGCAACCAAACCAGAATCAGTTCTGTATGAGCAAGACAGTCATCTTATCTGATTTGTCTTGCAACAGGGTAACTTGTCAGGGTAACTCGTCTAACCAATGCTAGCAGGGAAAAATGCGTGTTAAACAATGATGATGATGAAACCAAAACCATTCAGCAGCATAGTAGTAAGAAACACTCAGGAGTTAAGGGCCAAAAAACTTGCATAAGATGAAACGGTGGGAGGGGGGTGGCTGGGTAGATTCTTCTCTGAAGACCTTCTGCTGTCCAATTTTCTCAGGAGTTTCTCATTTCTATATCTGTACAATGTGGGAGAATGTTGATGCAGTACAGTCTACCCTAGGCATTCGCGGCCCCGCCATTCGTGGTCCTGGTTATTTGTGGAATATTCCTTAGAACCTAACTAATAATTGTTCGTAGAAACCACCGCATATTCGCGGAATCGTAAATATCTTCTGTGATTTTTTAAATGGCTTTTTTCGTGGCATTATATATCTTTTTAACGCTAAATTATTAATAACAATATACCGTATCTGTCGGCCTATTGGACGCCCCTTCGCATAAGACGGTCCTTTTTTAAAAGAATATATTTTACGTTATATTTGGACCTTTATAGACATTTTTATGAACCACGTCCAATATTCGCGGTTTTTCGCTCTTCCCGGGGCTCTAGGAACGTAACCCCTGCGAACACCGGGGGTCAACTGTATTTGACACTTCTTGTATTAACTACTCTAAGAAAAAACAAAACTAAAAACTAAGCCTGCATTATCCACCGCACAGACCACCACACACTTTACTCTGTTTAATTTCGTTCTCGGAAGAGGGGGCGGGTAGAGTTTAGGGGAGACAACTTTTGTCGTTCTAGTCACAATATAATTTACAAAATATTACGAGGGCCGGCTGAAAAGTTCATAGGTTGACTAAGAAACAGTGATGCTAAAGCTGTGAAATCTTGCAGGCATTAATTTCAAAACTTATTATTATTATTATTAACTGCATTGTCTCTTTCCAGTGACGATGTTGAAAAATAAACCGCATTTGGTCATTTCATGAGAGTATCTCGGTCAGCCTGTGAACTTTTCAGCCGACCCTCATATTTACAAGTCAGCAAAGGAGCCTATATTACGTAGTCACCTGGCTTGCTAGAAATAGCAACCTAATTACACCCTACTGTCCAAAGGTATAAAGAAGGTTTTCTTTTTACGGCTTGGGTCTTGTTATCAGCAGGAACAACATTCCTTTCAACACCGGTTCCCATCGACGCCCACACATTCACTCTTTCACGCTTGTTAAGTTATTTTTCACTTATTCTCTGACCAAATGTTGCCTAATGTCAGGTCCCAACCACCGAAATATCTACAGCTATTGTAAGTACATTAAATAATCTATCTTTTAATGACCGTTGAGATGAAAATGGGAAATATCTCGTACGTATCACCGGATGCATTTCGCATGCTACGTTTATACTTACAAACATGCAGAGCCTCTTCCAATATACAGTGGTGGCCATATCTGGACCCGAAACCAATGGTCGCAGATGCATGCTAAGTGTATGAAACTATTTATACTGTATATATATATGTAGACAGAGGGTGCAGTGCAGTGCACCCTACTGCTGCATTAAGTGTGGCCGAAACTCGAGTCCGGAAACTACTATAGGCACCCGTTTTACGTGTGTTGTATTGAAGCGAATAACTATGTGTATACTCTGGGAATGTATCCTACATTACCTATTGAGTACGCTGAGATACAACCGGTCCTGGCATTGATAAATATGCTGGGTCCGTCAACTCCTTATTATACTGTATATATATATATGTATATGTATGTGTGTGGAGAGAGAGATAAACTCTAACACGAATGTGTATATACGCTATAAATCTGGTCAATCGGTCATTTATACTATATAAAACGTATCCTCGGCTGTTTAGCCCCCAGGTCAATCACAATCAACCAATCCTATGATCAAAAGCCATTCCAGCTATGGTCATCCCCTCTTTTATTCACTATCTATTGTGGTGTGTCCTCTGTTGTTATCGTTTAGCCCCAGGCCGGCCATGACCAACCATTCCTATATATAGGAGGATGGGAAAAAAACTTACTCCAACACTTAATTTTAAATCTTTAATTTTTAGTTTTTAATTCTTAGTAATTGTAATACTCAACATTTGATGAGATGAATTTTAATAATTGTTTCTACTTTTGGCACAAGGCCAGCAATTACCCAGTGCATTACTGGTACTTTATTTTATTGACCCCGTAAGGATGAAAGGTAAAGTTAACCTCGGCTGGATTTGAACTCAGAATGGCAAGGACCGTAACTCTATGCGTCAAAGCATGGCGTCCGACTCTCTACCGATACTGCCAATCCACAATTTTAATAATACATCAAAACCGGTTATATTTTATATACATTATAAAACTCCTTTTTAAAAGAATATCCCTCTCATTTTTTCAATAATGTCACTTTGACGAATCAAAGAAAGGAAAAAAACCAGACCCTAAAATATATTTTCCGTGCTATTTCTAACTTCACCGTTTCTCTATATCCACTGTTTTGTATAGAACCTTACTTCCCATGTTTATCCCAGTTTCAATTGGGGGAAACTACAGGTATTCAATACAGGAAAGGGCTTTCCTGATGATTTCTCCCGTATGAAACAGTCAAGCACACACGCATATATATATAATTTTTTTTAAAAGAATTTCATTACCACATTTCTTATGAAATAAACAAAACTTTGGAAAGACAAACAGTAAATTAATTTTTTTCCTTCATTGCAGGAAACCTTTGCAACAAGTATTCTATTACTGAAGAGGACACAACATATGAGAACAACACCATACAATAATGGTATATGAGTTTAACGCTTAATAGAGTTGGAAAAAACTCTTAACGCTTCGGATGCTGGTCCTTCGTGAGAAGGATATATATATATATATATATATATATAAATGGAAAGTCTGTGACACTTGCTATTATAATGCTGGAGATAGACTGCAGATGTGGAATACTTTTTGACTGCTTAAACCGGCTTACCTTCACAGCGTTACAACTTAGCTTTCACGGATAAACATCCTAATTTTATCTACATATATATATTGTATATATACACACATACATATATATATTGTATATATACACACACACATATATATCTATTATATATATATGCACACACACACATATATATATTATATAAGAACTGTAAACTGTCATAAAGATTTATTTATATTTGACCAAAAGCTATATTTTGTACAATCATGGCATGTTTTGAGTTAGCTATCCCACAATGTATACATACAGACGAGAAAAACCCTGACTGTGAGGTTTGCAATAAATCTTTCTCTCGAGATAATAAGTTAATGAAGGAAAAGAAAGCCAGAGTTAAAAAACAACCTCAGTGTGATATTTGTGGAAGGACTTTCTCTCAGAACACCAACTTGGTCCACCATAAAAGGATTCACACCAATGAGAGACCATTCCACTGTGATATATGTGGCAAGAAATTTTCTGTGAGCAGCGGCTTGTATCGTCACAAACGAATACATTCAGGTGAGAAACCGTACCAGTGTGAGTTCTGCGGTGAGTCTTTCAAAATGAGCAATCACTTAGCAAGCCACGAACGAATTCATACCGGGGAAAGACCTTACCATTGTGAAATATGCGACAAAAGTTTCTCGCAGAATAGTCACTTGTCTACGCACAGACGAGTCCACACCGGAGAGAAACCATATGCTTGCGAAATCTGTGATAAAGCCTTCTCTCGCAATAGCACACTGGTCGATCACAAACGTATTCATACGGGTGAAAAACCGTACAGCTGTGAAGTTTGCGGTAAAGCCTTTTCAGTGAACAGCCATTTGTATCGACACAAATGGGTTCACACTGGAAAGAAGCCCTACCATTGTGAGACGTGCGGTAAAACTTTCTCGCGTAACACCACTTTATTTCAACATAGACGAATCCACACTGGAGAAAAGCCTTACAGCTGTGAGATCTGTGGTAAGAAGTTTTCCGTTCGCAATCATCTGGCTAGTCATGTCCGCGTCCACACTGGAGAACGGCCGTACAGCTGTGAAATTTGTGGCAAAAGCTTCGCTGTCAACAGCCATTTGTTGAACCATATAAGAATACACACAGGAGAGAAACCGTATCATTGTGAACTTTGTGGCAAAAATTTCTCTGTAAAATGTCACCTATCAAGTCACATGCGCATTCATACCAGAGAGAAACCATACCACTGTGAAATTTGTGGCAAAATGTTTTCCAGAAATAATAACTTATCTAGACATATACGAATACATACAAGAGAAAATACAAAAACTTGATTTACTATGGAAGTTAACTATGGATATTAACTATTTGTATATCACATGGGTACCACTCCATGCATCAGAAACCCCAATCACATTTTTCATTTTCTATTATGTCAACAAATTCCTCCCTGCATTGGAATTCACTTCAATCATTTCTAGTGGGAGAACTAAAAAGCCTCTATATGTTTACTCAACCTGCTCTTTCTAGCAGAGCAAGTATCCACGTAGTGGCTGTTACAAGGATCAGCTGTGAAGTTCATAGACTGACCAAGATACTCTCATGGAATGACCAAATGAAGTTTATTTTTCAACATAGTCCCTGGAAAGACACAATGCAGTTATTAATAAGAAAAGTTGAAATTTATGCTTGCAAGATTTCACAGCTCTAGCCACTTCTTCATTTGTTGAAAAGGTAGGAAACAATGCAGTTATAAATAAGATTTGAAATTTAATGCATGCAAGATTTCACTGCTCTAGCATAACTCCGTCATATGTTGAAAAGTTCATAGGCTTACCAAGATATAGACTGAAAAGTTCATAGGCTGACCAAATGAGGTTTATTTTTTAACATAGTCCCTGGAAAGAAACAATGCAGTTATCAAAAAGAAGAGTTGAAATTAATGCATGCAAGATTTCACAGCTCTAGCATTGATTCATTACTAAAACAATAAAGTTTTATTTTATCTTCTGTGTTGTTATTATATTTTACATTTAATCAATGTAATTTATTCTATCATATTCTGCCGTATCATCATCATCGTTTATACGTTCGCTTTTCCATCCTAGTATGGGTGGAATTGGATTGGATGTTTTGAGACATTTTTGTACAACCAGATGCCCTTCCTGACACCAACCTTTTCTGTCGCCTCTTACGACCTACAATGATACTGAGTACCTGTTCTAAAAACTGGAATACATAGCGTACATATATAATCATCATCATTTTATGTCTGCCTTTCCCTGCTTGCAAGGGTGGGACGGGTCCTATTCAGAACAGCATCTCTCCACTTGTCACAGTCCTTCGTCATCTCCTCTGTGAGCTTCAGCGATCTGTTGTCTGCTCTCACTATCTCTGCCCATATTTTTTGTGGTCTTCCCTACTGCGTCTTCCTTCTACTGGGATATATATATATATATATTTAAAAGTTAAACAAGGTTCAATGAATACATCAAAGAATGAGTTTTACAATAGATTGGAAGCACTCAACAGAAATGGTTTTCCAGAGTTATTAATATTAATTCAAAATATTAACAAAATAGATATTCTTGTGATCAAGTATATTTTATTATACATATTTCAGAGGTACTGAGTTAAGTTCAACAGTACGTCCTCATCAGATAAAATAAGATGATGCATGGCATATATGGCAGGGTATGTCATGCATCATCTTATTTTATCTGATGAGGACGTACTGTTGAACTTAACTCAGTACCTCTGAAATATGTATAATAAAATATACTTGATCACAAGAATATCTATTTTGTTAATATTTTGAATTTTATATATATATATAGGAGGCACAATCGAAAGGTTGTGAGTTCAATTCTCAGACCGGGTGATGTGTTGTTTCCTTGAGCAAGACATTTTATTTCACATTGCTCCAGTTTACTCAGCTGTAGAAATGAGATGATAGGGACTGGGGTCCCTAGCATTCCACTGCAAAGTGGACGTGGAGGTGCCACGGCAAAAAAAGCACCCAGCACTCACTGTAAATGAGGTTGGTGTTAGGAAGGGCATCCAGCTGTAGAAATCAAGCCAGAATCAGTTCCCATCCCACCCTTGCAAGCAGGGAAAAGCGGACGTAAAATGAAATGAATGATGATATATATAATAAGAACAAAGTGGTGTTACATATAAGATTTATTGCTCAATCCTGGTTACAAATGTTTCTCAACCAGCCGGCTCATGATCTGGGTTGGCATTCCAGAACAGTGTTAACAACAAAAATCACATCAAATCTGTTGACGAACCAGCCAGACACAAACAAGGCATAGGTCGACAGATAGGCATGTAAGTAGGTAAAGTGATACATTAGTAGTGATACATAAGTAGGTAGGTAGGGCAATTTATCCACTAGATAGTATCTTTAACCCTAACCCCTCCAACCCTTGCTAGCACAGAAAGCAGACATTAAACGACGATGATGTAGATAGACAGCCAAACAGATAGGGCAGTTACTGTAAATATATCTAATATATAGAACATTAATACATATATATTCAGACCGGGTGATGTGTTGTTTCCTTGAGCAAGACACTTTATTTCACATTGCTCCAGTTTACTCAGCTGTAGAAATGAGATGATAGGGATACCAGTCTCTATCATTCCACTACAAAGTGGTCGTGGAGGTGCCACGGCAAAAAAGCACCCAGCACTCACTGTAAATGAGGTTGGTGTTAGGAAGGGCATCCAGCTGTAGAAATCAAGCCAGAATCAGTTCCCGTCCCACCCTTGCAAGCAGGGAAAAGCGGACGTAAAATGAAATGATGAATGATGATATACTCTTTTACCTGTTTCAGCCATCCGGCTGAGGCCATGCTGGGGCACCGATATATATATATACCTTTATTACATGTAGAAATGACTTCTACAGGACTAGAACTGTTTCATTTGTATGAAATCATCAGGAAAGCCCTGATGATTTCATATGGAAAACATTCCTGTACGAGTCTCTCTCTCTCTCTCTCTCTCTCTCTATATATATATATATATATATATAATAAAGATGCCTATATTCTATCAATGTATTGAGTCCCTTTTTTAAATGTGGTTATCCTCCAAAACTCTGGAATAAATACACACACACATGTTGCTGTTGATGGATCTTTGATGTTTATGATGAGTGTTCCAGTTGTTTGATCAATGGATCAGACTCAGTGCTGGATTTAAGACAAAAGAGACCATGTACTAGTTAAGTTATGAGGCCCCTTACTTGGGCTTTGAAGGAAGTAATTCATTGTAAAAGATTTTTTTGACAGGAAGATGCTCCCAGGACAACGAGGGCCCTGTGCTTAAGCACACCTAAGCATAATGATAAATCCGGCACTGATCAGCGTGCAAGTGATTGGACATCCCACAGACACGTGCAGCAGGGAGATTGAATGGGACATGGTGGGTAACGAGGTTGCCTCTTTGAATAGAGATATAAATCATTTTTGCCATTTTGCCAACCAAAATAAAGTATCATGACCAAGAACCGAATGTGCTGCTGGGAATTGAATTTGCAACTGATTGGTTGTGAACCGATACTCCTAACCACATAGCCACACACACATGTATTTATATACATGTGTGTTTGTATATTTAAATACAGTGCTATGTATATATATATGCAAAAAGTAAACAAATAACAAAGCAAACAACACAGTACAATGAAGAAATAACAAATTTATTGTAAAAAAATTCAAGTGTCTTTTGTGGTTATGAAAACGGAAAAGGAAGGGAATAGCAAGGGCTCCAGAATCACAGAGGTATGACGAGGGGGAGGTTGATGGGTTCTAGGCCTAGGGCACAGTGGTATTGGGGCTGTGCCCCCTGGACAAGATCGCAAAAGCATTCATTAGTTTTACGTTTGATGCAGTAGGAAAATAGTCTTAACGTTTCGGACGCTAGTCCTTCATCAAAAAATAGAATGAGAAATTAAAGAAGAAATAGTAAAATAGAGGAAAGTGAGCAGGGAAAGAAACGGAAAAGTTTCTTGGAAAAAAGCAGGTCTGTTCAAGCCGGCCATTTCTTGAAAACTGTTGAAAGGAGCATTTAGTTCAGTTGGCTGCCTTTATATATATATATTTATATGTTTGTGTGTAACTATGTTTATTAGTGGTTTGACAAATTTTGATAAAATAAGTAGTGGGGTTGATATGATCGAATAGAAAGAAAAAAACAAAAACCCTCTTCAATGTGGTGCCCCAGTATGGTCACAGTCTAATACCAGAAACGACTAGGAGAATATGAGAATAACTTAACAGAATCAAAGTTTCCCTAAAGATTAGTTTAGTCTGTACTTCCGGTCGGCCATAACACGTGTTTTGTTGTTGTTTTTTTTTCAAACGATGTTAAAGACTTATTCGATTTTTCATTGAAATTAGTTTGTTTTGTATTTTTTTCTTAATAAACCCTCAAACAACAGACGTTCGGCCGAACATTCTAGTATAATGACATGTTATATCTTAGAAAACAATGACAACAACTCATGTCATGGCCTTTGACAGGCGGTGCTAAACTACCAGTATGAAAACAAGCAACACGATATATTAAATACAAAGGTAAGTTTTAGTTCATATTATATTATATTATATCAGAGATTATATTATATTATATCAGAGTAATAACACACTGTCAATGTAGCGAAGAAACCAAAATGTTGCTATTAAGCAGTCCCATTTTTATCTTCGAAGTACTATTGACCCTAGGTTGGTGTCGTTAAGGAACATTTTTGTTTAGTTAGTTTTCGTTTTTCAGTGACCAACTTTGCTATTATATATATTTATATTTGATATGTTTTGATAACTTGAATTTGTGTGTGTATATATATATATATATATATATATATATATATAAAAACATAAAGTACAAGTCAACAGGTTATATAATTAACTTCGTTTATTCAGATGACCCTGTGATAAACAGGCGAAACTCCAGAGTAGCAAGACCCACTGTTTAGCCTTGATAAAATTAATATTAAAACTCTACTTCAGTATTGAGTACTCTTTTCTCTCAGTCGTCAGCTACATACGGATATATATATATATATATTTCATTTTTTTGTTTGTTTTACATAAATAACATATAATTCAATTTATATATTTCATTTTTGTATTCGTTTTTGGAGCAACGTTACTCAATAGAGTGCGTAGCTCGGGGATCAGGGAGTTGTTCAATGTAGAGCGCTACTTCTCCGAACTGAGAGATCACAGCCCCGATACTATGGACATGTGGTTAGAATGTTTCAGGAAAGAATCGCTGGACAGATTTTTACGGGAGAAACGAACCGGTAGGGGACCCAGGGGTAGACCCAGAACAAGATGGTTGGATAACATCCATGAGCTTGGCTGGTCTCGCTTGGGGATCCAGTCGGATCAATTGGAGACGGTTGCTTCTGACGGGACCTTCAGGAAGGTGTGTCTAAGGGCACTGACCCCACGATCCGGCGAAGAAGAAGAGATGTGTGTGTGTGTGTGGAGAGAGAGGGAAAGATTCTTTTTACATTGCGTTTAATAACGCAGAAACGCCGAATATAGTTTTGAAAATAAATAAAAAAAGCGTTAACAGAGAAAAATGACAGTTAAACACTAGCCTCCCTTTTTTAACTTGGCATTTTTTATTAACATATATCTAATAAAAGACACATATTTTCAAATAAAATAACAAAGAGTTTGGAGGGATTTAGTGATATAACTAACGTTCTCATTATCAAGCCAGTGTTGTTTGGAACATAACTTAAGAAAGGCTCTTATATTAAATTATGAAGGAAGGCTTTTAGATAAATATAAACGGTTTTGGATCATAGGACCAGTGGTGGTTTCAGGTAGTTTGATGTGAAAAGGATTAAAAGCAAAAAGATGAAAAACAAAAAGGGTATCCAGAGTTTTCTCCCCAATTCCTGATGACAGTGAAAATGGTTATCGATTAATATTTTCTTCTGTTTCAGGTAAATCTCTGGAATGGGCCTCCGTCGATTCCAATGATGTGTATTTCAATGAACCCTTCACACATACACATTTACACACACACATATATGAATGTATAGTAGAATAATGCTACATTAAAAACTGAAGGTACCGTTTAAAATAAGGTACTCAATACGTCACGTAGAGGGAGAAGAACTATACTCCATTATATTTCATTGAGAGGTGATTTGTTACAGGACTAGTCCTGTATCATTTGGTGATGAAGTCATCAGAAATCTTTACAAAATGAAAAAAAAACCTCAAAGCAGATTTGGTGAACAGAGGAGAAAAAATAGGAAGAAATCATGTTTCTGTGAAATATGCGGTCAAGCATTTTCTGGAAACAGTGAGTTAATTATACATAACCGTACTCATACGGGGGAGAAACCATATAAGTGTGAAGTCTGTGATAAATCATTCTCTGTGGCACGATATTTAACTGACCACAAATGGATACATGTTGAAAATAAGCCGTACCAGTGTAGGTACTGTGATAAAACATTCTCAAAAAAAAGCCGGTTGGATTTACACGAGAGAATTCACACGAGAGAGAAACCCTTTCGGTGTGATGTTTGTGGTGAAGCTTTCCCTCGTAACAGTCTGCTGTCCATTCATAAATGGTCTCATACGGGGGAGAGTCCATACACTTGTGAAATCTGCGGCCGGGCTTTTTCACAAAATAGCTACTTATCCCAGCACTTACTGACTCACATTGAGTCGAAGCCTTACGTCTGTGAAATCTGTGGCAAGACATTTTCTCTGAAGAAAAATTTAACCTACCACATGGTGACCCATTTAGAAAAAAACTATCACTGCGACATCTGCAGCAAATCGTTTTACTGTAAGAATCATCTCTCCAAGCATGAAATCTCTCATACAGGTGAGAAGCTATACAGGTGTAATTACTGCGATGAAACCTTCTGTCAGAGAAGCCTGTTACATCGACATAGACTTGCTCACCCGGAAGCGAGGCCATCATGTGCTGTTTGTGGGAGGAAGTTTTCCAATAACAGAAACTTGACAGTACACTTGCGAATTCACACTGGAGAGAGGCCATATCTCTGCAAAATTTGTGGCAAGTCGTTCGCTGCAAACAGCAATCTAACACGGCATGTCCAGATACATACCGGAGAGAAACCATACCATTGTGATATTTGCGGTAAGTCGTTTTCTCAGAACAATTTAAAGCGACATAACTTTGTCCATACAGGTGAACGGCGGTTCCAGTGTGAGATTTGTGGCAGAGCGTTCACTTTTAAGACAGATTTACACAAACATATACGCACACATACAGGAGAGAAACCATACTGCTGTGAGATATGTGGGAAATCCTACTCCTACACTTCAAGTTTAAATGCCCATAGATTAACACATATTGTATAAAAGAAGAAATAATGATTATCTTTGACAAGATATGTTGTTGTCTACCATATTCTCAGACAAAGCTCATTCCTCTATCTAGCTGGTTTGCAACAACAGATTTCCATTTTTACAGTTGAATAATTGTAAATAAGATGTTAATTCAACATAGAAAACCAACAAACACCCAGTTCTAATACAAATGTTTACATTTGTAGAACTATTCAACCCATGTCTAACAAATATATATTGAGAACAAAATGAGATGATGAATGTAAATATGAATATTCTGTTACAATAAAATTGTATTACTTTGCCATCTTTAACCCTTTTGTTAATAGATTTCTAATGAAAGACACTGCCTATGGATTTCAAATAATTTTGAAACTTAGTTGCTTCGGCTACAAACCCAGTACTGCGGCCTGCAGTGCAGAAGAAAGGAATATAAACAAATACCGAGGATTGTCCTGCTGCTTCCTCTTCGCACCAGCGGCCATTGAGACCTCGGGCATATTTGGACCCTGTCCAGCCGAGCTCCTCTGCAAGATGGGAACGTCAGCAGCCTGTCTGAGGACGGAGCCCCGTGACTGTTGCAGCGGGTGTCGCTAGCCATTGTCCACAGGATTGCTTTTGCAGTCCCAATACCACTGCGCCCTAGGCTTAGAGTCCATCACCATCCCCACTTTTCTGTGACCCTAGAGCCCTTGACTTTCCTTTCCTTTTTCATAACCAGAAAAGACACTTGAATTTTCTATTTTGAAAATATTCAAGAATTTGGCGGGATTTAGTAATATAACTTAGAGGTTCTTACATAAAATTATGATGGAAGGTTTTTTTAGATAAACTTTAAGCTTTTCATTACCATATTTTTTTTAGATAAATATAAACACTTTAACACTTTCATTACTGTATTTCTAATGAATGACATTGTCAGTGGTTTTCAATTAATTTAAGAAATAAGAATTTGGAGAGATTTAGTAATATAACTTTCGCATTATCAAGTTGATGTTTGGAACATAATTATGATGGGAATTTTAAAATAAATACAAATAACTTCGTATGATAGAACCCTGGGGTGGTTTTGATATCAAAAGAGTTAAATTTGTTTTTAATCTTTGTAATAGAAACAACGAATGTTAAAACAATTGCGATTGTGTACAGCAGGAGTTCTCAAAGTATGGGGGGGGGGGCGTTGAGAAGGTCCAGGGGGCGGTAGAGACGATATTATAGTATATTAAATATCAAATGAGACATATTATATATAAATATAGTAAAATATATATTTATTTATACATAGTCTAATCCATGCTAGCGTGGAAGATGGACGTTTAACGATGATGATGATGATGATATATATTATATTATTTATTATATATAAATTAATGATTTTATTTTTTGTATATTTACAATTTGCGTGTAGGCAGGTCTCTCTTGAAATAGTGTTGGGGGTGCTGAGGGAATTACCTGGTGGTGTGCGGGTGGCCCAGAAAGTTTGAGAACCTCTGGTCTAGTATAGGATTAATAAGTTTTAGTAACTTCATAGCTCTGGGTTTGATACCGCTGGACAAGTGTGGCCTATTAAACTTGAGACCAATACCAGGTGAGTAGAATTCTGTAGACATATATCATCATCATGCGAGCATGGGTTAGTTGAGGTTTCCTGTTGAGATAAGCTGGATCAGGTTACCATGTCTTGCTCATGCAGAACTGTTTCTGGCTTGGTTTCTACAGCTGGATCCCCTTCCATATCATCATCATCATCGTTTAATGTCCGTCTTCCACGCTAGCATGGGTCTGGATGGGAATTGTTCCACTTGAGGCAAGATTGGTTGTCTTGCTCGGGACTGTCTGGCGGGTTTTCTACGGCTGGATGCCCTTCCTAACACCAACCACGTTTACAGTGTGGAGTGGGAACTTTTTACCGTGTTACCTACACGGCCACATTACAGCGTGGACTGTGTGTTTTTTTGTCGTGACACCTACTCGACCTCATTTATTTAGGACTGGATGTTGTGGTACCAACGTAGCTTTACATCGAAAGGGGTGGTGTAGATGGCGGTGGGGGTAGTGGGACGGGGGTGTATTTTGGTTAAGAGGTGCCTACTGATTGTAGGTTTCGCTTTGTACTTAGGCAAGGCGGGTCTTCTGTATTACTGCGTAGCGCCAAAGATCTCGGTCCAGTGACATTGTCTTGGAGAGGTGTGTGAGGTTGGAATTTATCAAGTCATCCCAGGTTTTTCTGGGTCTGCCTACTCTGTAGCTACCGTCTAGCCAACCATATTTACAGTGTGGACCAGGTGCTTTTTATTGTAGCACCAACACAACCACTTTACACACACACACACAAAAAAGCAAGCAATCAAGCACAGGGCTTAATGAAATTTACTAAATTCCTACAAGGCAGTGATGCCCCAGTATGCCCACAGTCAATAAATGAAACTGGGAAAAGAATTAATGACAAAAAAATAACCAAGAAAACACTGGAAAAAGCTACAAAATACTTTATTTTTCTGAAATATTTTAGAAAACAAAAAGGAAAAAAAAAAAAAGAAACATTAAAGGATGTTTTTATTTTTAACCTTTTGTTTGTTCCAAGGATAATGAAGTCGAAAATTAATCTTAATTTTGATTACTTAGTTTTAAAAAAAAACAACCTAAATTAATTTTTTTTATAATGAATTCTCTGACAAAACCATTGTGGACGAATTTTAAGATGGATAACGAAAGGTAATAATAATTGTTTCTACTTTTGGCACAAGGCCAGCAATTACCCAGTGTATTACTGGTACTTTATTTTATCGACCCCATAAGGATGAAAGGCAAAGTTAACCTCGGCGGGATTTGAACTCAGAATGGCAAGGGCCGTAACTATGCGTCAAAGCATGGCATCTGACCCTCTACCGATACTGGCAATCCGCCGCCATGATAATAATAATAATGGTTTCTGATTCAGGCACAAGGCCAACAATTTTAGGGGAGGAGAAAGTCGATTAAAACAAAACCAGTGTATTACTGGTACTTTATTTTATTGACCTCGACAGGATTTCAATTCAGACCATAAAGGGCCGTAACCCTATGCTGCAAAGCATGGTGTCCGACGCTCTACCGATTCTGCCAATCCACTGCCCTTAATAATAGTAGTAGTAATAATAATAATAATAATATGGTGATGTTAAGTTGGTTTGTTGTTGTTGTTTTTCTTTTTAGACTTTCATCAACCAAAGTCTGAGTTGTTTAATTTGCCATGAGACACTTTCCCAGCTGGTTCCACCGTGGCTCTTGTACTGTTCCACGCTGTGTTTATAATCCCACACATTCTGGACATCAGTGTCAAATGAGGTGCTGAAATTATAATAATAATAATTGTTTCAGATGTAGTCACATGGCCAGCAATTTTGTGGAAGGGGGGGAAAGTTGAATAAATCACGGCAGTGGATTACCGGTGCTTTATTTATCAACCCTGTAAGGATGAAAGGCAAAACTGACCGTGGCGAGTTATGAACTAAGAACATAAAGGACCGTAACTCTATGCTGCAAAGCATATTGTCCGATGCTGCCAATCCAGTCCTTAACCCTTTAGCATTTAAACCAGGTGTATTCGGCCAGAATTCTCTCACCTCTTTCCGTTCAAACCAGCTGCAACCGACCACTCATACTGACATTAAGGTATTGTTCTCAAAATAAATAATATCAAAATCTCATACATTCGATATTATGTTAGATAAAGCCTTTACCATGAAAATACAATAGTAAATATAGGGTAATGTAAATGCTAAAGGGTTAATAATTGTTTCTACTATAGGTACAAGGCCAACAATTTTAGGGGAGGGGAAAGACGATTAAATCGACCCCAGTATGTTACTGGTGCTTTATTTTATGGACCCCATAAGGATGAAAGGCAAAGTTGACCTTGATGGGATTGGAACTCAGGGACGTGCTGATTGTTCTTGTTTCATTTACACATACACACAATCACTGACCACTGTCTCTGCTCCTTAAGACATTCCTGGTCTAATACACTGGTCAACCAATTCACTGATTTTAGGTCAGTAACTAAAGAAAATATGGGTTTATAACACAACTTGATACAAGACTTACCTGATAGTTTTCAGCTCTTTGACACTGAGAGAGGAAAGTAGGACCGCCTTCTCTTCAGCTAGAGCAACACACTTGCCAGAGAGGCAGTGGGCTTCACGGAATGGGATCTGTACAAAGAGAATAATTAGGAAATCTAGATTTGAACCCAAAACAGATCAGTTCGAGATGGTTGCTTCTAATAGGACCCGCTGGAAGGAGTTTTGAGGACTCAACCCTCTCAGGAATAAGTGGGCGAAGAAGATTTGAATCTTTTGATACCAAAACCAACCAATTTTATTAAGGCTAAATAGTGAGGCCTGGTTCTATGAAATAAAGTCACCCATTTTAAAGGTTTTCAATTTAAATTAAAATCTAACATAATTTTATTTAAGAACCTTACATTATGTTACTATCTTACTAATGAAATAAATAATAATTTAAGTAAATCCCTCAAAATTCTTCATTAAAATAAAGTGTATTTCATTAGAAATGTGGTCATGAATGGGTTAAAAGCCTCCGATTATATTGAATATACTTACCCCTTTCCTAACTAAATAGTAAGCAAGGTCAGTTGCTAACATGTCTGGACTAAGAGCCTCCTCCATCTTGTCAGAGTTGATCTAGTTTGGAAACAAAGAGAGAAAGAGAATGCGAAAGATATTAGATTGTTTTTAGTCATTGGACTGTGGCCATGCTAGAACATTCATTGCTTTGATGGGATTTTGTTGATAGGGGGTGATATGAAATGGTAGTGATAATGTACAGTAAAATTAATGACATTACAGATATTTAACTGCAATTATAACAACAAAAGAGAGGAGAAGGATTGTTAAGCAACAAAAAAAGGGGAAAGAATATACAGGGTGAGCATAAAGTCTTTGAAACCACAAAAAACATTGAGTTTTTGTTTAATAGATGCCATTTTGTTACTGAAAATTTACAACTGCTTCCTGTAGAAGAGAAAATGTAAAACATGTTCAGAAAATTAGGTAGTAACATGTGCGTACACTGTATTTGACTAAATAGAATTAGTGTTAGTTTTGATTTTAAAAAACCCTCTGAATGGAAAAAAAGGATGAGTGTTAACATACATGGGACACGAACCCACATCTTTGGTTTGCCAGACCAATGTGTTATTATTACACCAACACGCCATCCATGCTTCCTTCCATTCAATTAGAAGCTATACAACCATAGCAGGTATCATCATCATCATTTTACATCCGCTTTTCCCTGCTTGCAAGGGTGGGACAGGAACTGATTCTGGCTTGATTTCTACAGCTGGATGCCCTTCCTAACACCAACCTCATTTACAGTGAGTGCAGGGTGCTTTTTTGCCGTAGCACCTCCACGACCACTTTACAGTGTGGGCTGGGTGCTTTTTTGCCGTGGCACCTCCACGACCACTTTGCAGCTGTAGAAATGAGATGATAGGGACTATCATCTCATTTCTACAGCTGAGTAAACTGGAGCAATGTGAAATAAAGTGTCTTGCTCAAGAAAACAACACATCACCCGGTCCGAGAATTGAACTCACAACCTTTCGATTGCAAGCCCAATGCTCTAACCACTAAGCCAAGCACCTTCATTATATATGTATATAAATAAGGAAACACAAAGCAGGCTTTGTTTAGAAACGGCTAGTGAATTTGAAAATTGGGATGTACAACACTCATCCTTTTTTCCATTCAGAGGGTTTTTTAAAATCCCAACTAACAGACTAATTCTATTTAGTCAAATACGGTGTAAGCACATGTTACTACCTAATTTTTAAACTTGAAATTTATAAATTAAAACAACGAAACAGTAAAATCTTAAATAGTATCCATGATATGGTAGTTTATAATCATGGAAAGATTTTATGCTCATCCTGTGTAATAGTGATGGTAATTTACAGTGAATATATCAGAGGATATGAAATAGTGATGGTAACTTACGGTGAGGGTTTGCAGTAAGCCAGCAGCCACTTGAAGTAACGCACTGAGGGTGTCATGAACCTCAAACACAGCTTCTTTGTCTTCCTGAAAAATATTGAGAAAAAAAAATACAACAAAACATATTATTAGGTTCCTCTGAAGGGTCTTTGGAGTAACGTTACTCAATAAAGTGCGTAGCTCGGAGATCAGAGTCACTCCAGGTGGAGCCACTACTTCTCTGAATTATGGACATATGGAATGTTTCAAGAAAGAATTGATGGACAGATTTTATGAGCAACACCAACTGGCAGGAGACCCAAGGATAGACCCACCCTGAACAAGGTGGTTGGATAACATCCATGAGCTTGGCTGGTCTTGCTTGAGGATCCAGTCGGCTCAATTAGAAATGGTTGCTTCTGACAGGATCTGCTGGAAAGCATGATTAAGGACTCTGTTGCCCACAACCTTCCTAGGAATGTGGGCAAAGAAGGAGAAATATATTAGTGAAACAAAGCAAGTTGGCTTTGATGGATGTGCAATATTAATGAGAGAGTAAAACAGAGCTTGGTTGAACATGCTTCCCGAAATACGCCAAAACTACACCTGATGTACCCCTTCCATACACATGCACACATGCGTGTATCATGACTCGTGCACTGTTCATTTTAATGATGTTTGTGCATTGCCCTATGTACTGTACATGCACTTTTTTTGATGAGTTGTGGTGCACCTGGGCACTGTACACAATATTTCATTATTGTTATTATTATTATATCATGACTCATACACTGTTCATTTTCCTGACATTTGTACATTATTCTATGTACTATACATGCACCTTTGATGAGTTGTAGTGCACCTGAGCACTGTACACAATAATTTCATTATTATTATTATTATTATAAGAGAAATGAGAAGTAGTAAGAGAGAAGACTGTGTTGGTATGGACATGTGATGTGCACATGGGTGATGCTTCGTTGGGTGAAGAAGATCCAAGGAATACCTGGACGGATGTGGCGAGAGCTGATCTCAAATTGCTGAAACTCAGAGAGGAGATGACAAAGGAACCTGATGAATGGAGAGATGCTGAAAAGGACCCATGAAAGCATGGAAAAACGGATATAAAAATGATGATGGTGATAGTGGTGATAGTGTTAGTGATGTTGTTTAACCCCAGGTCAACTATGGTTGATAAATCCCATATCTAAGAGATTTTAGCTAAGACGAACCAGTCTTTTTTTTTCAGGCAGTATTATATGTCACTAGATGAAAGCTGACATGGGGCCAAAACAACAGGTTATATAAGATAACTAAGGATACTGTGTGGTCACTAAGCCTGCTAAAAATGGCAGTTAATTCTACCTCCTCAAACTACATTCTACTGCCTTTTGATCATAGTTCTGCTTGATTAGCACTGACCTGAGGCTAAATAACAATAACAACATACCAAATAGAAGAATAAAACTCACCTGGAGATCCTTGTTGTAGGTACTGGGTGTGCCCTTCATAGTCATCATAAAACCAGAATACTGAAGTAAAAAATATATCTACTGATGAACCACCGATTAGCTGTGAAACGTAATAGCAATCTCTTATGTTTTTATGTGCATGCAGAGAATAACAATGTTTTTTTCTTCTTTTTACATTTGTTTAAATCTTAACAGAAAGGCTTATAAACTGTAGTTATATATATACCTACATTAAATTTATTTTAGATTTTCTAATATATGCTCTGTCGTGCGTAAATACATTTATTAAATATATTTATTCTTTAAAAAATGAAGAATTTAATTATTGTTTCATAGTTAAGGTTGTTTAATGTGAAACACACAATCAGATGTATTTAATAATTGCTTCTATTTTTAGGCACAAGGCCAGCAATTACCCCAGTGCATTACTGGTGCTTTATTTTATCGACTGTGTAAGGATGAAAGGCAAAGTTGACCTTGGCGGGATATGAACTCAGGACGTAAAGGGCCATGGTTCTATGCTGCAAAGCATGGTGTCTGACGCTCTAACGATACTGCCAACCCACTGCCCTTATTTATGTATTTAATAATTGTTTCTACTTTTGGCACAAGGCCGGCAATTACCTAGTGTATTACTGGTACTTTATTTTATCGACCCCGTAAGGATGAAAGGCAAAGTGAACCTCGGCGGGATTTGAACTCAGACCATAAAGGGCCGTAACTCTTTGCCCGCAAAGCATGGCGTCAGACCCTCTACCGATACTATGTATTTAATAATATAACCATTGTAGATCAAGGGCCGTAACTCTTTGCCGCAAAGCATGGCGTCAGACCCTCTACCGACACTATGTATTTAATAATTGTTTCTACGTGAGGCACAAGGCCAGCAAATACCCAGTGCATTACTGGTACTTTATTTTATCGACCCCGTAAGGATGAAAGGCAAAGTTAACCTCGGCGGGATTTGAACTCAGAATGGCAAGGGCTGTAACTCTATACGTCAAAGCATGGCGTCCAACCCTCTACCAATACTGCCAATCCATTTAATAATATAACCAGTGTAGATCAATAAATGTTAAAGTGTTGGCTTCACAATTATATGGATCATGGGTTCAATTCCTGGACTGGCTGGCCTGGTCTGTTCTTGGAGAAAAACATTTTTTACAGGAGTTGTGATTGACCAGTGCAAACATTGTTTCTTTAGTCTGATCTGACAATCAGCTCCTTTTTTCTGCCAGTTGTTACAACCAACAGATAGTATCAGCAATAGAAATACCAATAGAAACATTGTTTCCTTTGGTCTGATTTGATAATCAGCTCCTTTCTTTTGCCAAGAATCGTGACTGATAGATAGTATCAGCAATGGAAATATCGTTTCTTTGGTCTAATCTAACCATTGATTCTTTTCCTTACCTCAACTAACCAGTATAGTTAAATATTCACATAATAAATATTTAGCTTTAATTAAACTTACGTAACCAAAGATTCTTCCAGATTTACCACGAATCAACTCCAAACTGTCAGCATTCTTCTTCTGTGGCATCAAACTGCTTCCAGTACTGATGGATTGAAGAGATAAATAGGCAGGTATGTAGATAGATAGATAGACAAGTAGGTTGTGATCAAACTTTGTGGAGAAGAATATCTCGCGTTGTTGCACAGGTGGACCAAGTGGAGTGACCATCTAATTATTATTATTATATTATAATGTTAAATGATTTACCTGTAAGCATCGGACAAGCTGACAAAGTTAAATTCCTTAGTGCAGTAGAGGATTAAATCTTCGGCCCAGCGACTCAGGTGTATCGAGATAAGGGATGATGTGAACATGAACTCAACTGAAGTAGAAACATACAAAGAAACCATTTTAACCTTTTCATTAACCTAAAGAAACCCTCTCAAATCTATGGTAGCTTGGTTCTCCTTCGTCAAACATTTACAGAGTGCACTGGGTACATTTTAAATTAAAAAAATATATTTATATTGACCTGTAACTCCTGATGTAGTAACATACAATGTTTCTAGGGCATTTTAAAAACTTGGTGGACGCCATGTCCTCTCCAGGTCCTTGGTGCACTTTATCATAGTACAAACACTTTACAGAGTGCGCTGGGTGCATTTTATCATAGTACAAACACTTTAGAGTGCACTGGGTGCATTTTACCATAGTATAAACACTAAAAGAAGTTGCTTTGCTCATTACATTGAAACCTTCTCTACTCTATGCTGTCTCTTCTCAATTGACAACCACTTTACAGAGTGCACTGGGTGCAATTTATCATAGTGCAAACACTAAAGAATTCTGTGAAGGTGGAATATACTGAGTTTGATACGTACTTACAAAATCTCGATCACTCACAGCATCACAACTGTTTCCAGTAATATCGGAGAACCCCAGTTCTGGAAGAAGATAAAAAGTCAACATTTTAGACAGAAATAGCAGACATCATGTAAAAGATTTTTTTAAGTGGTGGGGAAAAAAATTAACCCTTTAGCATTTACATTACTGCGGTAAAGGCATCGAATTTATGAGATTTTGATATTTATTTTAAGAACAATACCTTAACATCAGTATGAGTGGCCATTTACAGCTGGTTTGAACGGAAAGAGGTGAGAGAATCCTGGCCGAATACGGCTGGCTTAAACTTAACCCATTTGGTATCAAACTGCCTGAAACTGCCCTAGATGTATGGTACAAAACTCCCTCATTCTGAAAGGGTTGAGGGTTCAACCCCCCATGTGTGCTGATACCCATCTTTTCCCATTCAGTGGGTTTATATGCTCCATTATTAGACTATGATGATGATTATTTAATCAAAATGTTACGGTGAAGCTTCTATTTCTGTTTATTTAAAAAAACCTGACAGAAAAGTGCTTTTCTTTGGTTTATAAAGACCAGTAGTGAATTTCATCACTTCTAAAACTTACTGTAAAGCTGTAAAAACGTTTAATTACATGAACATTTCATATATTAACAGACGTGTCAATTCTCCCCATCCAACGGGGAGATCTCTTGCCCACTTTGTGTAAATGGGTATAGCTTTCATTATGTAAAATCTTTCCCTCATAAGGCATTGGTTATTCAGAGTGCCATGTAATGTGATAGATCCTACGTCAGTAAGAGTGCAAAGTGAAACGACAGCCAAGCCTACAACAGCTGAATTTAAAAAATCTCATGTCTATAGATTACATATACACAAACCAGAGGTACATGAAGTAAGAAAACTGACCTTTAGCCAAAAAGTCTCGATCAATACCAAAAGGATGTCCAGCTATGGCTCCACTGAAAAAGTAAGAAATATTTTAAAATCATTCCCTGATTCTATGATACAAAACTTTGTTTTCAAATGTTTCTATTTATCTAAAAAACTTTCAACATAATTTTCTATGTAGAATCTTTGTGTTCCAAACACCAGCTTAATAATGATTTCTACTTTAGGCACAAGGCCAGCAATTTGGGGAGAGTCGATTAAATCAACCCCAGTACATTACTGGTACTTTATTTTATCTACCCTGTAAGGATGAAAGGCAAAGCTAACCTCAACGGAATTTGAACTCAGAATGTAAAAGGCCTTAACTCAATGCCACAAAGCATGTTGTCCGATGCTGTACCAATACTGCAAAGCTAAGTTAGTTATATTACTATATTAAACTGTTTGTCTTAAAGTGTTTCTATTTATCTAAAAACCTTTCGAGATAATTCTATGTATGAACATTTGTTAAGTTATGTTCCAAACACACCATCTTAATAATAAGAAAGTTAGTTATATTACTATACAAAAGTTTGCTTTAAAGTGTTTCTAATTATCTAAAAACCTTTCAACATAGTTCTATGTAAGAACCTTTGTTAAGTTATGTTCCAAACAATAAGTTAATAACTAGAAAGTTTGGTATATTAATAAATCATCCAAATTCTTGATTATTTTGAAAATGATAAACAATATCTTTCATTAGAAATATGGTAACGAAATGGTTAAAGTGTTTACATTTATCTAAAAACATTCCATCATAATTTTATGTGAGAACTTTTGTTAAGTTATGTTCCATCTTAATAATGAGAAAGTTATATTACTAAATCCTTCCAAATTCTTGATTATTTTCAAAATCATTTGAAAACCATAGACAGTGTATTTCATTAGAAATATGGTAATAGAAAGGTTAAATAAATTTCTTTTCACACCAATTGTTATGGAATCATACAGACAGAAGTTAAATATACAAATGAATAGTGTTCTCACCTGCCTAAAGGTAGCTTGTCAACTCGTTTATAAAGTTGCAGAAAACGATCTACGTCTCGTTGCAACATCCAGGTAAAACTGCAACACAGAACAAAATTTTGTTATTAATTGTAGGTTTCACACCTGTACTATATATAATTGTATGTACATATGTGTGTGTATATATATATATAGTCGTATGTGTGTATTGTATATGTATGTATATATATACAAGTCTGGCAGAATGTCGGTTGACAGTCTGTCAAACTACATCCAGGCAATGCAACCCAACATCACTAACACAAGAGAAGTAACACCACAAGAGCATGAGGATAGGGAGAAAACCCTCAACGCCCATATGATGATGTGGACAAACATAATGCAGCCCAATAAAAGGACTGCCAACAACTTCCAGGCCTGGAACAATGACGTGCCAGCGTTGTATGGGCTTCGAAAAGACCATAAAACGAGCAGTGACCCTGTCACGGGACCACCAACACGGCCAGTCTGTGGAGCTAACATTGCTAGTAACTACAGACTTTCCCTACTTCCTCTCCCTGATCATACACCCCATCATTGAAATGTCCCCAGATATATGTGACAGCACGGAGGACCTCCTCAGCAGAATCAGCAAAAGTAACCGATCTAGGGACCTAACAAACTGTATAATAGGTAGTATGGATGTTGTGTCCCTATATCCATCCATTGACGTGGATTTTGCTGTGGAGAAATGCGTAGAAATGATCAGTGAGAGCAATGTAATAGTAAATGTAAATGTATAGTAATGATTATCTAGATACATATGACTTTAGCAACCTGTGCCCTACAAGACCAGCAAGAGGCAGACCACCTACCATTACCTCAATGACCAAGAAAACCCACACAGATAGATGGATGGAACGGGTGAACCAGAGCCATACGGACCCCCGAAAACCACGATGAACTAAAGAAAATGATTGCACATGCGGTGGGGGCCAGTATAAAATTAACCCTTAAGGAACATATGTTCAAATTTAATGGAAAAACATATGCCCAAGAGGAGGGAGCAGCCATTGGTGTTAGCATTGCAGGTGACATAGCTAACCTATTCATGGTATGGTGGGACAATAGATTTAAACTTTAACTTAAAGAACAATTAGAAGACAGCAACCTCTTAACCCTGATAATGTACTCCCGCTACATTGATGATATAAACATCGTAGTAAAAACACCCCCACTAGAGAACAGTCAGGAATTAGAGAAAAACACCATGGAAAGCATCCAGCAAATAGCTAACTCCATCCACCAGAGTATTAGAGTTACTATAGACTACCCAAGCAAACACCCCAACCATCGATTACCTGTACTAGACACAGAGCTCTGGTTATATATATATATATATATAACATGTAGTTGTTTGTGTGTATTTTATGTATATATATATACATAAAATATATATATATTCGTATGTGTGTATTTATGTGTATATATATATAATTGTTTCTACTTTTGGCACAAGGCCAGCAATTACCCAGTACATTACTGGTACTTTATTTTATCGACCCCCGTAAGGATGAAAGGCAAAGTTGACCTCGGCGGGATTTGAACTCAGAATGGGAAGGGGCGTAACTCTATGCATGAAAGCATGACATCCGACCCTCTACCGATACTGCCAATCCAACGCCCTTATATATACACCATGTGTATATATATATAATGGAGGTGTGTATCTACTACACTGTACTGGTACACTGTCAATGTTGTATGTAAAATGGAGATATAAGAAGTATATACAATTTGAGGACACCTTTCTACTTTCCTTTGTCCCACTAATGTTAAAAGAACTTAATACTTACGTTGGGGGGAAAAAAAGGGTTTGGGGTGAAAAATGAAGCAACAAACCTCAGTAACCATTGGCTCCATCGAATGGGCTGAGCTCTCTGCAAATGTGTATAGCCAGGCATCAGGACATCAATTTCACTGTAGGAAAATAGAGAATGGAGTTAACTCTTTACTCTACATTTACTATTGTATTTTCATGGTAAAGGCTTTATCTCACATAATATCGAATCTATGAGATTTTGTTGATATTTATTTTGAGAACAATACCTTAACATCAGTATGAGTGGCAAGTTATTGCTGATTTGAATAGAAAGAGGTGAGAGAATTGTGGCCGGATACAGCCGGTTTAAATGCTAAAGGGTTAAAGAAATATCATTTAATGTCTATTTTTGTCGTACTGGCATGGGTCCGACTTATAGAACAAGGGCGCCTTTAGTAAAATCAGCCTAATTTTGTCATCATGTGATCCCAAATAGTGGCTCCATAGTGGTGATTAATTATGAAATATGATAACATATATATATATATATATATATATATATATATATATATATATATATATAGTTGATCGACTTTCGTCAAATTGGACCGAGGAAACAATGTTTCCGTTGGTCTTTCCAATTGCTAATACTTTCTATCGGTCGCAACTCCAGGTAGAAGGAGCAACGTGAAATAAAGTGTCTTGCTCAAGGACATAACACATCGCCTGGACCAGGAATCGAACTTACAACCTCGCGATTGTGAATCAAATTCTCTTGCCACTCAGCCACGTGCCTTCACTTACAATTAATTATAAATATGCATTTTCATATCACAATGCATAATTACATTATAGATAATTGGTGGTCGAATAATCAGTATTAGCTAATTTGCTTATTTATACATCCTTAGATGATGCTACGAGCTAGAGAGGAGGGGGTAAGGAGAGAACGACCATCAGTCTTGCAGCAAGTGTGTGTGTATGTGTGTGTCACAAGGAAGAAAGGGGAGATAACCCACACTCGGATGTTTACCTTTCGGCCCGATTCAGGAAAACAGTAATGAGCTGTTTCAAATATTTTCTCTGCTGCTTAATGGCTTTCTTCATCCAGAGTCTTAGATCGGTGACAGCTTGATCATTCCTGCTTCGTCCAGTGTGTAACTTCCCAGCAGGTTCACCAATAAGTTCCTGAGAAGAAGCAAAAAAAAATACAAAAAAAAAAAATTGGTATAATGAAAATTAGAACGAGGCTCAACATACAACGAAAGCTACTAATTCAATTTTCATAGTTTAAGAATATTTAGAGAAGAACAAATGTGATGATATGAACTTACTTTCAATCGGCGTTCATTAGCTGTGTGAATGTCTTCATCATGGGGTTGCAGCTGGAATTTCTTTTCCTTCCATTCTATCATAACCTGGAAGACAAAACACAATAACAATTAATGTACAAAGCTGAATTTTCAGCTCTATACTTGAGTACATCATCCTTTATTCTTATATATCTTCTTTAATCCAGTAACTCCTGAGAGAGACATAGGGGTGCCAAATTGACATACAGCGTTTCTAGGATATTTTAAAATCCTGGCAGAGATAATCTCTTCTCCAGGCCTAAATACAGCAGATTTCTTCCAGAGAAGGATAGAGAGAGTGGGAAAGAGATTTAGAGGAAGAATCGATCCCAGTACTTGACTGGTACTTTTTTTATCGACCTCAAATCGATGAAAGGCAAAGTTGAACTTGGCAGCAGGGAGTGAGAACGGAGCATTCTATCCAACGCTTTAATGACTGTCAGTTTGCCACCTTGTATATATATATATAAGTATTGAAGTTTCCGTTGAAAATTGAAAAAGTCAGAGGAGTGAAGAGTGCTCTATGTAAGTTACAGAGCTAAATCTAATGTATAATAAACAATACAATATAATTACCTCATTACCAGAGGTTTCCCAAATAAGACGAATACAAGAAACGTCCACATTCGTTCGTCAGACAAGGCAATGAGGTAATTATATTGTATTGTTTATTATACATTATATATATATATATATATATATATATATATATATATATATTATAAAATAACAGGAGGCTGGACTGGTGTAAATCCTTGAAAGGTTTATTATACTATGATCATTTCAATGACCGGTTCTATCCAGTGGTGAACCAACAAACCTAAATATATATATATATATATGTGTATTTAAAAGGTAAACAGAAATAACAACACAATCAGTACAGTATATGGAAGGAATATATTAGGTTAACGCTTGAAATAGCAGGAAGAGGGTCTGAACGTTTCGGGCACTAGTTCTTCATCAGAAGAAAGAATGAAGGGACAGATTGGAATTGGAAAAAATGTCTTTTACAATAACAATTGTCTAATATACAAAGATGCAGGCATGGTTATGTGGTTTAAGAAGACGGACTTTAAATAATGACGTCGACAATGATGATGATAGTTGTGTAGTTGTATAGTGTACTAACCTTATGAAGTCCATCAATGATAAGGTCACACTCTTTTTCACTGATCAAACCAATCTTCTGGATCGCTTTTGCGTAAGCCAAACTGCCCTGTTAAGAAAATAGAGAGATGTACAAAAGGGGTTACTCACATGTCGGAATAAAAAAAAATAAAAATGGAAACCCCCAAAACAACAAAAACGCTAGAGGTAAATTAGGTAAATGGTTATAGCTAAGTAGCCCATTTACACAAACGAAAAAACTATATATTTTCACCTGCCTTAAAACCCAGCAGTAAGAAGAAGGTGAGAACCATGTAAGTTTGAAATGCATCGACAATTATCCCCCCTTGCTTCTGCTAGAGTCCACTCGGTAGCGCTGACTGTCAGACTTCTATTCATAGCTGAGGCTTTCTAAATGTTTATTTATCAAACATGCCATATATCTTTAGATATAGAAACTCACACACATATATATATATATATATATATATATATAACGAAGGAAATGTGGTAAGGAACCAGATGGAACCAGATGGACCATAACGCACCAAAGTCCAGAATTAGCTGTCGAAACGGCTTGAGCTCAGCCGTCGGGGTCCTACTGGTTCCTATATATATATATATATATATATATATATATATATAGTAATAATAAATACAAAGACCCCAAAATCCAGAGAGGACTTGGTTAGGGTGGTATATATATATATATATATATATATATATATACACACGTATGTGATTGACGACTTGAAAGAAAAGAGTATACAAATTAGTGAACCTGCTGGGAAGTTACACACTGGACGAAGCAACAACGCAGCACGCCATTTTTCATTCCTATATTTTTTCCCCTCGCCGCGATCTGTCTTTTTCTATCACCTTACTGCTATCCTCTTTCTCTCTCCTTGTACCACTTATTTTCATTCACCCCGTCTGCTAGTCACACTCTCTCGGCTGGCCTCTTCCTCACACTTTCACTCACTCCCCCTCTCTCACTTCCCCCCGTCTGAACTGTGTGAAATCCTTTTCTCGCTCACATTTTGCAGGGTATGGACGCGTCTGTCGTCTTTTCGTCATTGATTTGCTAGAACTTAAGTTCACATGTATCATTGACTTGTTTTCTCAATTTCCTCTCTTTACGTTGCATTACCATTTTGTTTGTTTACATGTCCCTATTTCTCTACCCATTCTTTGTGTCCCAATAACTTATTTTAGTTATTGCTCGCACTGACTTTGAGGTATCTGGTCTTTAATGCGAAGAAATACTATGATAGTCAGAAGATCACTGATGATGGACAGTCCTGTTTCTTGGTCTATTTTTCATTTATATATATATATATATATATATATATATACAGGGTGTCCTGTATATATACACACTTCAACAGCATTCTAATAAATGTGTATACATTTTTGGGGACATCCTGTGTACATATATATATATATGTATATATATATATATATATATGTATATATTTATTAAAATAAATATTTTAATAAATATTTGCTCTAGGGTTCTTATATATTTGATATATATTTATCCTTATCGACCCCTCTTTGGATTTTAGTCTTCACATTTATTATTATTCCTATATATATATATATAAGAGTGTATGTTTGAAATGGGGTAGCATTAGTTAAAATATTCAAACATTATTAACTGATTGAGCACTCAATACTTCTGGATAGAGTGTAAATTTGATTTTCTAAGTAGAAACGAGACAGTGACTTTGAAGTTTCATCATTGATTCACCTTCATTGACAGGTGAGAACAACTTACCTGTAAGTCTTCTTCCCACATTCGTTTATCAAAACTAATGGAAGCATTAAACTTCTCCATGATGGGGTCCACGCTGCCAGAGAACCGACCACCCCACAGCTTGCCACCCTGAAATAATATAGACATATATAATAGATGGAATTAGGTAGATATTGGTGGTGATGATGATGGTGGTGGTGATGGTGATGATGGTGTTAGTGGTTATGATGATGATGGTGGTGTTAATGGTGATGGTGATGATGGTGTTAGTGGTTATGATGATGATGGTGGTGTTAATGGTGATGATGGTGTTAGTGGTTATGACGATGATGGTGGTGTTAATGGTGTTAGTGGTTATGATGATGATGGTGGTGTTAATGGTGTTAGTGGTTATGATGATGATGGTGGTTATGATGATGATGGTGGTGATGATGGTGTTAGTGGTTATGATGATGATGGTGTTAGTGGTTATGACGATGATGGTAATGATGATGCTGATAGTGGTGGTGGTAATGATGTTGGTGTTAGTGGTGGTGGTGACAATGGTGGTAATGATGATGATGATGATGATGGTGGTGGTGGTGGTGTTAGTGATGATGGTGTCAGTGGTGATATTGATAGTGGTGGTGGTGTTGATAGTGGTGACACTGGTGGTAATGATGATGATGCTGATAGTGATGGCGGTGGTCGTGGTGGTGTTAGTGTTAACAGTGGTGGTGGTGGTGGTCAGTGGCGATGGTGATGATGATGATGGTGTTGGTTGTGGTGATGGTAATGTCAGTGTTAACGTTGGTGATGCTGATAGTGATAGTGGTGGTGGTAGTGGTAGTGGTGGTGGTGGTGGTGGAGTTGGTGTCAGTGGTCATGGTGACGATAAAAAATAAATAAACAAACAGGAAATCGAAATAATATTTGAAAAGAAATTGTCAATAAATATGAGCTATGAATTAATAAATTAACTAATTAAAGGTATTATGGAGGCACATGGCTTAGTGGTTAGAGCATTGGTCTTGCAATCGAAAGGTTGTGAGTTCAATTCTCAGACCGGGTGATCTGTTGTTTCCTTGAACAAGAGACTTTATTTCACATTGCTCCAGTTTACTCAGCTGTAGAAATGAGATGATAGGACTGGAGTCCCTATCATTCCACTGTAAAGTGGTCGTGCCATGAAAAAAAATAAAAAGGACCCAGTACCCACTGTAAATGAGGTTGGTGTTAGGAAGGGCATCCAGCTGTAGAAATCAAGCCAGAATCAGTTCCCGTCCCACCCTTGCAAGCAGGGAAAAGCGGACGTAAAATGATGATGATGATGATTTGATTAAATTTTTACCTCAATTTTCTTATCGGGAGTTGGTGGTTGTGGTTGTGGTTGTGGTGTTGTTGTTGGTGGTGGTGGTGTCGGTGTTGGAGTTGGTTCCAAGGGTTCAGAGTTTCGTGGACGTTTAGCTTCGAGTGGCATAGTGTTCTCCTCGGAAGGATGTTTACCTGTATCAGGTTTCTCAACTGCAGGCTAAATCACAAACATTTGAAGAGTTAATTAGAGTTCTTAACGCTTACTTTACCTTACCTGACCATATTTCTAATGAAATACACTCTATTTCAAATAATTATTGAAAAATGTTGAAGGATTTACTGAAATTATTAATTATTTCATTTCTTAGTAAGTTGACACATAATTCTTATATTAAATTATATTGGAAGAATTTTAATTTAAATAGGAACTTTGTATTTCAATTAATTAATGAAGAATTTTGAAGGATTTACTAAAATTATTATTTCATTACTATTTTTAAGAAATGGATGGTGAGTTATGGAAGTAGTGGTGAGGGGTAAGAGGCAAGGGGTGAAAGATATAATTAAGGGGTATGGGTGACGGGTAGGGGGTAAGATTTAGAATTTACTTACTTCTGCAGACATGTTGGAGGTTTCTGGAAAAAAAATGTATAATAAAATTAATTTTTATAAAAATAACAAATAAATAATTGTTTCTACTTTTGGCACAAGGCCAGCAATTATCCCAGTACATTACTGGTACTTTATTTTATCGACCCCGTAAGGATGAAAGGCAAAGTTAACCTCGGTGGGTTTTGAACTCAGACCGTAAAGGGACGTAACTATGCTAGAAAGCATGGCGTCCGACCTTCTACCGATACTGCCAATTCGCTATGGAAATTTATGTAAATATATATAGATTATGCAAATATATATATATATTTATATTATGGAAATATACATAAACTATGTAAATATATATAAACTGGGTTTAACATATGTTGAACAGTGTGTGTGTGTGTGCTTCACAATAAATGGATCATGTATGTGTGTATGCATGCATCTGTGCTTAACAATCAATGGAGCATGCATGTATGTATGTGTGTGTGTGTGTGTGTGTGTGTTTATTTAACACTCAATGGAGCATGTATGTGTAAGTGTGTGCGTTTAACACTCAATGGAGCGTGTATGTGTGTTTGTGTATACAACAGATGTTGTTTAACCCCAGGACAACCCAGATCATGCCAGGTAAAGCATGAATTCAAAATCATTTCTACAACTATGTCAGGGTTTTTCATGTACTTAGAACTACAGTATTCAACATGTCCTTCTTTTTTAAGATAGCTATGTTGGATTTGAGAGAGGTTTGGCTGCTATTTCTAGCCTGTTCCAGAAATTACATGCAGCCAACCCTCACCCACATCCTCTGCAGTATTTAAACTTTTAACATCCTGTAATGATGGGTTTGTTAATTCAAATGTTTATAGTATCTTTACTGGAGGACATATGGTTGTGAAAATTTGCAGTATTATAGTAAAAACTTTGGTATTTAACCCTTTAGCATTTAAACTGGCTGTATCCGGCCAGAATTCTCTTACCCCTTTCTGTTCAAACTGGCCATAACTGGCCACTCATACTTATATTAAGGTATTATTCTCAAAATTAATAATATCCAAATCTCACACTGTACACAATAATTTCATTGCTTTGACGCATAGAGTTACGGCCCTTGCCATTCTGAGTTCGAATCCCGCCGAGGTTAACTTTGCCTTTCATCCTTACGCGGTCGGTAAAATAAAGTACCAGTAATGCACTGGATAATTGCTGGCCTTGTGCTTAAAGTAGAAACAATTATTATTCGATATTATGAGAGATAAAGCCTTTACCATGAAAATAGAATAGTATATATAGAGTAATGTGATGCAACATAGTTCTCTTTTGTATTTTTTTAGTCTTGCTAATGTGGTTTGTGCATTAAAATGTTTATAGTATCTTTACTAGACAGATCATTGCGTAAATTTGCAGTAATATAGTAAAGACTTTGGTATTTAACCCTTTCATGACTACATTTCTAATGAATTTCACTCTATTTTAATTAATTAATAAAGAATTTTGAAAGATTTACTTAAATTATTAATTATTTCATTAGTAAGATAGTAACTTAATGTAGGGTTTTTATATAAAATAATGTTGGAAGATTTTAATTTATATAAATTGGAAACCTTTAAAATGGATGACTTTATTTCATAGAACCAGGCCCCACTATTTAGCCTTAATAAAATGAATATATATTTAGAATAAGAAAATGCGAAGTAGTTTTAGAAGTCCTTTCTGGATAAGACCATGATACATATTTCGATGTTGACAGCAGCCACACAATTCCACGTACCCAGTGCCATGATATCATCAGACAGCTTCTTACATAATAAGGTTACGTTCCCTGGCAAAGGCTTCAAGAGCATCATTTTTCTCCGTTCGTTTGTTGTTTCACATATAACAAAATATCGTTTTAAATCTGTAAAACTGGACATCTAAACTCCAACATCACCCACCCAGTTACGGTCTCTATATCTATTTGTCGAACTACTAAGTCACGGGAACAAATACCACATTGTTGTTTCACATATAACAAAATATCGTTTTAAATCTGTAAAACTGGACATCTAAACTCCAACATCACCCACCCAGTTACGGTCTCTATATCTATTTGTCGAACTACTAAGTCACGGGAACAAATACCACATTGTTGTTTCACATATAACAAAATATCGTTTTAAATCTGTAAAACTGGACATCTAAACTCCAACATCACCCACCCAGTTACGGTCTCTATATCTATTTGTCGAACTACTAAGTCACGGGAACAAATACCACAACACCTTTTGTCCGGCACTCTTAACGATTCTGTCAAGCCACATATGGTAATGGTATGGTCCCGTAACTTCTGAGGGAGTTGTAAGCGGCGCCGTATTGAAATACTCACACGCTATTTCTTGGGAAATTTAAAAAAAAAAAAAAAAAAAAAACCTGGTGGAGCCCATATCTCTATGACTGAGTAGAGCAGATTTCTTTCAGAGAATGATAGAGGCTGAGAGAATGGACGGGAGAAAGAGATATAGAGGAGGAATCGACCCCAGTAATAGACTGGTACTTTATTTGTCGACCTCGAATAGATGAAAGGCAAAGTTGACTTCAGCGGGATTTGAACTCAGAGTGGAGAGTCGAAACAAATACCACAAAGCATATATCTGACGTTCTAATGGCTCTCACAATTCACCGCCTTAAGCTTAAGCTGTGAAAATGGACAGCTAAACTCCAACATCAACCCACTCCGTCATTGCCGGATTTAGGACAAATGAGGCCCTGTATTAGTTAAGTTATGAGGCCCCTTACTCGTAAAAAAACTTTTGGCAGGAAGATGGACCTATCCCCTGGCCAATGAGGCCGTGCTTAAGCACAATGGTAAACCCGACAATGCCCTCAGTTATGTAAATAGTTTTAAACCACGGATATCCACTAACACGTCGATATAATAGCTACACGAGTTCCGTTGTGTTATAACAGCCACATGGGTCCTGTTGTGTTAAAATAGCCACATGGGTCCTGTTGTGTTATAACAGCCACATGGGTCCTGTTGTGTTATAACAGCCACATGGGTCCTGTTGTGTTATAACAGCCACATGGGTCCTGTTGTGTTATAACAGCCACATGGGTCCTGTTGTGTTATAACAGCCACATGGGTCCTGCTGTGTTAAAATAGCCACATGGGTCCTGTTGTGTTATAACAGCCACATGGGTCCTGTTGTGTTATAACAGCCACATTGGTCCTGTTGTGTTATAACAGCCACATGGATCCTGTTGTGTTATAACAGCCACATTGGTCCTGTTGTGTTATAACAGCCACATTGGTCCTGTTGTGTTATAACAGCCACATGGGTCCTGTTGTGTTAAAATAGCCACATGGGTCCTGTTATGTTAAAATAGCCACATGGGTCCTCTGTTATGAAGCTTGTTGTGTTAAAATAGCTACATGGGTCCCGCTGTGTTAAAACAACCACATGGGTTCCGTTATGTTATAACAGCCACATGGGTCACGTTGTGTTGATAGTTATATCCGCTGGGGACCATTTCTGCTTATTTTAATGTGCTTATATTTATTTGAACTAGCACAATAAATAATTTTATGTAAGAACCTTTGTTAAGTTATGTTCCAAACACAAGCTTGATAATGGTAACGTTAGGCTATATATTATTATTAAATTCTCTCCAAATTCTTGATTATTTTCAAAATTATTTGAAAATTATAGACAGTATCTTTTATTAGAAATATGGTAAGGGAAGGATTAAAGTGTTTATATTTATCTAAAATACCTTCCATTATTTTATATAAGAACTTTTGTTAAGTTATGTTCCAAAAAACATTTTAATAACGAGAAAGTTATATTACTAAATCTCTTTAAATTCTTGATTATTTTCAAAATTATTTGAAAATCATAGGCAATGTCTTTCATTAGAAATATGGTAACGAAAGGCTAAAAGTGTTCGTATAAATATATCATAATTTTATGTAAGAACCCTTGTTAAGTAATGTTCAAAAGACCAGCTTAATAATCAGAAAGTTAGTTATATTAATAAATAGCACCAAATTATTGACGGTTTTCGAAACCATAGGCAGTGTCGGTCTTTCATTAGAAGATCAAATGCTGACCTCTAAACAATTATTTATTTTAATTTTGACTTTATTTTTCATTTCATTATTTCGTTCAAGTGCAGCATCATTAATTATAGATTTGGCTAGACTTTGCAACGACACCAAGCAGGCTTAGCTAGCAAGCCAGCAACTAACGACGTTTGCAGTTTGTCAAGCAATTAAAAAGAGAAAGCAGGAAAAAAGACGTGTGTGGGTTGAGACAGACGGTTAAACAACACCATTATAATATATATAATAAAATGCAGAGTTAGTGTTATGTTACAAAATACTTCTGCAGAGAACTGACACATTTAAAAAAATAAATATATATATATATATTATATAAAAATATATATATATATTTATATATATAAATATACAAGGCGGCAACTGACTGCTTGACTACAAGAAATAAGGAAGGAAGTCTATATCATAAATATTACAGCCGTTACATATAGAATCGGGACGTTATTCAATACTCCAATATATTGGAATCGAACGGTGGAAGTGGGAAAGTGATGTTCTGTTAGACAAAAATAAATTATATATATATATATATCCGTATATAGTTGACGACCGAGAGAAAAGAGTACCTAATACCGAAATAGAGTTTAAATATTCATTTTTATTAAGGCTAAATAGTGAGTCTTGCGACTCCAGAGTAACAAGACTCATCACTAGCGTCAATAAAATGTGTGCGTGTATGTATGTATGTATGTATATATTGATGCTTCAGCAAAGCGAGTGTTCGCTTCGCTAAGCCACTTCGGGAAAGGTTTATGTTAGAAACAGCAGCTACACACAAAAAATTACCAGAAATATTGAAAGAAAGACATAAAATTGCTCTAAACACCAGCCACACACCCTTAGACCCCATTCCCAGCAGATAAGATTTATATGAATTAAGTCAGGGTGACATATTTATTTTAAATCACATCAGTTTTGTCCATTAAAAAAGGTTGTGTGTTTGTTTTTCCAGTAAATCGGACCGTATGAGAAAGAGAAAAAAAATTTCTCCAACGAGATCCACAGTTAATGAAAATCCGTTAATAATATATTATTAATAGCTTTTCATAACATTGTTGTTGTTTTTTAATGTGGAAGACGGAACTGATACAATGCGTTTAGTACGAAGTCATCCATTTACTGTTTTTGAATTAATTATGAAGATTGGTGTGTTTATTTATTGATAACGGGCATGTGCGTGTATGCGAGTGCGCGTTACCATTAATTAGTTATAGACCAGGTCAGCTCCGATGGAGCAATATATATATATATATATATATATATATACATATGTGGTTGACGGACGAGAGAAAAGAGTACTCAATACCGGAGTAGAGTTTTAATATTCATTTTGTCTGATGTCCCTGTGATAAACAGGCGAAACTCTAGAGTAACAAGACTCACTATTTAGCCTTAATAAAATGATTATATATATATATATATATAACAAAGGAATTGTGGTAAGGAACCAGATGGACCATAACGCACCAGAGTACTCAATACTTAGGGTAGATGGTTGTTACGAAAGGTGAATAATTTTCGAAGATTTTTATATATGGCGAAAATCGATATATATATATATATATATATATATATATATATATATATATATATTACTATAACAGAAGTCCGACAAGCTTTCGATTTCAGTGTCGGGCCAGACCGATAGAGATTGAACTTTGAGCTGATGAATCGCGAAACGCACGTCACTACTCAATAAACGTAATGAAGAACTAACGCTTCGTCCTTTTTATTATATATATATATATATATATATATAAAGAGATTGAACGATGTAGATTGCAAATGCACAAACGATCAATGTTGCTTTCTTTGAATTCTTATAGGAATTTCCCGATAGAAATCGCGGAGCGGGAGAATCAAAAGTTATTTTACCCCTGTCTACTGAAATATTTAAAACAAACGGACGAAATCAATAGAAATTAATTAGCGACAAAAATCACCCACTCCATACACACACAAAAACGTGTGAAGGCGGCCGGCGTACACACTGAATTAATTATTACAACAGGGGATGTTGGTGTTTCCTTCTAAATATTTTTGAGGCATGTCAAAATATTCACAGCATTGTCGTGGATAATAGCGTAGCTGAGGTGCTAGAATAGCCAAGTACCCTGACCACGATCATTACTTGATATTTCAGTGAGATCTAAGACACTGGAATAGTCAAGCACCCTCACGAAGAAATAGCGGGACTGAGGCGTTGGAATAGCAAAGTACCCTCGCGATGAGATAGCATGGCAAAGAACTCCCATGATGGGATAGCGGGACTGAGGTGCTTGACTAGCCAAGTACCGCTTAAGTACTAATTAATATTGCCTGTACAGGTAATCAAAGTGTGTATACATTTTTTGGGTACACCCTGTATATATATATATATGTGTGTGTGTGTAAAAGTATCAAAGGAAACTTAATCTCCTTTCATCACGATATTGGATATATACATGTGTGTGTGTGTGTATAGCCTGATAATTCAGTAATGCCAGATAGCAGGGTTAATGTACTGGAATAGGCAAACACTCTCATGAGGTGGTAACAGGATAACGACACCGGAATAGCTAAGTACCATCACGATTGAGCATCATCGGGAGATAGCAAGGCACTGGAATAGCAAAGAACTTTTAAAAAGTCAATTATCATCATCATCAACAACAACAACAATAAACAATAACATTTACCGGTCGGCGAGTCTGACATCTTTCCTTCGGTACAAACAATAGTAGCAGCAACAACAACAACAACAACGACAACAGCAGCAGCAACAACAACAACTGCAGTAGCACCTACAACATCAATTACTACTACAACAGCGTAATAGTTGAGAGTATTGTTAATGCTTTAAACGGTGAACGGCGAAAATGTGCTTCCTCTTGATAAAAGTGTTTTTTTAGTAGCACAACCACCGCTCTCTGAATTATATAGAGTACAGTAAGTAGTTGTTGAGTATAAATAATTCAATGTGGAGACAGATAGCAGGCGGTGAGTTAGCAGAGTCGTTAAAAACGTCGATTAGAATATTTTTGCGGTTTTCGATCCGGACCTTTGCGCCTCTGAGTTCAAGTCGCACCGAACCGAGGCCAATTTTATCTTTTCTCCTTTCGAAGTCGATAAAAACTAAACGAGAAAAATACCAGTCAATCTCTGGGGTTCAATTCTTCCGCTATATTCCCCCACCCCTTTCTTTTTTTTTTTTCACTTCGTCTTTATCTCTCTCTCTCCTCTTTCTCTCTCCCCTTCTCTGAAGGAAATCGGCAGTGTTTAGATTTGAAGAGGGGGATGGGATGGGCTCGGCTCCGCCACAAATTACGGGTTCATACATGTATACATAAACATTCTCTCCTGAGAGCAAACAAACACACACACATGCACACGCACCTTGCGGTCGTTGATATATATGTATGAGAGGGAAAGAATGTCTCTTCTTAGAACACGATGACCCTGTGATAAACAGACTAAACTCCAGAGTAACAAAACTCAATATTTAGAGCCTTAATAAAACGAACACACACACCCACTCATATATATATGTATGTATACATTCGGGAAGGGGGGGGCACCTTATATATATATATATATACACACTCACATACACAGGGTGTCCCCAAAAAATGTATACACACTTCAACAGCCAAAAAAAGGCCTTAAAATAAATTCTGCTTTATGTATACATATATACTTGTATGTATACATTTTGGGGGGACACCTTGTATATATATGTGTACACACATACACAGGATGTCCCCTAAAAATGTATACACATTTATAAATAAATTATGCTTTATGTAATATATACATAAAGCATAATTTATTTTAAAGCATTTTTTTGGCAGTTGAAGTGTGTATACATTTTTAGGGGACATCCTGTGTATGTGTGTACACATATATACAAGGTGTCCCCCCAAAATGTATACATACAAGTATATATGTATGTATACATAAAGCAGAATATATACTTATATGTACATATATACTTGTATGTATACATTTTGCGGGGACACCTTGCTTTAAAATAAATTATGCTTTATGTATATATATGCTTATATGTACATATATACTTGTATGTCTTCATTTTGAGGGGACACCTTGTATATATATGTGTGTACACACACACATACACAGGATGTCCCCTAAAAATGTATACATACTTCAACAGCCAAAAAAAAACGCATTAAAATATTAAATTCAGTTTTATATACATAATTTAAATAATGTAAACATTTTTCGGTGTTTACATAGAATTGAATTATGTCTAGATAATTTTATTTTCAGGAAAGGCTAATAAATTCTAATAAATATTGCCTGTACAGGTAATCAAAGTGTGTATACATTTTTGGGGGACATCCTATCCGTTTGAAAAAGCGACTACGGTTAGCGCGCACGATACTACATACAATTGCCCAGTTCTTTATGTAGGTCAGTACAAGAAGTAGTGAAAGAAAAGAAAATATCTGTCTGTTCAGGAAACAAACGGCAGATTCTGTAAATATCCCCTGTAACGACTCGATTATATTTAGGGAGAGAGAGGGAACGACTGCCTTGTTTTTTCTTTATTTATTTTACTTTATATCATTTATATACAGGTAAAATTCCGTTATAACGAATACCATTCTAACGAATTTTTCAGTATAACGAAATTTTTTTTAAATCCCGGCCACACGCTCGATGTGTTTGGTCGATCTCGTTATAAAGAATTTTTCGTTACAACGAATTTTGTTTACACCCCGTGAATTTCGTTATAACGGAATTTTACTGTATATTTATTATTTAAAGTTTGATGAGGGTAGGGTCCATCGTCGGTTTCGGCGACGATGGACATTCACTGAAGAGTTCGGTCAACTGAACGTCCTAGCATTGCAAATTAAAACAAATATAATAGAAAAAGAAAAAAATTAGATTGAGAAGAAAGACTGGAGAGGGTAATGGGCTCTGGGCCCAGGGAGCTGTGATATTGGGGCTGCACCCCGCGAACAAGACTGCAAAAGCATTCCTGCAGACAGTGGCCAGTGACACCTACTGCAACAACCACACCCACACCCCACCTCGCGGGGCTCCTTCCTCAGGCAGCTGTATGGGGTCCAAGGACGCCTGAGCTCTCGGCGGTGACTGGTGCGAAGAGGTTTTTTTAATATGTGGAACCTCAGTTCATGAACTTAATTCATTCCTGAAGGCCGTTTGTCACCCAAAATGTTTGTAAACCGAAACTATTTTTTCCCAGAGAGAAATACAGTGATAGAGAAAGAGAGACTGTGTATGGAAGACAGATAGATATCACCATAGTGACACTTTTCCACTGATACTCCCAGCTTGTCACCAACCGTTGTTGCCAGCTTGTGTGTTCATTAGTCAAGACAGCGTTCGTGAATCCAAACCTTATTTATGTAAAATTTGAAGTTGGTGAAAATTGTCAAAATATTGACCCAAAATATAAGCTGACCCCACCTCTTCTCCCACCAATTTTTTTTCATTTTTGGTTATGTATTCCTAGGCTTTATATTTGAGTATATACAGTATGTTGAATTAGGTTTTTAGATACATACTAGCAGAATGGCCCGGCGTTGCTCGGGATTCTAAACATAGATCGGCATGTTTATCCCTCCTTTCTGAAACAATATTTGCTCTAGGGTTCTTATATATTTGATATATATTTATCCTTATCGAGCCTCGTGAAATAAATATGTTTGTTTATATTTTGTTATTGTTTATGCATAAATATCTGTACACGAATATATAATTATATATATATATATATTAAAATAACAGATTAAAGTTTAAGCAAAGAATCGCTGCTTTCACCCTTAACGGGACCTTCTGAAACTAAAAAAAATCAATCTGTGAACGCAGAAGTAAATATTTCGAAAAACATTGCAACCGAAGGAAAACAAGAAGACGATACTTTGGCTCGTGAAGACGTTCCCTGGCAATGAACGGAAAATAGCAAAGATAATATCTCAGCAATGAGAACAATGTTTTCATAATGTCGTAATGCAGACAGCCAGACAGATATTATAAGGGCGCGAGGTTATAGCTATGTATCTATCTAAAGATAGCTGTTTAATTGCTGGTCACTCCATACACCCCTCCCCTAACTGACCTTCTCTTGTGTCTCTCCACCAGAGCTGTTTGTTAATTGACGGCCAACTAAGAAAGACAGAGAGATTGCTAACCAGCGTCTAATGCAGTCCCTAGGGCATTGAAAATTTGTAATATTTTTTGATCAAAACACTCACACGACCATAAGTATTACATGTGTAAAGTTTGAAAAAAATTGGTTGGGTGGTTCTCGAAATTTAGGGGGACAGACAGACAGACAGACATTCTCTGTTTTAGATATAAATATAAACACTTTAAAGCAAACAGTTTTATATTGCAGAACCAGGTGATAATTTCATGTGATTTTATGTGGAAAAAAGGTTTTAAAAGATGTCAGATTTATGTTATTTTTTTCATAAAAGTTCATCGAATTCATCTCTTTGAGAATGTTCATTTCATGTTGTCGATCCTTTGACTGGGAGAAATCATCAGGACCTTCCCCACACCCTCCGACACTGTTTGTTACATAACCAGGATGGACCATCAGCTCACAAAACCATGGGCTCCTTCCAGCCGCAGTCTCTGCATTCTTCAACTGTTTATCTTTCAATGAGACCCGCACTGTATGGAATCGTTCCTCCAGGTTTCTGGCACTCATGTTGTATCCCATTGTACTCAAACCCAAGAATTCATCTGGAAAACTGGTAAAGAAACCACAGTGAAATATTCATTATTACTTCTTAACATACTGTCATGATTTAGCAGAAAATATCTAAAAACAAGTCTGTTAATTCATATGGTTATAGTATCATTATTAGTGGACTGGCCTTTCTGAGTTCAAATCCCGCCGAGGTTGACTTTGCCTTTCATCCTTACGGGGTCGATAAAATAAAGTACCAGTAATGTACTGGGTAATTGCTGGCCTTGTGCCAAAGGTAGAAACAATTATTAGTGGACTGGCAGTATCGGTAGAGGGTCGGACGCCATGCTTTCCACCATAGTTACGTCCCTTTACAATCTGAGTTCAAATCCCGCCGAGGTTGACTTTGCCTTTCATCCTTACGGGGTCGATAAAATGAAGTACCAGTAATGCACTGGCTGGGTATTTGCTGGCCTTGTGCCTAAAGTAGAAACAATTATTATGAGGGTCAGCTGAAAAGTTCATATACTGACCAAGACACTCTCATAATAATTGTTTCTACTTTTGGCACAAGGCCAGCAATTACCCCAGTGCATTACTGGTACTTTATTTTACCCCCCCCCCCATCCTCTCGTAAGGATGAAAGGTAAAGTTAACTGCAGTGCAGGGAGATTTGAACTCAGATCATAAAGGGTCATAACTCTATGCTGCAAAGCCTGTGTCTGAGTGTCTGATGCTTTACCGATACTGCCAAACCACCGCCCTCGCATAATAATTGTTTCTACTTTTGGCACAAGGCCAGCAATTACCCCAGTGTATTACTGGTACTTTATTTTATCGACCCCGTAAGGATGAAAGGCAAAGTTGACCTCGGCGGGATTCGAACTCAGAATGACAAGGGCTGTGTGTGAAAGCATAGTGTCCGACCCTCTACCGATACTGCCAATCCACCGCCCTACATACATACGAATATAATACCAGTCTAGTACTGAGGTCGATTCTTGCTCTCTCTCTCTCTCCCTCTCTCTGTCCTTTTCTGGAAGAAATCTGCTGTATTCATACCTGGGGAGGAGGTGGACTCTGTCAGGTTTAAAAATGCCCTAGAAACACTATGTCAATACAGCACCCCTATGACTTCCTGCATGCAATTGAGAGGGATGACCCCACCACCACCACATAACAAAAATACTTACTAAATACCATTTTTCAGGCAGATGTCTTGAGATTGTAAGGAATCTCTGATTACACTTTGAAAGAAAGATGATGTCTCTGATAACCAGGAACAGGAAGTGAGATGTTTTTCATGGGGAATTCTGGTGATGTTTATCTCATTAGAAGCCATTTGGGGAGCCAGAATCTTCATAACATCTATAAAAATCATAACCAAAAAAAAAAAAAAAAAAAAAAAAAATTTAGAAATCAATGTAATTTTATTGAAAACATTCGATGTGTCAGGCTTTAGTGTCATTCTTCAGGAGTACAAAAATACAGACATGATCACACACACACACACACACACACACACACACACACACACACAAACTATATTAAATAAAATACATGGTAAACTGGAGTATACCTTCCTCGTAAGTTGATCTTATTTTAAATAATAATAATGAAATGATTGTGTACAGTGCTCAGGTGCACTACAACTCATCAAAGGTGTATGTATAGTACATAGAATAATATACAAACGTCAGGAAAGTGAACAGTGTATGAGTCATGATATACATGCGTGCATGTGTATGTAGTGGGGATATCAGGTGTAGTGTTGGCGAATTTCAAGAAGCATGGAGGTTTTAAAAGATGCAGTGTCTCGACAGCTAACAACTGATGCAGGTAGTTTGTTCCATGGAGGTTTTAAAGGATGCAGTGTCTCGACAGCTAACAACTGATGCAGGTAGTTTGTTCCATGGAGGTTTTAAAGGATGCAGTGTCTCGACAGCTAACAACTGATGCAGGTAGTTTGTTCCATGGAGGTTTTAAAGGATGCAGTGTCTCGACAGCTAACAACTGATGCAGGTAGTTTGTTCCATGGAGGTTTTAAAGGATGCAGTGTCTCGACAGCTAACAACTGATGCAGGTAGTTTGTTCCATGGAGGTTTTAAAGGATGCAGTGTCTCGACAGCTAACAACTGATGCAGGTAGTTTGTTCCATGGAGGTTTTAAAGGATGCAGTGTCTCGACAGCTAACAACTGATGCAGGTAGTTTGTTCCATGGAGGTTTTAAAGGATGCAGTGTCTCGACAGCTAACAACTGATGCAGGTAGTTTGTTCCATGGAGGTTTTAAAGGATGCAGTGTCTCGACAGCTAACAACTGATGCAGGTAGTTTGTTCCATGGAGGTTTTAAAGGATCCAGTGTCTCGACAGCTAACAACTGATGCAGGTAGTTTGTCCATGGAGGTTTTAAAGGATGCAATGTCTCGACAGCTAACAACTGATGCAGGTAGTTTGTTCCATGGAGGTTTTAAAGGATGCAGTGTCTCGACAGCTAACAACTGATGCAGGTAGTTTGTTCCATGGAGGTGTTAAAGGTTGCAGTGTCTTGACAGCTAACAACTGATGCAGGGAGTTTGTTCCATGGAGGTTTTATAGGATCCAGTGTCTTGACAGCTAACAACTGATGCAGGGAGTTTGTTCCATGGAGGTTTTAAAGGATCCAGTGTCTTGACAGCTAACAACTGATGCAGGGAGTTTGTTCCATGGAGGTTTTAAAGGATGCAGAGTCTTGGCATCTAACAACTGATGCAGGGAGTTTGTTCCATGCTTCAGCATATCTGAGCGTGAAAAAATGTTTCCGAAAGTCATGGGAACTGTGCTGTTTTCTGACTTTGTGGGCATGTCCACGGGTGTTAGACACATGGAATTCAAAAAGTTGCTCAGGGTTGTTGTTGGCAAGATGGTTAATAATTTTGTGGGTATTTATCAAGTCAGTTGCCAGACGTCGGAGCTTCAATGTATCCATGCCCAGGGAAGCAAAGCGTTCAGCGTATGGTTGTTCATCAGCAATCAAAAAGTCACTGATGGAGCAACATAAAATTAAATGTCTTTGCTGAAGGACCACATTGCTGGGAATTGGGCTTGTGAGCTTAGAGTCATAAACCAAACACATTAACCACTTAGCCACAATGAACAGAAAGTGTTGTATTCTCACCTGGTATGATGTGAATATGTTGATGTCCATCAATGTGGACTGGTTTCTGACCAGTGAGACTCCCGAATATTCTAATTTGGTGTCCAATCTCCTCAGAAATCTACAGAACACGCCGGAAAAGATGTCAGTAGAGCATCAAAAAATAAAATAAAATAAATAAACTGATGAGGTGGAATAATGACGAAATACATTACTATCATCATCAGTATCATCAACATCATCATCACCACCACCATCACTATCAACATCATCATCATTTTATAGTCTACTGGGTGCATTCTATTGTGACACCAGCAATTCCACTTTACAGCATGGCCTGGGTGCTTTTTTATCGTGGCACCAGCACTATCACTTTACAGCATGGCTTGGGTGCTTTTTATTGTGGCACCAGCACTATCACTTTACAGCATGGCCTGGGTGCTTTTTATTGTGGCACCAGCACTATCACTTTACAGCATGGCTTGGGTGCTTTTTATTGTGGCACCAGCACTATCACTTTACAGCATGGCTTGGGTGCTTTTTATTGTGGCACCAGCACTATCACTTTACAGCATGGCTTGGGTGCTTTTTATTGTGGCACCAGCACTATCACTTTACAGCATGGCCTGGGTGCTTTTTATTGTGGCACCAGCACTATCACTTTACAGCATGGCTTGGGTGCTTTTTATTGTGGCACCAGCAATTCCACTTTACAGCACGGCCTGGGTGCTTTTTATTGTGACACCAGCAATTCCACTTTACAGCATGGATTGGGTGCTTTTTATTGTGACACCAGCAATTCCACTTTACAGCACGGCCTGGGTGCTTTTTATTGTGGCACCAGCAATTCCACTTTACAGCATGGCCTGGGTGCTTTTTATTGTGACACCAGCAATTCCACTTTACAGCACGGCCTGGGTGCTTTTTATTGTGGCACCAGCAATTCCACTTTACAGCATGGCCTGGGTGCTTTTTATTGTGACACCAGCAATTCCACTTTACAGCATGGCTTGGGTGCTTTTTATTGTGGCACCAACTCTACCACTTTGCAGTATGGGCTGGGTGCATTTTATTGTGGCACCAGCACTATCACTTTACAGCATGGCCTAGGTGCTTTTTATTGTGGCACCAACTCTACCACTTTGCAGTATGGGCTGGGTGCATTTTATTGTGGCACCAGCACTATCACTTTACAGCATGGCCTAGGTGCTTTTTATTGTGGCACCAACTCTACCACTTTGCAGTATGGGCTGGGTGCATTTTATTGTGGCACCAGCACTATCACTTTACAGCATGGCCTGGGTGCTTTTTATTGTGGCACCAACTCTACCACTTTGCAGTATGGGCTGGGTGCATTTTATTGTTGCATGAACACTACTACTTTACAGCATTTTTTGAGTGCTTTTTATCACATACAAATAAATATGTATGTTGGAACATCTATTTGAAGATTTTAAGGTAAACTTTAACATAAACAAGGCATCCTTACTTCTTCAAAATCTATTTGTCCACTGGAAATGGCTTCTCGAAATCCAAACTTGCCCCGAAAGAATCCTTTTTCATTTGTTAGTGTGTCGTACGTGGAGCCAATAGGGCAGCCTTCTGTTAAGTTCAGGTGAAGACCTAAAAGTTAGAGAAAGTTAGTGTCTTAGTGATGGGCTTATTAGGAACCAAATCACCCCTATTGTATTACTGGTATTGATTTTATTGATGCTCTGTAAGTGTTAGGAAGGGTTTGCCTGTGACACTGATTTATTGAAATACACCCAGTACACTCTGTAAAGTAGTTGGTGTTAGGAAAGGCATCCAGCAGTAGAAACCAGGCCATGGGCTGTGCTACAGATTTATTAAAATGCACCCACTACACTCTGTAAAGTGGTTGGTGTTAGGAAAAGCATCCAGCAGTAGAAACCAGGTCATTGGCTGTGACACTGATTTATTAAAATGCACCCAATGCACTCTGTAAAGTGGTTGGTGTTATACATATATATGTAGAAACCAGGACAAAAACCAAGAGATTTGACTATGCCATGGATCTAAGACAATAGTAACTTAGTTTTTTTTTAAAAATAATAGAATACACCCAGTGCACTCTGTAAATTGGTTAGTGATAGGAAAGGCATCCAGCTGTTGAAATCAGAACCTATGTAAACGAGATTTCACAACTCCGGCCTATCAGGGAGGACAGTAACTTCTTAGTTTTTTTAATGACAAAATGTACCCAGTACACTCTGTAAAGTTATTAGTGATGGGAAGAGCATCCAGCTGTAGAAACCGTGCTAAAAAAGTGTTCAAAAGACTCATTAGTTTTATCAAGGTCACACCCCCCTGTCTTAGTGATAGTGACACAATAAAATGCACCTAGTACACTCTGTAAAGTCTTTGGTGATAGGAAGGACACCCAGCTGTAGAACCCATGCTCAAACCAGAACATATGTAAGCAGGATTTAACCGCTTTGGCTTGCCTGGGAGCACAGTAACCCTGATTAAGTACTGACTTGGTTTGTGATGACCTATCCAACCCATACTGGCATGGAAAAACATGTTAACTGATGATGATGACGATGATGGTAATGATGATGATACGGGAAAGGGGAAACAAAAGCAGAGCTACTGAAACGTGTTCAACAGCATACTGTCTTCCCAATGGTGCAAGCAAGGTGTTAGTTGTACCTTATCATGGTGCCTATTCCTAATTAGGCGTACGGAGCCAGCCAGAAACGTACAAATAAGTAAGTGCCTTGCCTCCAAGTGGAATACAGTATAATGCAGATGTCATTGTGCTACATACCGAGCGTCTCGCCACAAGCGATTCTTCAGACAACATTGAAAGATCGTTGGTAGTGAGCTATTCGGTAGAAAGCGATGGAATGACTTACGTGTGTGTGTGTGTGTGTAGGACTAGCGTCCGAAACGTTAAGACCCTCTTCCTGTTATTTCAAGCGTTAAACTAATATATTCCTTCCATATACTGTACCGATTGTGTTGTCATTTCTGTTTACCTTTTAAATACATATACACACACACGTGTATATATATATATATATATATATATATATATATATATATATATATTCGGTTGAAGTTCACGTGTATCTCGCTCTCTCTCTATATATACATACATACACGGGTTTTACACACACATACATCAACCAGTAAATTACAAATACAATAGACAATTTAAAGATTGTTCCACCACCACCACCACCACCACCATATTATAATAAACAAATGTCAAATTGTTAAAATGAAATTAAAATATACGAGTATTGTTTTAACTTGTTTCTGTCAAACCAGGAAGTAGTAATAATAATAAAAAAAAAAACAATAAACTTTAGCGACTTATTAATGTACCGAGCGATATTTCATCAGAACGTGTTGTCACAACAGACTTAGCTGAGACAGCATTGACTAAAAGAGAGCAACTTGTCACAGATCCGCTGTCTATACACTCGACAATGCCTTCGTCTCTCGTCTGGCTGTAGCCGACATCGTCTGCATTGATGATCAGATTAAAAGCCGATGTTTTCCTTTGTGAAATGTTTAAGTCCATCATATTGTTTTTTTTGTAATATAAAACCAGTACTGAGTTGCCTCCCTTAAGAACAGATTTCGATTTTGATTTTTCCTTTCTCTCTCTTAACTATTTTACTACTAATCCAGACCCAAAATCAGCTCTAGTTCGCTCTGTGTAAAATACCACCCGTTTTAAAGGGTTCCTGTTTAAACCATTTTGTTAACAACCCTGCCCTAATCAGCTTTGGTTCTCTCTGAAAAATTTCGACCCAATTTAAAGAGGTGGGGTGTACTATTTAACTCTTTTGCGACCAACCCAGTCCAAACCGCCACTGCTTCTATGAAACACATGCACCTATTTTAAAGGGTTCTTATTTAACCCTTTTGCTACCAACCGGGCCCGAACCATCACTGCTTCTATGAAACCAAACCCACCCATTTTAAAGGGTTCGTATTTAACCCTTTGCTTCTAACCCATCTATGGTTCCATAAAACAAAACCACTCGCAAGTTCATTATCTAACGATCGTTTTCCTCAAACTTTTAAAGAGTTGCCATATAAATTAAAATATTCCAACATAATTTTATATAAGAACCGTATGTTAAGTTACTATCTAATTGATAATGTTAGTAAACCCTTCAGCTATTTTCCTTAATTAACTGTAATGTCGGAGACGTTTGGTGGGGCTGGGACGCTGACAGCGAATTTCTTACCGAGGCGTCAGGTGATGCCCGTGAGGGTGCTTGGTTGTTTCAATGTCTTAGCCTCACCATTACCCGACCTTACCGAGGTGATGCGCGCGAGGGTGCTTGGTTGTTTCAATGTCTTAGCCTCACCATTACCCGACCTTACGTGAGGGTGCTTAGTTGTTTCAGTGTCTTAGCCTCGCCATCACCCGACCTTACCGAGGTGTCAGGTTGTGCCTGTGAGGGTGCTTGGTTGTTTCAGCATCTGAGGCTCGCCAACACCCGGCATATAGTTACGCCCCCTTTACGTTCTGAGATCAAATCCCGCTGAAGTTAGCTTTGCCTTTCATCCTTGCGGGGTCAATAAAATAAAGTACCAGTAACGCACTGAGGTAGGTCGGTTTAATCCCCCCCCCCCCCCAAAAAAAAGTATTGGGCTTGTGCCTGAATCGGTGGATTGGCAGTATCGGTAGAGGGTCGGACGCTATGCTTTGACGCACAGAGTTACGGCCCTTGCCTGTCTGAGTTCAAATCCCGCTGAGGTTAACTTTGCCTTTCATCCTTACGGGGTCGATAAAATAAAGTACCAGTAATGCACTGGGTAATTGCTGGCCTTGTGCCAAAAGTAGAAACAATTATTACGGGGTCGATAAAATAAAGTACCAGTAATGCACTGATTAATTGCTGGCCTTGTGCCAAAAAGTAGAAACAATTATTAGAGATGCAATAATATTACAGATATCCCACATATATATACATATATACAACTTATTCAGAAATATACAATGAAAAACTTATTTTATTAGCGATCATTTTAAAAATTTCACCCGACTTTGGTTTACTCAACGTTCGAGTCATGTAACCGTATAATCAGAACAATTTGATTGGCTGAAATTCTGATTGGCTGTTCTCGATTTCTGATTGGCTGTTCTCATGTTCAAAATTAAGCGCGGCCATAACTCTTTAATTCAAATGTCATAAATACGCGTACACTGTTTGGTTTCTGTTTTTAAAAAATTCAAAACGATTCTTCGCTTTTTTACATTCAAATTTTGACAAATTTTAAACGATTTATTTTTAAACGATTTATTTTAAACAACTAAATTCGTCGTTTCTATAAAGAATTGTTTTCACTAAATTTCTTGGTCTGTTGAAGTTTTTACGTAAGTAACTCCTAAAGTTTTTATCGTCGTTAATATTTTTCTAATAATATAACATATGAACCAAATGTTTTTAAAACTTAACATTTCTAACCTAATATTATTTTCTAATGCCTTCCTTGTTATAATACCGAAATATATCTTTATATACATTTATATATATATATTTTATACTCTATATGTATTTATACTCTAACTAAATATGTAAGTGACATCATAAAGAAAATGTTTTGCTGTAACGAAAAAAAAATGTATCCGTCTATCTACCTCTCATCTGTAATTAATAATGCAATATATATATAAATAAATCAATCAAAATGTATCTATTTATACTTACAAATACTTTGTTAGGTTAATGTTTATTTCTGTAACGAAATAGATATTTAAAAACTTTTATCTTGTCTGATGTCGATTTCTTGGTCAACACCGAACTATAGAGTATATAGTAGTAATCATATTTCGTTAGGGGAATTCGAAGACTATATCAACATGCAATAGTTTTTGACTCGACAGATGTTTCCGTGTTGGTTAAACGTGGGTACAATGAAGGTAATTCCAGGAGTGTTTATATATACATACACGTGCTAGGCTAACGATATATTTGAATGGCTAAGAGATTTCGTAAGGAAAACGCATTTTGTTTTTTGTCAGTCTATTGTTTCATATTTGACTGTTTGGACAAAGATTAAACTGAAACAGGGAAATAGATAATAATAATGATAATAATTAATTATTATTACTACTACAACATCCTTACAGGGTCGATAAAATAAAGTACCGGACTGGGGTCGATTTATTTGGCCTTTTCTTTCCCTAAAATTGTTGGCCTTGTGCCTGATTCAGAAACCATTATTATAGGCTCAATAAAATAAAGTACCAGTAACGCACTGGGGTCGGTCGATTTAATCGATTTTCTCTTCCTCCAAAATTGTTGATTTTGTGTCTAAATGAGAAACCATTATTATGGGGTCGATAAAATAAATGTTACTAATATGACCACTTTATAGTCTAGACTGGGTACTTTCCGTTGTTACCAATACTTTATAGGGTAGACTGGGTACTTTTTGTTGTGTCACCAATATAACCACCTTGTAGGGTGGACTGGGTTAGATTTGTTTTGGAAATGGTAATTTGATATCTTCCTCCCTACCTCTCTCTTTTTTAAGGTGTCGCCAAGATGTTCAGTGGTCAAGCAGCGACTATATACCTATGTATCTATTTTAAAACAACAAAACCAATTTGCTATCCATTTACCCACCTATCTATATACCTTTCTATCTACCTACCTACATGTCAAGTAGACAGACAGTAATATATAAATAGGTAGGTAGATAGATATCTATATACCTACCTATTTATATATTACTGTCTGTCTACTTGACTGACAATCTATATTTACCAATGTAACCATATTTGGACAGCACAAATCCCAATAGCAATCTAAAGATGTGTTTCTTTATTAGCCACAGGGGCACAAAAGAAGGGGACAAATACAAAGGGGGAAGTTTACATACAATAAAAACTGAATAGATAGATAGGAAGTCATCATAATTTAGTGATATATATTTGATAGCGATAAAAAAAAAATGGAAGTAAATTATTGTAATTGATTTAAATGAATATAAAATCAATTAAGATGACTGTCAAAGTGACAAGAGGGAGAACGTTGAGGAAAATAAAGGATTGAAGTATGTTTAAATAAAATATTGTAATCAAGGAATTATATTTTTACTATGAAGCCTATCATTTTTGACAGATACTATGTTAGTATCATCATCATTTTACATCTGCTTTTCCCTGCTTGCAAGGGTGGGATGGGAACTGATTCTGGCTTGGTTTCTACAGCTGGATGCCCTTCCTAACACCAACCTCATTTATAGTGAGTGCTGGGTGCTTTTTGTGCCGTGGCACCTCCACGACCACTTTGCAGTGGAATGATAGATACCCCAGTCTCTATCATCTCATTTCTACAGCTGAGTAAACTGGAGCAATGTGAAATAAAGTGTCTTGCTCAAGGAAACAACACATCACCCGCTCTGTGTTGTTTCCTTGAGCAAGACACTTTATTTTACATTGCTCCTCCTTCCTGGATAGTGTTAGCAATTGGAAAGAACTCCACTCCACTTGTTAAGCGAATGGGGTCTGGGATCTTGTTGGCTAGTGGAATTCTAGTGCTGCAGTGGCCCTTAAATTAAACTGCAAATTGTAATGTGTCTTATGTGTTATCAAATATGGGATATATATATATATATATGTGTATATATATATATATATATATATATATATATAATGGAAGAGGCTATGTAGCCGGTAAGAGTGTCAGCTTGAGTTAAGACAATTTGAAATGTTTTCCACCATCAATTGTTAAAAAAACAAGTTAAAATCATTTAGTCATCCATTCGTGTTATACTTTAGTTACATACACACACATCTACATGTAAATACACAAACAGATACAGACAACAGAACTACAAACGTACATACACACATACATCTACTGAAACATTCATATACACGCATCTATTGAAACATTCATATACACACATCTATGTAATGATTGAAGAAGGAAGGGGCTGGTGAAACACTATAGCGATGTGTGTATTGCGTCCTTTAGGGTTTACTGGCTATGTAACATATTTGATATATAATCTGTATCTCCTGCATATATTAACAGAAACTACAATATGTCAAGTGGTGAAACCATTCCGGCAGAAGAGGAAGAGAAAATTGCAGATGGCTTGCGGAAAAACTTGCTGGATGACTTCTATCCGGAATCAACAGAGAACTTTGAGAAGTTAAAGGTTTACCTGAGGGTTCGACCATTCACTGCTGAAGAGAAGCAGAATAAACATCAGGTAGAGTTTATCTTTCTTGATTAACCTCTTGTGATACCAAACTGCTTGAAACCACCACCAGTTCTATGATAGAAAGCTGTTTGTTTTAAGGTTTTTATATTTGTTTGAAAGTCCTGATTATACACAGAATATGTAAAAGTGGGTTTGTCATTAATACACCCAAATAAACCCCCTATGAGATATAACCTCATTGGAGGCCAGCTAAACCTACATAGGTGTTAGCTGTAACATGACAAGACTGGGGTCCCTATCATTAAAGCCCCAGGAAACCTGTGAGATACAACATTATAGGTCAACTAAACCTACATAGATGTTAGCTGTAACAACAGGATTGGAGACCCTATCATTAAAATACCCAAGAAACCTCCTATCAGATACAACCTTGTACTCGGCCAGCTAAATCTACAGAGCTGTAACAGGACTGGACTGGAGCCCTTGTCATAAACCCCAGGAAACCTATCAGATACAACCTTGTACTAGGACAGCTAAATCTACAGAGCTGTGAGCTGTAACAGTAGAACAGGAAACCTACGAGATACAGATTTGTACTAGGCCAGTACATTTGTACAGAGCTGTGAACTGTAAATTTAATTTTTCATTATTTCCAGTGTTTCAAGCACTAAAAATAACAATGAAAAGGGTCAGTGTTACCTCTCACCCTTCTAACTTTTATTTGCTTGTCTATCAAAGTTGTTTAACCCTTTAGCATTTACATTATTCTACATTTGCTATTGTATTTTCACAGTAAACACTTTATCTCACTTAATACAGAATCTATGTGATGCTGATGTTTATTTTGAGAACAATAACTTAACATAAGTATGAGGAGCTGGTTTAAATGCTAAAGGGTTAGTTGATGACCAAATGATCAGTGCATACACCCTTATATTTTCTAGTGTCCACTGTCATCTGTCCTTTTGTCTATCCACCAGAGCTGTTTATTAATTGGTCAAATGGTCCCTGCATCCTTACTCCACCTTATATTTTTTGTCTGTCCAACATAGCTGTTTAATTGCTGGTCACTCCATACACCCCCTCCCCTAACTGACCTTCTCTTGTGTCTCTCCACCAGAGCTGTTTGTTAATTGACGGCCAACTGATCACTGCGTATGCCCCGAAAGACTCCAACACCTTTAAAAGCAGCACCTACACAGCCAACAAGAACATCCAGTCGTTCAAGTTCTCCAGGATATTTGAGGAGCAGACCCAACAGAGTGAATTTTACAGTGAAACATGTGAGGGCCTTGTGAAAAACTTCCTCAGCGGACAGAACTGCCTCGTATTTGCCTACGGAGTAACCAACTCTGGCAAGACTTATACAGTACAAGGTATACATTCTTTTTCTATATTATTATATATCATCATCATCATCATCATTTAACGTCCATCTTCCACGCTAGCATGGGTTGGACGGCTTTGCCGCACTTGAGGAAATATTGGTCGGGTAACCATGTCTCGCTCGTTCTGGCGGATTTTTTACGGCTGGATGCCCTTCTTAACCACATTTACAGTGCCTTTTTACCGCATCTCCTACACAACCACTTTACAGTTAGAGGATGGAGTAGGGGTGTGGGGTGTATATTGGGTTATATATATACAGGTAAAATTTCGTTATAAAGAATTTTTCAGTATAACAAATTTTTCTTTCAATTCCCGAGGTAATAAACAAACAAACGCTCGATTTCTTTTGGTTGATCTCGTTGTAAAGAATTTTTCATTACAATAAATTTTTTTTTATATCCCGTAAATTTTGATATAATAGAATTTTATTGTATGAGTGTTGGTGTATTTGTGTGTGTGTTTGTGGAGGCACATGGCTTAGTGGTTAGAGCATTGGCCTTGCAATCGAAAGGTTGTGAGTTCAATTCTCAGACCGGGTGATGTGTTGTTTCCTTGAGCAAGACACTTTATTTCACATTGCTCCAGTTTACTCAGCTGTAGAAATGAGATGATAGGGATTGGGGTCCCTATCATTCCACTGCAAAGTGGTCGTGGAGGTGCCACGGCAAAAAAGCACCCAGCACTCATTGTGAATGAGGTTGGTGTTAGGAAGGGCATCCAGCTGTAGAAATCAAGCCAGAATCGGTTCCCGTCCCACCCTTGCAAGCAGGGAAAAGCGGACGTAAAATGATGATGATGATAATGTGTGTTTGTGTAATGATAATTAAATGTCTGACTAAATGCCAAAGTTTCTATAATTCATTGTTTTGAAAACTACTGCCATTGTGTAATAATTATTGTAGGAACTCCGAAGGAACCAGGTATATTACCCCGTACCCTGGAGACCATCTTCAATCATGTCTCAGGCAGATTATGGCATGGGCTCGACCTTAAGCCCAAGATGTACCTCGATGTGATCAAATTATCTCCGAAGATTGAATCTGAAGAGAAACAGAAGAAAGAGGAACTATTACGAGTAGCTTCCTTTGAGGTCAGTTCTTTTCTGAAATATAATTATTTATTACTAGATGAAGGCGACAGCATCTTCCTCTTTCTGTCTATTCTACAACATTTAGTAAGATGGCCAACCAGATGACCTTTAGTAATTCCAGTAATTAGAGCGAATACTGTGTAGAAAGAATGTTACTGTCTTTTTTTTTTTTTCAGTGGAATTCCATCAACCGTGGCCCTCAACAAAATCCAAGCACGACTTACATTTGAGTGCCACTCACACACAAACATTCTCACTCTCCATCTATGTATATCTCTTGGCCCTCTCCCCTCTCTATATATAGATGTGTGTGTCTATATATATATATATTTGTGCGTGTCTATATATATATATATTTGTGCGTGTCTATATATATATATATTTGTGCGTGTCTATATATATATATATATATTTGTGCATGTCTATATATATATATATATATATATCTGTGAATGTCTATATATTGCAGGAATTTGATAACCAGAGCACTTCTGCAGAAAGTGGCTGTGAGTCATGCACTTTGGATGCACATGAAACTGGCCAAGGTGAGGAATGGTGACCTAGTGGTTAGGGTGTTGGACTAATGACCATAAAGTCATGGGTTCAATTCCTGGACTAGGTGGTTTTGTTGTTTTTTGAGCAAGACATTTCTTTTTATATTACTTTGACGATAGAATTGGGAGGGGGGGGGGGGGGTCCTATCATTAAAAAACTCCTGAAACCTCGTATGGGCTACAAACCTCTCGGGACAGACTTTAGGACAGACATGTGTTAGTGTGTGATAGGACTGAGGGCTGCTATCATTAACCCTTTAGCATTTAAACTGGCCATATTTGGCCAGAATTCTGACCTCTTTCTGTTCAAGCTGATTGTAACCAGCCACTCTTATTTTATGGTATTCTCATAATAAATAATATCAATCTCGTAGATTCGATTTTATATGAGGTAAAACATTTACCATGAAAATATAATAGTAAATATAGAGTAATGTAAATGCTAAAGGGTTAAAACCTTTGAGATGCAACCATGTAGGAGGCTAGCTAAACCTGTAAATGTGTGTGTTTGTGTATATATATATATATATATAAAAGTATTGAAGTTTTCGTTGAAAAAGTCAGAGGAATGAAGAGTGCTCTATGTAAGTTAGGGCTAAATATTTAATGTGTAATAAACAATACAATATAATTACCTCATTACCAAAGGTTTCCCGAATAAGACGAATACAAGAAACGTCCGCATTCGTTCGTCAGACAAGGCAATTTAAAACATAGTGCTATATGTATGTATATATATATATATAAAAATGAAGAATTAGAAATAGAAGCCAGGACTATCCGTCATCAGTGGTCTACTAGCCATCATAAGTATTTCTTCGCATTACAGACCCAATACCTCAGGCTAGGGTGATGCAATAACTAAAATAAGTTATTGGGATAAAAAGAGTTGGGTGGAGAGAGAGAGAGAGAGGTAAACAAACATGAATGGTGAGGCAACGTAAAGAGAGGAAAAAATGAGAATATCAAGTCAATAATTCATATATATATAATAGAGGCACATGGCTTAGTGGTTAGAGGATTGGCCTTGCAATCGAAAGGTTGTGAGTTCAATTCTCAGACCGGGTGATGTGGTGTTTCCTTGAGCAAGACACTTTATTTCACATTGCTCCAGTTTACTCAGCTGTAGAAATGAGATGATAGGGACTGGGATACCTATCATTCCACTGCAAAGTGGTCGTGGAGGTGCCATGGCAAAAAAAGCACCCAGCACTCACTGTAAATGAGGTTGGTGTTAGGAAGGGCATCCAGCTGTAGAAATCAAGCCAGAATCAGTTCCTGTCCCACCCTTGCAAGCAGGGAAAAAGCGGACGTAAAATGAAATGATATATATGTGTATATATATATTTGTGTGTGTGAGAGAGGACTAAGGGCTGCTATCATTAAAGCCTCCAAGAAACCTCCGAGATGCAAGCATGTAGGAGGCCAACTAAACCATTTTATTTAAATTGTTTGATTTTCTGCAGATTCTGACATCAATGAGGAAGACTTGCTCCGTTCAACCCAGCTGGAGGACTCCATGTTTTCTGATCAATTGAAGTACTCGGTGTGGATCAGTTTTGCCGAGGTCTACAACGAACAGGTTTTTGATCTGTTGGTCACTCAGATCCATAAGAAACGCAACATCTTGAAGCTGGGCCAGGACAGGAATGGTAACCATTATATTCGAGGTGAGTAGTAATACTTTGCTTTTAATATGGAGATTTATATAGTGGGGTGGGCAGGGAATATTTATATGGTGGTGGGGTGGTTGTTGCCATAAAATATACAAAACAGAACACACCTAGTACAGTAAAGTGGTAGTATTGGTGTCTCAAAAATGCACCCAGTCCACTCTGTAAAGTGATAATGCTGGTGCTGCGAAAAAAACACACCCAGTACAGTAATTTGGTAGTGCAGGTGTCATAAAAATGTACCCAGTACATTCTGAAAAGTCGTAGTGTAGGTACCATGATAAAATGCACCTAGCTGATGCTGTAAAATAGTAAGTGCTGGTGCTTCAAAAAAACACACCCAGTACACTCTGTAAAGTGATAGTGCTAGTTCTACGAAAAAACACACCCAGTATACCCTGTAAAGTGCTAGTGATGTTACCACAAAATACACTCAGTACTCTCTGTAAAGTTGTAGTGCTGGTGTCATCCAACCCATACTAAGCATGGGAAACAAATGTTGATGGTGGTTGTGGTGATTGTCTTGGACCATTGTCTTGATTTCTTTGTGTGTTTGTGTTCTAGGTTTGACAGAAGTTAATGTCACCACCATTGAAGAAGCCCAGAAATTTCTGCTTTTGGGCCAGAAAAACCTCCACAAAGCAGCAACAAAACTCAACCATAATTCATCTCGAAGGTCAGTGTTTACTTATTGATATTTACATCTTATTCCGTTTGATGAAACTAATACTTCATGAAATTGCATCCTCTTTTTTACTCGGGTTTTGTTTCCTTGAGATATATATATATATATATATATATATATATATGGTGGCATTGGCCTTGAGAGATATATATATATATATATGGTAGAGCATTGGCCTTGCAATCGAAAGGTCGTGAGTTCAATTCTCAGACCGAGTGATGTGTTGTTTCCTTGTGTAAGACACTTTATTTCACATTGCTCCAGTTTACTCAGCTGTAAAAATGAGATGATAGGGACTGGGGTCCCTATCATTCCACTGCAAAGTGGTCGTGGAGGTGCCACGGCAAAAAAAGCACCCAGCACTCACTGTAAATGAGGTTGGTGTTAGGAAGGGCATCCAGCTGTAGAAACCAAGCCAGAATCAGTTCCCGTCCCACCCTTGCAAGCAGGGAAAAGCGGACATAAAATGATGATGATGATAATGATGAATCTGAAATCATCAATCCCACTTACATAATATATCTCTCACCAAATTCAATTCATTTCTTTCTCTTCCTATTGTAGCCATTGTATATTTAATATAAAACTGTTACAAGTTGTTAACCGGAAGAATCCGAGTGTTGCTAAAGTCAGCATGTGAGTACTCTTACATTTCTCTTACTGCTACCATTACTCTTGCTCTCTCTCTCTCCTCTCTCTCCCTCTCCCTCTCTCCTCTCTCTGTATTCTGTTCCTGGTTTCAGTCATTAGACAATGCTGTGTTAACTTGTTTTATATATGGCGTCTGCCTCAGGAATTCTGATTAGCTGACAAGATCTGTGTCAGATGTCTGTGATTACTGTGTATGGGCAGTGTCTGTTGACAGTTGTGGTTGATGCCAATGTATTTGGTGTCTCCTGTTGATATCTGTGAGGTATTTGTGATTCGTATGAGTTTGCCCCTGGCCCCCAAAACTTTTGGCCTTCTGCCTAAATCAGAAACCGTTATTATTATTTTTGAAGGACGTTGGATTGGCAGTATCGGTAGAGCGTCGGACACCATGCTTTGCAGCATAGAGTTACGACCCTTTACGTTCTGCGTTCAAATCCCGCTGAGGTTAGCTTTGCCTTTCATCCATTTAAGGTTGATAAAATAAAGTACCAGTATTGCACTGGGGTCGATTTAATCGACTTACCCCCTCCTCACCAAATTGCTGGCCTTGTGCCTAAAATAGAAACAATTATTAGTTTGGTGGATTGGCAGTATCGTGAGAGGGTCGGACGCCATGCTTTGCAGCATAGTATGGCCCTTTGCATTCTTAGTTTCATTCTTACAGGGTTGATAAAATAAAGCACCAGTAGTTCACTGGCGTCATTGCTGGCCTTGTGCCAAAAGTAGAAACAGTTATTATTATTTTTACATTATTTATATAGGGTGGTGGATTGGCAGTATCGTTAGAGGGTCGGACGCCATGCTTTCTAGCATAGTTACGTCCCTTTATGATCTGAGTTCAAATTCCGCCGAGGTTGACTTTGCCTTTCATCCTTACGGAGTCGATAAAATAAAGTACCAGTAATGTACTGGGTATTTGCTGGCCTTGTGCCTAAAGTAGAAACAATTATTTTTACATTATTTAAACTTTTTGTTGTTTGTTTTGTTTTTGTTTTGTTTAGGTTGTCACTGTGTGACTTGGCTGGCAGTGAACGGACCTGTAAAACCCATTCTACTGGAGACCGACTGAAAGAGGCCGGCAACATCAACACCTCGCTGTTAACTCTCGGTCGATGTATTGAAACTATGAGAATTAATCAGATAAGAAAGTGAGTTGAGGCAAAAGTAGGACAGGAACCTTTACTAGCAGGGAAAGTGGATATTGAATGATTGTGGGGTAGATGTTGGGGTTGTATATATATTTATACATAGGGATTGTATTGTCCAGTTACTGTAGGTTCACCAGAGTGAGCACTTGATGTGTAGTTTCCAGTTGGTATATTAGTGTTGTACTAAGCAGAGTGTAATACTAATAAAAATAAAAAGGGCAAAGTGTTAGATCTTCTTTACGTTTATTGAGGTTTGATGCGCGTTTCGTGATTGATCAGCTCAAGGCTCGATCTGTATTGATCTGGCCTGACTCTGGATTCAAAAGCTTGTTGAGCTTCTGTTATGGTAATGTCATTATATATAGACATACATATTTCCAACCCTTGCAACAGGGAACGTCGATGTTAAAACGATTTGTGTGTGTGTGTGTGCATATATATATAGGAGGCACATGGCTTAGTGGTTAGAGCATTGGCCTTGCAATCGAAAGGTTGTTAGTTCAATTCTCAGACCGGGTGATGTGGTGTTGTTTCCTTGAGCAAGACACTTTATTTCACATTGCTCCAGTTTACTCAGCTGTAGAAATGAGATGTTAGGGACTGGGGTCCCTATCATTCCACTGCAAAGTGGTCGTGGAGGTGCCACGGCAAAAAAAGCACCCAGCACTCACTGTAAAGTGGTCGTGGAGGTGCCACGGCAAAAAAGCACCCAGTACCCACTGTAAATGAGGTTGGTGTTAGGAAGGGCATCCAGCTGTAGAAATCGAGCCAGAATCAGTTCCCGTCCCACCCTTGCAAGCAGGGAAAAGCGGATGTAAATATTCAAAAAAAAAAAAAAATATCACTGTTTAATGTCCATTTTTCCATGCTAGCATGGGTTAGCAAGATGTATATATATGTATATACACCTGTTATGTGTCGTCAGTGTTTAATATAGAGGTGTGAGGTATTGTGTTAATGTGTGTGTGTATAGTATTAGTTGTGTGTATTATCAGTCTTTGTATAGTATTGTCTGGTTAAACTTGAGTATTTATTTATTTATATATACATTTTTTTGTAGGGACTTTCCGAGACTGATCCCTTACCGGAATAGTAAGTTAACCCGTCTATTCCAGGGTTTCTTCAATGGTCACGGCGAGGCCATAATGATTGTGAACGTAAACAAATGTAGCAAGGTGTTTGATGAGACCCTCCAGGTATTCAAGTTCTCCGCCATTGCCAAGCAGATAGTAATCCAGAAGGACCCACTGAAGGCACCGGCAGTAAACATATCTCCTGTCCTCCCTCTTCGACCCTTATCTAACCTTGAGCGGGTTTCAATACCTTGGGCTGAAGACGGTAATTAATTTTCACCACCTTTGCTTATATTTCAGTCCCCCTCCCCTCGCACTATCTGAACCCTCACCTTCCATGTTTAGAAAACAACTGGGTGACCCCTGTGGGAATAATTCTGCAGTTTAATTAGAATCAATCACAAAGTATTAAAGATCAATACAAATATATCATCATCACCGTTTTATGTCCGTTCTTCCACGCTAGCATGGGTTAGACGGGTTGTCCTGTTGTGGGCAGTGTCCGGTCGGCTAACCTTGTCTTGCTCATATGGGAACTGATTCTGGCTTGATTTCTACAGCTGGATGCCCTTCCTAACACCAACCTCATTTACAGTGTGGGCTGAGTGCTCTTTTGCTGTGGGAGGGTGTGGGGGCATATTGTCTATATGCTTCAGCTTCGGCTTGTACCCATGGGAGGGGTCGGGTCTTCTGTATTACTGCGTCACGCCAGAGGTCACGGTTGTGTGTCATCGCCTTTGAGAGGTGTAATTGGGTAACGTCGGCTTTTATCACCTCATCCCAAGTCTTCTTGGGTCTCCCCACTCCGCGGTTTCCATCGACTTCTAGTGCATTGCACCTTTTTATGCAGCTGTCACCCTTCATATGCATCACATGTCCATACCAACGCAACCGCCTCTCCTGCACACAGCATTTGATTCCTCTTATGCTCAGTCTCTTTCTCAATATATATATATATATATATATATGTATATATATATATATATATATATGGTGGCTGCCAACTCGTTTTCGAGTACGGCCACTACTTTATATCCATGTAAGAGAACCCCTACCGATACGCTGAACAAGTGTGACTTTTTAGTCCAGCCAACGACTTGAAAACTGGTACAAACACTACACTTGTGACAATTATTGACACAGTGCTGGGCCCATGGTACCATGTGACGACAAGTGCAGAGAGATCTCCAGATATAAAGCAATGCCTGTGCCGTGAAGCTTTTATAGTGAGCAAAGGCACTGCACAAAGCCAGTCCCACTCTCTTAACCAAGATGATATTTACCAAAAAGAAGAACAAGTCAACATCATTGGATACCATCAGGGTTGCAGGTGTTATATCAGAGTTTTCCTTCTCCTAGAATTCTGCCTTGACAAAGGCTAAGGGGTCATCTCTCCCGGTGATTTTGGATGGCCATTGACTCTTAAGAGCTCCTTTTCCCTTTGACAGGTTTTGTTTTTAGTCCTGAAGGATGTCCAAAGTCACCCTCCTCACCAAGAAACCTTGGTGGGGTTGCCAGTTTAGTCGCCAACGACCCGACCATGAGACAGGTTGTACTGGTATATATATATATATGTATATATACATGCACATACAGTTCCACATTGTAAATGTGGTTGGTTTTAGGAAGGATATCCAGCCAAATTTATAGTCCTTGCTGGAACAAGGTGCAACGTGGCCAGCATTGCTTCCTGGCATGTACGACTCGTCTAACTCGTGCAAACTTGCAAGAATTGACACTAAATAGAAATTATTATAATGATGATATATATATATATATATATATATACAATTCCACACTGTAGACGTGGTTGGTGTTAGGAAGGGCATCCAGCTGTAAAATAACAGCCTCCAGCCCCAAACAGTTCCGTTGGAGCAAAGTGCGGCGTGGCCAACTGTCTTATGTGGACAACCCATCTAAACCATGCAAGCATGGAAAATAGACATTAACCCTTTAGCATTTAAACCGGCCACATCTGGCCAGAATTTTCTCACCTCTTTCTGTTCAAACCAGCTGTAACCAGCTGCTCATACTTATGTTAAGGTATTGTTTTCAAAATAAATGATATGAAAATCACATAGATTCGATATTATGTGAGATAAAGTATTTACTGTGAAAATATAATAGTAAATATAGAGTAATGTAAATGGTAAAGGGTTAAACTGTGATGATGATGACCTCTTTCTCTCTGTTCCAGCTACATACAATGAACATGTCTCCATGGTAGATGAAACTTTTGATGATGAACTTACTGACAGGGAGAAGGTGAATGTTTGCCTCTTTTTTTCTCTTTATTTTGAGTGTGTATACAGTGAATGTGTATATTATGTATATTTAGTGTGTATATTGGGTATATTTAGTGTGTATAGTCTATATTTAATTATACATAAGTCTATATAGAGATATGGTAACGAAAGGGTTAAGAAGTGTGACTTATACACAAGTCTATATGGTATTTTGTTGTTGTCCGGTGTAACTTATACACAAGTCTATATGTAGATATGATAATGAAAGGGTTAAGGAGTGGTGTCACTTATACACAAGTCTATATGGTGAGGTGTGACTTATACACAAGTTTATATGGTGAGGTGTGACTTATACACAAGTCTATATGGTGACGTGTAACTTATACACAAGTCTGTATGGTATTTTATTCTTGTCAGGGCTTGCTGAAAATCATTGAACAGTGCAAGACGAAACTCAATTGGTTGAAGGAAATGTTGGATAAGGAGAAGATGGATCGGATACTGGACGAGATTAAAATCCGAGAGGAAGTGACCAAGGAGATGATGAAGCAGTTCGTCATTATAGAGAAGAGCTACAGGTGCGTGGTCAGAACTTCAACTCACCCCACTCCCCTTTTTGGTTTTGATTTATTTTATAATGTTAGTTAATGAACACACAAGCCAATAACAACAGTTGCCAACAAGCTGGGGATGTCTTGGTTTAAATACAACAGATTTCTTCTCGAGAAGGATAGAGAGAGTGAAAAAGATATGATACAATTGAACCTTAGTTCATATATATACAGTTGAATCTTAGTTTATATATATGCAGTTGAACCTTGGTTTATATATATGCAGTTGAACCTTGGTTTATATATATATAGTTGAACCTTGGTTTATATATATATAGTTGAACCTTAGTTTATAGATATACAGTTGAACCTTGGTTTATATATATATATAGTTGAACCTTAGTTCATATATATACAGTTGAACCTTGGTTTATATATACAGTTGAACCTTGGTTTATATATATATAGTTGAACCTTAGTTTATATATATGCAGTTGAACCTTGGTTCATAAATATACAATTGAACCTTGGTTCATAAATATACAATTGAACCTTGGTTCATAAATATACAATTGAACCTTGGTTCATATATATATACAGTTGAACCTTGGTTCCTATATACAGTTAAACCTTGGTTCATATATATATATATATATATATATATATATGTATGTATATATATATAGTTGAATGTTGGTTCACATATATATATATACAGTTGAACTGGATAAGATGACTCCCCAAAAATAAGGCAGTACCAACTCCCCAGCCCTAGATGTGTTTGCCATTCTTTATTTGCACAAAATATAAAACATGGAAATAAAAACTAAATAGTTTTAAAATAAAATATTATTATAATCTCTGTTAAATAAACTTAACAAATATGAGATTCAGTAGGAAATAATTGTGGTGGGCTGCTAGAGTTATGGTAAGTGGTGTACAAGTGTTAGGCAGGCAGTTTCACTGTTTACCTCTCATTGGTAAAGGTTCACATTTTATATTCGGCGGACAAGTCAACCCCTGGTTTTGGAGAGATATTTTTAGGCCTCAGATGTTGACTTGTATGCCGGCATATACGGTATTTGAAAATAGCAGGCAGTGTCTTTTATTAGAAATGTGTTAAGGAAAGTGTTAAATATGTACATAAATGAAATTGGTGACCATTATATTATATTTGTTTTGTCTGGCGCCAGTGAAAAGCTGCGGGCCAATCACCTGGAGGCTGAAGAGAAGTCGGATAAACTGATGTCGAAGATGCTAACCTCTGTAACCCATTCCAAGAAAAGATCTTATGAAGAAACTCAGTCTGAAGAGAGAATGGTGCCTCTACATTTATTTGAGGAACTGCAAAAGAAAAATGAGGTAAAGTTGGACATTTCTGGATTTCTCTGGTTGTTAGGGTGGTGGTGGTGGTGATGGTGTGTGTTGTGTTGGTGGTGCCACTACATTTATTTGAAGAACTACAATAGAAGAATGAGGTAAAGTTAGACATGGTAACTCTGGTTGTTAGGGTGGTGTGGTGGTGGTGTTTGCGGTATGTGTTGTGGTGGTAGTGTTTGCGGTATGTGTTGTGGTGGTAGTGTGTGTTTATGGTAACTCTTTTGTTGTGGGAGTAGTGTGTTGGTGGTGGAGTGTTGTAGTAGTGAGTGCTGCTGCATTTATTTGAGGAACTACAAAAGGTGTATGAGGTAAAGTTAGACATGCTAACTCTAGTTGTGTGTGTGTGTTGGTGTGTGTGTGTGTGTTTATGGTAACTGATTGTGAAAGTAGTGTGTGGTCGTGGTGGTGATGTGAACTTAATACAATGTATGATAAAATAGATTGTATTTACAATTTTATTCTCTCTTCCTTCTCTCTCTCACTCACTCCTTCCCTCTCTCACTCACTCCTTCCCTCTCTCTCTCACTCACTCCTTCCCTCTCTCTCTCACTCTCTCCTTCCCTCTCTCACACATCTTTATCTCACTCTCTCTCTCTCAGGAATGTGAGTTTAATCTAGAGAAACTCAACCAACAGCTAGAGTCTACAAAAGCTCAACTGCGCAGGATAACCGTTGACCGTTCCATGTTACATTCAGAGAAGACTTCATTACAACTACAACTACAGGTTCCTGTGGTCTCCAAAACGGGGGTAAGTCTCAGACACCCTTGGTCACCCTATGAACTTTTCAACCAACCCTTGTATATGTTTATATATATTTTAGTCACCAATGTATTCAATATTGTAATGCCCCCATCCCTCCCTAAGAAATCCAGTATTAAATATGTCGCCATGTTCTATGATATATATATATATATATATATATATATATATATATATATAATGTTACCTGTCCTATGATATATATATATCATCATCATCATATATATATATATATTCATTGATATTAAATAAATGGAAACTATAAAATATAAAGTTTGTTTTATAAATATTGACGTATCCAGGAAGAATATCTTAACAGTTCAAGTTTTTCCTGGAAAAACTATCCAGGAAAAACTTGAGCCGTTAAGATCTTCCTGGATATGTCAATATTTGTAAAACAAACTTTATATTTTATCTGATGAAAGCGTACCAAAGTTTTGGTACCCTTAAAATATATATAATAGAATAAATATGGTTTTATAAATATAGTTTTCCATTTATTTAATATCATTGAATATTATACTCCAGAAAATCTGTCGAGTGCTTTGAATCAGTTATAAACATATATATTTGTTGAATTACCAACAAATTAAATATCCCTTTTGCTTATATATATATATATATATATACGATATTAAACAAATGGAAACTATATTTATAAAACCATATTTATTTCATTATACATATTTCAGGGATACCATATTAAAAATATGGCATGCCTTCATCAGATAAAATACAATATATAACCAGTTTTATAAATAATTTTGACGTACCATAAATATAGCGACCATTAAGGTAGGAGGCTGGCTTGGTAGTAATATCGTATATCTACTCCAAAAACTTGAGTGCTTTATATCAGTTATAAAATATTTACTTGTTGTAACCCAACAATTTTAAATAAAACTTTTGCATATATATATATATTGTCACCTATCCTATGACATATTATGTATGTTGTCACTTGTATGTTATTTTTTTTTTTCAATCAGCTTGAAAGCAGCAATATTGGGGACAATATTGAACAGGCCAATGTCTTAAACAAACTGACCAGTATGCTGAGGGAGACTCAGGAAAAGCTGGGAATTAAGGTTGGTTTTAAGTATTATATCATATTTGAAATATTGTCCTGGTGTAGGTGACTACAATAATATTTGTTGAGCATCATTAATAATAGTTGAAAATAATGGGGTAGGGTACCCCTGGAGATGAAAAAAAAAAAATCCTGGACAGAGGCACTTCGGAAAAATAAAAACTTCCGTCAAACTTTTACTCTTTTATCTGTTCCAGCCATCCGACTGAGGCCATGCTGGGGCACCACCCTTTTACATATGTTTTGATATATATGTTTATTTATAAAATATTATATATGAGATATGATATTTGTTTATATATAGGATATCATCATCGTTTAACGTCCATTTTCCATGCTAGCATGGGTTAGACGGGAGTTGTCCCACTTGAGGCAAGGTTGCGCTCATATAGGACTATCTGGCAGGTTTTCTACGGCTGGTTGCCCTTCCTAACACCAACCACATTTACAGTGTGGAACTGGGAACTTTTTTTCCTTGTTACCTACACAACCACATTACAGTGTGGACTGTCTTTTTTGTTGTGACACCTACACGATCTCGATCTCATTTATTTGGACTGGATGTTGTGGTACCAACTTTACAGAGGGAGGGTGGTGTTGATGGGAGGATAGGGTAGTGGTAGTGGATTGGGGTGTATATATGGTTGAGAGGTGCCTACTGACTGTAGGTATCGCTTTGTACATAGGCAAGGGGGGTCTTCTGCATTACTGCGTAGCGCCAAAGATCTCGGTCCAGTGACATTGTTTTAGAGAGGTGCAAGTGTGTAAGGTCAGAATTTATCAGATCGTCCCAGGGTCCCAGGTTTTTCTGGGTCTACCTACTCCGTAACTACCATCAATTTTGATCGCCCTGCAATTTTTTATGCAGCTGTCGTCTTTCATGCGCATCATGTGACCATACCAACGTAGTCTTCTCTCAAGTAAACAGCATCTGATCCCTCTTATTCCTAATTTCTCACTAAGGTCATTTATGCTTTGCCGTTCACGTATATTACTATTACACATCCAATGGAGCATGCATGCTTCGTTCCTTTCCAGTCTGCACGTAATGCCCATGCCTTACTGCCATGTAGCATTGCTGTTCATATACAGGCATCATACAACCTGCCTTTCATTTTTAGAGAGAAACCTTTTGTGGCCAACAACGGTATAAGCTCTCTGAACTTTTTCTATCCCGTTCTGACTCCATAAAGATATATATTTATATATGCGATATATGTTTATATATAAACTATTATATATGTTTATATAGCTTGTGTTTGTTCTCGTTAGCTTCTGTTAGCTCTCATTAGCTTTCGTTAGCTCTCATTAGCTTTCATTAGCTTGTGTTTGTTCTCGTTAGCTTTTGCTTGATCTCATTAGTGTCGTGTTTGGCTCTTGTACACAAAAGTTGTTTTCATATTCCAGGAGTCTGCAGTGAATGAACTGGAAGAACAGCTTGAAGAAGCTGGAGACACTTTTAAAGAACAACAGGAGAGGATAGACCAGCTGGAGAAGGTGGTCAAACTGAATGAACTGAAGGAGGTACGGGATATATTTATATGTTCTGGTTGTTGCTGATGTTTTTACTCTTGTGTGGGTCTTTGTGTAGTGGGCCTATTGTGTATGTGTTTGTAGTGAGACTATTGGGAGTGTAGTAAGGCTGTTGTGTATGTGTTTGTAGTGAGACTATTGGGAGTGTAGTAAGGCTGTTGTGTATGTGTGTAGTGGGACTGTTGAGTGTGTGTGTATGTGTGGGCTGGGTGCTTTTTGTCGTGACACCGACACGACCACTTTACAGTGTGTGCTGGCTATGTTTTGTTCAGTGTAAGGGAGGTGTTGCCAGGTGTGGGCATTGTCAGTAAGAGGTGCCTACTAGGTGTATGTTTGAGTCTGGGTGCATGGGAAGACGTGTGTGTATATATATATATATATATATATACGAGGTGGGTCAGAAAAGTTCCAGGACTGATGTCACAAAAGATTTATTTCAAACCCAAACTTCACACTAAGAGTTTTCTCTTTCAAAGTAATCCCCTGGAGTCTAATGCACTTTTCCATCCTTTTCTGCCACGCTTGCATGCACTCCTGGAAGGATTCTTCCGGGATCCTCCGCAGTTCCGTCGTCTCGGCCTTTTTGATGTCATCCACATCTTCAAAACGGGTCCCTTCCGGGTCGTACTCGAAGAGCCATGACTTATCACCGGTGATGTCTGTCCCTCGCAAGTCTGATTCGGTTGAGGATGTCCTGGCACACTTGCATGCGTCGACTCTTCTGGTCATCGTTCAGCAGTTTTGGCACCATCTTTGTGCAGACTTTCCGTATGTCCAAATAAATCTTCAGTGAGAATCTTCCAGACACTGTCCCGATTCATGCCCATCTCATTTGCCATCAGTCGAACAGTCAGCCGACGATTGCTACGCACCATCTGCCTGACGCGCTCAACGTTGACCTCAGTCCTGGTTGTTGAGGGCCTTCCGCTCCTGGGGTCATCTTCCACGTCCTTGCGTCCTTCTTTAAACCTCTTGCACCACTCAAAAACAACACGTGAGCGTGACATCGTTTCATCTCCATACACTTGCTGCAGCAATCCCAGTGCTTCTGACGGAGTTTTCAAGTTTGTTCGTTGCTCTGTGCTCATTGCTTGACAACCTGAAACAGGGGACATGTATATAAAATTATAAAGAAAAAAGTTTGATCGCTGCAGAGAGCTAAGATTACAGTTACATACTCCAGGGGGATTACTTTGAAGGAGAAAACTCTTAGTGTGAGGTTTGGGTTTGAAATAAATCTTTTATGACATCAGTCCTGGAACTTTCCTGACACACCTCGTATATATATATATATATATATATATATATATATATATATATATATATATACACACACACACACACGTATATAATATATTTTTTCAATATTTTTCTTGTTTCAGACATCGACAGAATGCAAGGTTTGTCTAGAAAGATCCGAAGCTGAGTTCCAGGCCAAGATAATGGCTGAAAAGCAACCGACAAAGAAGATACGTCCGGAAAGTTCTACAGGTACATTCGTTACTCTTCCTTATCAAGGCGCAGAGAAAAATCCGAAACATCTTACTAGGAGGATGGCAGCACAGAGCCAGCACAGCAAAACCGCCAACGATCTGACTACCAGAAGTGTCCGTGGTATTGTTGTGGAGAAAGCCGACCAGTCTCGAGTGCTACGGGTGTTGTTGAACAACGTAACCAACACGAGGGAGCTGGTCGCAACCCCGACCAAGACCAGCATGTTGCGCATGAAGAAGTTCTCTCCCGTGAAACAGTCCAACATTGAAAACAGCCCGCCGGCTCACTCCGCTGGTAAAGGGGGCCGAAAGAAGGAGAGCCTGAGGCATCGCCTGTTTGCGCCGATCTGCTCCAATATCCAGCAGTTTGGGGACAAGAGGAAGAAAGTGGAGCAGAAGACACGGCGCCGCTCTGGTTTGGCCTGCAGCAAACGGGTATCTCTGGAGATAACAAGGAAATATAACTTACGCACCAAAAGATAGGCAGAAGACCCCCCCCCTCTTCCCAACATCTTCATAGCCTTTATTTTTTTTTTTTTACCCTTTAGTATTTACATTACTCTATATATACGATAGTCTTTTCATGATCAAGGCTTTATCTTATATAATTATCTCACATAATATCGAAACTGAGATTTTGATATTATATATTTTAAGAACAATACCTTAACATCAGTATGAGTGGCCGGTTACAACCAGTTTAAACAAAGTGAGAAAATTTCTGGCAGGTTTAAATTCTAAAGGGTTAAATAATTTCCTCCATTGCTTTCCATAACATAACATCATCTGGGGTTAACTGGGCTGGGCTGGGCTGGGTAGGGTTTGGTACTTGGGATATACCTGAATATATTAACATGTCATTTTCCTAAAATGGAATCATTTTCATGCATCTAATTAACCCCCCCAGTCTTTTTTTTTATCTTCAGGGGTGTGTTGTGTGTGTGTATACAAATATATGTATGTATATATATGTATATATATATATATTATGTGTGTGTGTAAATAATCATGATCCTCATTGTTTTAATAAAGTTTCACCTTAAAAAGACGTGTGTAGGAGTGTGTGGTTGTAATGGTGCTATTGGTGTGTATGTGGTAGTGTGTATGTGGTTGTAGTGTGTGTGTGGTAGTGTGTATGTGGTAGTGTGTATGGGTAATTTGAGTTAAAGAATGTTTTTATCACATATCATTGTACATAGTGATGATATTAGTGGTGGTGATGATGGCTGTGGTGTTGGCACTGATGGTGATTGTTGGTGTTTGCTGATGACGCAGTGGTGTTGCTGATGGTGGTAGTGTTGGTTGTGATATTTGTGTTGCTGATGATGCTGGTGGTGTTGGTGTTTAAGATGATGATAGTGTTGGTGTTGGTGGCGATATTTGTGTTGCTGATGATGGTGTTCGTGTTAGCTGATGATTGCTATGAATGAATGCATGAAAGTTTTTAGTAAAGTCATAAATTGATAGAAATAAATTTGTAAATACAATTTATTGTTGTTTCTTTTTTTCCTTTTGTTGTTGTAAAGCTGTGAAGTCTTCACCTGAAGTCGTTACTTACCTTGTTTTTTGGTTTGATTTCAGGTGAAGACACACACCCAGGTTGGTTTTACCGTCTTTTTTCTCTGTGTAATGTTGTCTTGCAATCTCAGCCACCAGCTGTCCTCAAGTGAAATACTTCCAAATGAAATGTTACAGCTCACACCTAATGCAGGAGGGTTTTTTTTTTGATGTTTTAATGATAGGGGGACCCTGCCCTATCACATTGTTACAGCTCACAGCTATGTAGGTTTAGTTGACCACATACAAGGTTATATCTCATAGGTTTCTCGGGTGTTTTAACCTGTGCTGGCCTTTTTTTCTTCAGTAAAATGACTATTTTTTTTTTTTTTTTAACTTTTATTACCAACACATATCTGAATGATAGACAAATGTCACATCAATAAACTAGTAACCCCATCTAGCTTTGATGTTATGAACTGTTGGAAAAGAGTTCAAACGGGTTATATCTGAATGATAGACAAATGTCACATCAATAAACTAGTAACCCCATCTAGCTTTGATGTTATGAACTGTTGGAAAAGAGTTCAAACGGGTTAGGATGAGTTATCTTGTCCGTGGCACTGGAATGCATACATGTTAGGATGAGTTATCTCGTCTGCAGTTCTGAATACTGAAGAGATTAATAAGAGGCCCAGTTCTATCATATATATATATATATATATGATCAACCACATTTACTGTGTGGACTGTGTTAGGAAGGACATCCAGCTGTGAAAAAAACCTGCCAGAGATGTTTCTGTGCGAGTGAGGCATGGTCTCCCCCACCATTCCCGCATCAAATGGTGAATTGGCAGTATCGGAAGAGGGTTGGACGCCAAGCTTTCTAGCATAGTTACGTCCCTTTACAGTCTGAGTTCAAATCCTACCGAGGTTAACTTTGCCTTTCATCCTTACGAGGTCGATAAAATAAAGTACCAGTAATGTACTGAGTAATTGCTGGCCTTGTGCCTAAAGTGGAAACAATTATATATATATATATATATATATATATATATATATATATATAATTTTCAATCATATTTTATTAATTGTTTGACCCGAATAGCTTGGTTGTTTCTATGGCTTTGCGGATAATGGTTTAACCATCGTCTCAGTGTGTTTGGCCTTTTAACGTACGTTGTTGCTCTAGTTCACTAGTTTCTATGGAGCGCTTGCCACACATCTCGGAAATTGTTTTTCGCTAATTTCCAAAAGCCGAAATGCGATTCTCACTAATTTATATCATCATCATCATTTTACGTCCGCTTTTCACTGCTTGCAAGGGTGGGACGGGAACTGATTCTGGCTTGATTTCCACAGCTGGATGCCCTTCCTAACACCAACCTCATGTACAATGAGTACTGGGTGCTTTTTTTTTTTTTTTTTTTTTTTTGCCATGGCACCTCCACAACCACTTTGCAGTGGAATGATATGGACACCAGTCCCTATCATCTCATTTCTACAGCTGAGTAAACTGGAGCAATGTGAAATAAAGTGTCTTGCTCAAGGAAACAAAACATCACCCAGTCTGAGAATTGAACTCACAACCTTTCGATTGCAAGGCCAATGCTCTAAGCCATGTGCCTCCATTATATACATACATAACATCTCAATGAATAGAGATCACTAAAATAATCACATTCAGAGAAGCAAATAAAATAGAGAATATCTTATACAAAATCACTGAGGGGTAAATAACTATAAAGCATCTTTCCCTAGGGATAAAAAAAATTATCCTTAATGCAGTTTCAACATCCAAAGAATAACATATAGCCTTTCAATAGATAGATATGGCCATATCAATTTCTTGAAGGGCTATCTGTCGGTTTAACTGCTTCCTATAGTCATTTATTTCATAACTTTCTTTGGTGTTTTAATGATAGGGGCCCCAGTCCTAACATATTACAATTTACAGCTATGTAGGTTTAGCTGACTTCCTAAGGGGTATCTCAGATATTTTAATAATAGGGTCCATCCACACTCCTTCCACGAAAAGCAACATGAAATAAATTGACTGACTGAAGAACACACCTTCCAAAATTATTTGAAAGTCATAAACGTTTTTCCATTAGAAATATGGTAACATAAGAGTCAAAGTGTCTATATTTATCTAAAAACCTTCCATCATAATTTTATGTAAGCACATTTGTTAAGTTATGTTCCAAACACCATCTTAATAATGGGAAAGTTTGTTATATTACTAAATCCTTACAAATTCTTGATTATTTTCAAAATTATTCGACAATCATAGGCAGTGTCTTTCATAAGAAACAGGTTAACATGTTTCACTATCATTATTGTTTAACATCCATTTTTCCATGCTAGTATAGGTTAGACAAGTCCTGTTTGGGTGACCATGTCTTGCCCATACAGAACTCTTTCTGACTTGGTTTCTACAACTGGATGCCCTTCCTAACACCAACCACATTTAGTCTGGAATAGGCATTTTTTTTGTTGTGGCACCATAATGGCCACTTTATTTAAAAACTGTTCATAATTTTATTTAAAAACATTTATGTCCCAAATATCAACATAATGAGAAAGTTATATTACTAAATCCTTTCAAATTCTTATTTTTAAATTTATTTGAAAACCCTAAACAATGTCTTCATAAGAATATGGTAATGAAAGAGTTAAATGGTAAATTTGATCAGCCGTGGAGTTCATTGTGATATGGTAGGATCATAAAGTTGGGGTTTCAATTCCCTGACTAGATGGTGCATTGTTGTCTATTTCACATTGCTCCAGTTCTCTGGCAGTTGAGAGAGTTAGCCCTGGGGTGGACTAGCTTCCCATCCAGAGGAGTGAGGAACTCGCAGACACTTAGCACCATATAAAACTAGGATGAGCCCTATACACGGGTTTGTTTAGCCCTATAGGGTCACATTATATGAGATGAATGAAAAAAAAAAAAAATGTGGGTTACATTCTAAATTATGTAAACTTTTATTTACTGGTATATGATGGTGAGTTATCTATAGTAGATTTACTTGTGGATATATCATTGTGAACATTTGCAGTATTAGAGTAAAGACCTTAATATTTAACCCTTTAGCATTCACAAACCGACATTTAATACCACACGGCGATCTCCTTCTAAAAATAGACATTGACATCATCGAGATTACTGCGAGATAAAGCCCTTACGCGCGAAAATTAACTATTAGTATAGTTAAAGAACTTGCGATAACATGTGTTTTTAACGTTGAAAGTGTAACATGGCTTCCGAAAGTAGCGACAACGAATTTGAAGGTTTTACATCTGACGACATTCGAGATTAAAAAGAAACAAGATAATATCAGTGATTTATCTTCAAACGAACCAGATATATTTATTTCTGATATATCTGATAGTCAAATCTTCTCTTTCACTTTCAAAGTGACTGACACCATTGAAAAAACACCAATGTGGTTGAAAGAAACAACACCGATATATGTTTCGGATTTTACTGAAAATATTGGACCACAACACACATTACCACCCGATGCTAAAGCTCTGGATTATTTTTTTAAATTTTTACCAGAAACTTTCTTCGAAGTTGTGGCAAACGCTATGCACAACAAAAAAAACTCTAATATCGGAAAACCCAATCTGCCGAAATGAAAGCGTTTTTTACCATAAATATTATGTTTGGTATTAAACAATTTCCATGACTGTGGAATTATTGGAGTACTGATATAAGGTTTGGTGACCCTTATATATCTAGTATTATGGCAAAAACGAGATTCATCAAATTAAACCAGTATTTGCATCTGGTTGATACTTCAAATGCCCCTGGTAGAAATGAATCAAATTACAACCCACTGTACAAAGTACGACCATTAATTGAAATGTCAGAAAAATTTAAAAGTGTGTATAAGCTTATATATTGGGAACATTCTGTTACGTAAATTTACACCGTACATTTACAGAGTACATTGCCAATATTATTTTGACTGGTGAAAAGGTTTTATACATTTTTTTCAATGAAAATATTTGCCTGGAATGTAGAGAAAGACTAAAACCTTGTACTGATTACACCTGCATTTTTAATTAATTCACCTGTTCGGAAAACTGCTAGAATTGATGGAAATCAGCATCTAGGTCATTATTGGATTTTTTTGCAACAGATCTTACAGATAAGGCAGATAAAGTTTAAATGTTTGTGTTTATCCATAAAGTTATTACTTTTACACCTGCCCATAAAAGTCAAATTTAACAAAAAAAAATCAGGTAAAAATATATAATTGTAAATTATAGTTATTTAAACATCTACTGACAACATTTCAAGTCTGCACATAGAAAATTAAAGTAATTACAAACAAATAAAATTGATAACCCTCTTGAGTATAATTAAGTGAAAATAATGCGAATAGATGAACATGACATTTGACAATTCAATGTGAATAATAAAGGGTTAATGTGATTCAGACACATTAAATATTAAAGCAACTTAGAATTGCTGAATGAGCTGTGCTTTCAGGCAGTTTGGTTTTAAAAAGATTAATCTTACAGCCTCATCTGTGCCTAGCTCACTCAAGGGGCCATTATGTAGGACTCAACTCTAAACCATGTGGTTGCTAAACAGCAGCTATTTTTGTTTGTTGTTATTTGTGTTTTTTTTTGTCTTTTTCTCTTCTCCACAGATGCCAACCAGCCATTGGAGGGTGTTGCAGAATTTGAACTGCGTGAACGTGCTTTGATTAATGGTTACAACGCTGAGATATCCAAATACAAGCTTCTAATTCGAGAACTTCGCCAACAGCTGGGCTTTCGTAACACCAGTCACCTCTCGCCTAGTAAATGTCTGCGTCCCGACTTTAACACAACCCTGGAACAGAACCAGCTGAAGCAGTATTTACTTCGACAGGTGAAGAAACTCCAAGGGGAACTAGACAAGAACTCCCAGTGTGTGTCCGAGGTACTTCACACCCTGGAAGTTAAGAAGGCCACAGAGGTGGATCTGGAACAGAGATTGGCCAAAGAAGCAAGGGACCATGAGCTTGCGAAGACTGTTGTGTCGGAGTTGAGAGAGAAGCTGAAGAAATTGAAAGAAAGGTGCCGTTCTTCATCTTTCGAGGCAGAAAAAACTTATCTGACAATCGACAGCGAGTTGTCTAACAATGATAATCGCCTCTCTCTTTGTATGCTGGACAAAAATGAGGAATCTGCATTGGGTGTCGGAGAATCCATTGAAAATCAGTCTGGTCCTAGTGATGTCGGCAAGAAGCAAGGTGGTAAGGAGACGGAGGGGTTAAAAACAGCAAAGAAGAAGAGGAAGCTTATGGAGCAAGAGAAACCTCTTACAAGTATTGAGAACCAAACGACTCCAAAGCTTCTGTCAGTGTTTGATAATGAGAACTTGATGGATAAGATAATAAATAAGAACAAGGAGTTGTCTAAATTGCAGGAGAAACTGCTTTCGTATTCAGAAGTAGATGCGAAACTCCAACAGAAAACGAAAGAAAACGAGGTACTTTCTGGCAAAGTTGAAAAGCATGGTCTTCTCGAACGTGATCTCCATAAGAAAATGAAACAACTGGAAGAGAAAGTAGAAAAGATAGCCGTGATGGAAGTTGAAATCGAGAGCCAAGTTGCGATCATTCATCACCTTCAAAGTGCAGTGGACGAGAAGTCTAAATTGTTGTCTGAGCTTCAGGCTCAGAATGCTGGGGGAGGAGGAGGAGAAAGTCCTGTCTTGAAACGGAAAATGGAAGAGATGCAAACTGTGATGGAAGGTCTGCGAGAAATGGTTGACGACAGCACCAAAGAACTGGCGAAAAATAATGAAAAAATCTCTGATTTGGAAAGCAAAGAGACAATGGTGTCAGTTCTTCAGACTGAATTGGAAGCGTTGAAGTCTAACGAGAGTTGCCTGAAATCTGAAGCTAAGATTAAGACCGATTCTCTAGAAAAGAGACTTGATGAGTTGCAGGCCGAAAAAGACAAGGTTTGCAAAGAAAAAGACTATTTGGAAACGGAAGTAAGCAATCTTAAGGAACTTGTTGAGAAGAAGACGGAGGAAATGTCGCTGTTGAAATCACTGTTGAAGGCCAAAGAAATGGAGAGTGAGAAAGAAAACGAATTGGCATTCAACAACTTGAAGAATTTGTTAAGCAACACAGAGAGCGAACGGGACAACACTGTGATAGAATTGGCCGAAACCAAGGAGAAAATGGTAGTTAAAGACGAGGAAATTGATCAACTGATAAAAAAGATTGAGAATTACGAAGAAGAAATGGAGGACTTGCAAAATGAATCGAAAGCTGTCGAGGAAAAAAGTAGCATTGAAAACGAAGCTTTGAACGACGTTGTTAACGAGATGAATAGCGAGATAGCTAACATGAACGTACTGAAGGCAAAACTGAAGAAAGAAATAGCAAACATTGCTGAACATCTCAAATCTTTAAAGATTGAACTGGCTTCAGTTCAGCAACTGAGGAGCAATATGGACGACAACATAAAGACCAACATGGCAGAGCTGAAGTCTAAAGTCAACGAAATTGTCGATTTTACTGCTGTTGTTGCTCGCTGTGATCAGTCAACGGTGACTGACTTACAGTCAGAGATGGTGCCAGAACGGAAGAAGATTGAGCTTCTGAATTTGAAGATAATCAATGTTGAGAAAGAACTGCAAGACAATGTTGCGATTAGAGAAGGTTTTATGACTGAGATCTCACACATGGTGACAGTACTGAAGGATAAAGACCAACAGATTGAAGATTTAACCAAGAAAAATGACCAGCTTTCTCAGAGGAAATCTTCAGACCCAGAGGAAGAGACAAAGAAAAAGAAGGTAAGCCTTATTGGAAGTGAGGCAGAGTTTGCACAGTTGAGCAATAAGTTGTCACCTGAAAAACAGCCCCCTCTGGTGTCATCTGAGAAAGAGGACCAGCAGGAGTCAGTACCAAGGAAGCCACTCCGACAGTCAGTACCCCCATCAAAACCTAAAAGGCAGTCGCTATGTAAGAAACAAGATGGCTGCATGCAGATATCACCTGAGAAGCAGGATAGAGAGGGGCAGGCAGCTCCCGAGAGGCAAGATGGTGACACACAGACATCTCCTTTGAAGCAGGATAGAGACAGGAAGACAGTTCCCGAGAGACAGGATGGTGACACACAGACATCTCCTTTGAAGCAGGATAGAGACAGGAAGACAGCTCCCGAGAGACAGGATGGTGACACACAGACATCTCCTTTGAAGCAGGATAGAGACAGGAAGACAGTTCCCGAGAGACAGGATGGTGACACACAGACATCTCCTTTGAAGCAGGATAGAGACAGGAAGACAGCTCCCGAGAGACAGGATGGTGACACACAGACATCTCCTTTGAAGCAGGATAGAGACAGGAAGACAGTTCCCGAGAGACAGGATGGTGACACACAGACATCTCCTGAGAAACAAGATGGAGAAGTTACGAAGATGGAAACAAGTTGTGAGAGTTTGGCAGACAAGCAACACGTGGACCTGATGAAACAGGAACTGGAGTCGTTGCAGAAATACTATGATGAGCAGAAGTCGTTGAATGATGCCATCAAGCTGGAACTGGATGGGGTCAAATTGAAACTGTCCGAGGTGAAATCTTCGTATGAGGCGGAGAAAAAGGTCACACATCGATTGCGTTACAACCTGGAGGATGTGAGGAGTAGCTTGAATGAGGTCCTTCATTCGTACGAGCAGTTGAACCTATCCCGAAACTCTGTTCTTGGTCGTGACGATGACAACAACAACAACAACAACAACAACAGCAACAGCATTGTCCAAGCAAGCTCAGATGATCGGCCTGAGGTTGACGAGCAAACGGTAAAGTCGTTAATTAACAAACTTACTCTGTCACAACAGGACATCGTTAAAGGTAAATACTTCATCGTTGCGTGTTTTTTTCTTTTCCCCCCTACCCCACCCCTATTTCTACCTTGGTATCTCTCTGTAAATGTCCTATTGTTTCTACCCCAGAATAGGTATACTGCATCCCTGTGTGTCATAAAGTGCGACAAAAAGGGTTGATGCCAGGAGAGGCTGCCAGCTGTAAAACACTGCCTAAAGAAAAAAAAGTGTTTATATTTATCTAAAAACTTTCCATCATAATTTTATGTATAGAAACCCTTGTTAAGTTATGTCCCAAGCATCAGCTTAATTATGAGAATTATTTGAAAATCAGGCAGTCTCTTTCATTATAAGTATGGTAAAGAAGTGGTTATGTTCTAAATACCAACTTAATAATGTGGAAGTTAGTTATATTAATAAATCCTTCCAAATTCTTGATTATTTAAGAAATTATCAGAAAACTATAGACAGCGTCTTTTATTAGAAATCTGGTAATTGTTTCTACTATTGGCACAAGGCCAGCAATTACCCAGTGCACTACTGGTACTTTATTTTATTGACCCCGTAAGGATGAAAGGCAAAGTTAACCTCGGCGGGATTTGAACTCAGAATGGCAAGGGCCGTAACTCTATGCGTCAAAGCATGGCGCCCGACTCTCTACCGATACTGCCAATCCACCACCCTTAGAAATATTATAATCTTATTAGAAATATGATAATGAAAGGGTTAAAGCCCTTAAGCTTAGATGTAGAAGCTCCTGCATCTTGAGACACATGAGGCAGCCAAAGTGCTCCAATGACCATGGTCAGTTGCATCTATCAATACATTGTTCCAACTTTTGTTGGCAGGTTTCAGGATTCTGTGGGTCGTCTGTCACCAGTTCATCTTGGGACATCCTCTTTGCTCCTTTCCAGGTATGTGGGGGTACCAATACAGGACCTGGTAAGCATGTCTCTCATTCGGGAGTCGTGTGACATGTCTCAACCAGTTAAGTCAATGCTTGTACATGATGTTAGACACATGTTGGTGGGTTTGTTAACCCTTTAGCATTTAAATCGGCCGTATCTGGCCAGTGTCCTCTCACCTCTTTCTGTTCAAACCGACTGTAACAAGCTGCTCATACTGATGTTAAGGTATTGTTCTCAAAATAAATAATATCAAAATCTCAGATTTGATATTATGTGAGGTAAAGCCTGTACCACAAAAACACAGTAGTATGTATGGAGTAATGTAAATGCTAAAGGGTTAAGAGACTTGTTGGTGATGAAGTCATCATCCCACTTGACGTCAAGAATTGTGTGCAGGTATTTGATATCAAAAGCATCTAATTGGTTCTCTTGGCTGGTCACCACACTCCACGTTTCACACCCGTACAGGAGCGTTGAAAGCCCTCACACCCCACCCCGGGTGTCATATTTTTTACTGTATTTCTACGTTTTATTGTACTCATTTTAGTGTATATCCCCACCTTCTATTTCAATGTAGCCCTCCGAGAGCAGGGAGAAACTTGGAAGAAGAAGTACGAAGAGACATCAATGGAATTAGTGAAAGAACAACAGAAGCTTCTTGACAGTCAACAGTGTCGGTCGGAAAATTTCTATACCAACTACGAAAACAAGAAATTGAAGAAAGAGCTGGCATCGATTGAAAAACAACTGAAAGAGCTCCAGTCCCAGCGCGAGATTCAGCAGATCACCATGGAGACGGAACAGATGACCAAGGATTTAATTGAGGAACGGAAGCGAAGCGAGGACCGTCACCTGCAGGAAGACCTGTCGAAGCTGCGACAGCAACTGCAACTGGCTAAGGAGAACAGCGAAAAGTACTCGCAGCTGAAAATCGAGGTGGAACGATTGAGAGAAGAAAACGTTGACCTGAAGAAACAGAAGTTAGATGTTGTGGGTGATGACGGCGATGACAAGAGTAGTAAGAAAGGTGATGATGACAATGAAGGCGATGACGACAATGATAAAGGTGATAATGAATATAAAGGTGATGGCGACGATAAAGACGATGACGATGATAAAAATGATGATGACGATGATAAAAATGATGATGACGATAAAGGCGATGATGATGATATTGATGATGGCAATGATTGTGAGGTTAATGAGGATAAACAAGACTGCATGTCTGGTGAGGAGGGCATGTGTTTAGACAGCAGGTTAAGGGTTGTTGTGGGGGTGAATTTGGGGGAGACGACAGATGCAGCAACAATAATAACAACAACAGCAAAAATCTCTGCTGCTACGCAGACAGACCCTGACATTGAGAAGGCGAAAACCTGTGACGCATGTGAACAGTTGAGGGCTGAGAATTCGAAAACCCTTGGCATGTCTGAACAGTTGAGGGCTGAGAATTCGAAAACCCTTGGCATGTGTGAACAGTTGAGGGCTGAGAAGACAGAAGCCCTTGGCATGTCTGAACAGTTGAGGGCTGAGAAGACAGAAGCCCTTGGCATGTGTGAACAGTTGAGGGCTGAGAAGACAGAAGCCCTTGGCATGTCTGAACAGTTGAGGGCTGAGAAGACAGAAGCCCTTGGCATGTCTGAACAGTTGAGGGCTGAGAAGACAGAAGCCCTTGGCATGTCTGAACAGTTGAGGGCTGAGAAGACAGAAGCCCTTGGCATGTGTGAACAGTTGAGGGCTGAGAAGACAGAAGCCCTTGGCACATGTGAACAGTTGAGGGCTGAGAAGACAGAAGCCCTTGGCATGTGTGAACAGTTGAGGGCTGAGAAGACAGAAGCCCTTGGCACATGTGAACAGTTGAGGGCTGAGAAGACAGAAGCCCTTGACACTGGCGAACAGTTGGGGGCCAATAAGACAGGGACCTGTGACACATGTGAACAGTTGAGGGCCGAGAAGCAACAGCTGACTGATAAACTGAAATTAAGTGAAAGAAAGGTCCTCGCTTTCGAAGAAGACACTGCTTCCAATTCCCCTGCCCTTCAAACGTCTTCATTATTGTCGAGCCGTGTAGGGAGCAGTCGACAGTTACGACGAGAGAAGATCCTGGCCGAAACTGCCAAAATGGAAGCTGAATTTGCCCTAAAGGTTGCAAATGAAAAGATTCTCTCATTGACCAAAGACGTAGAGACACTCCAAGAATCAAAATGCCAGGATCCTCCGCCAAAGGTAAAGTTTTAACATTCTTCTTTTTACATTTAACTCTTTTTACTGGTTTCACTCTTTAGACCGTGGCCATGCTGGGGCATCAGCCACTTATTTTACTGGTTGCACTCATTAGACTGTGGTCGTGCTGGGGCACCAGCCACTTATTTTCCTGGTTTAGGTCATTAGACTGTGGCCAAGCTGGGGCATCAGTCACTTATTTTACTGGTTTAGATCATTAGACTGGCCATGCTGGGGCACCAGCCACTTATTTTACTGGTTCCACTCATTAGACTGTGGCCATGCTAGAGCATCAGCCACTTATTTTCCTGGTTTAGATCATTATACTGTGGCCGTGCTGGGGCACCAGCCACTTATTTTACTGGTTTAGATCATTATACTGTGGCCATGCTGGTGCACTAGCCACTTATTTTACTGGTTTAGATCATTATACTGTGGCTGTGCTGGGGCACCAGCCACTTATTTTACTGGTTCTGCTCATTAGATTGTGGCCATGCTGAGGCACCAGCCACTTATTTTCCTGGTTTAGGTCATTAGACTGCTGCCATGCTTGGGCACCAGCAATAGAGTATATTTTGTTAGAGATCCAGTCACGAGAAAGTGCTAAGTTTCTGCTGACATTTCAACATTAATTCTTTGCCACTTTAGGAAGTTTGTTCTGTGAGGAAGACATCCAGCAGCTGCCAAACTGACGAGATTACCATCGGCAAAGATAAACCAAATGTCAAGAATTTGAAGGAGGAACTTGAAATGGAGAGGATCTGTCTTACAATTCTACAAGGAGGTAATATGTGATAATATTTCACAATTTCCAGACCAAACCCTATGAAACAGCCAATAGTTCTATGAGGGTTGGCTGAAAAGTTCATAAGCTGATCAAGATACTCTCATGGAATGACCAAATGAGGTTTATTTTTCAACACAGTCCCTGTTGAAATTAATGCATGCAAGATTTCACAGCTCTAGCATCGCTTTTTCATATGCAGCCTATGAACTTTTCAACCCACCCTCATATATATATATATATATATATATACACACATACACAATATTTAAACATACAAAATTCATAGGCTGACCAAGATACTCTCATGAAATGATCAAATGAGGTTTATTTTACAACATAGTCCCTGGAAAGAAACAATATAGTTATTAATAAGAAGAGTTGAAATTAATGCATATAAGATTTTACAGCTCTAGCATCACTTCTTCATAGTCAGCCTAAGAACTTTTCAGTCGGCCCTCACATACACACACACACACGCACACATACACATACACACACACTCACACACATCGGTATATAGGTTGTTTTTCTCTATATTTTCACTCCCATTTTCTATATTTGCAGAGCTTAAGGATAAGTCTTCTTTGATTGAAACCCTAAAAATGTCACTGAAGGACCAGGACGATGCCATTATAAAGTTGGAAAACCTGCTGGGTAGGAAAGACGATAGGATCCTCACCCTTGAAGAAGGTATGTAGTGAATGTGAGGTGTGCAGTGAATGTGTGGTATGTATGTAGTGAACAAGTGGTACGTATTTAGTGAACGTGGGGTATGTATTTAGTATGTAGTGAACGAGAGGTATGTAGTGAATCTGTAACAACATGATAGGAGAGGGTGGGGGCTTTTGTTAAAACATCTGAGAAACGTCCTATGAGATACAACTTTGTAGGAGGCCAACTAAACCTACATAGCTGTGAGCTGTAACTTGATATGACTGGGGCCCCTTATCAATAAAACATCTGAGAAACGTCCTATGAGATACAACTTTGTAGGAGGCCAACTAAACCTACATAGCTGTGAGCTGTAACTTGATATGACTGGGGCCCCTTATCAATAAAACATCTGAGAAACGTCCTATGAGATACAACTTTGTAGGAGGCCAACTAAACCTACATAGGTGTGAGCTGTCACAACAACAACATGATATGTCTGGAAGGGCCCTTATTGTTAAAACACGTGAAAAACTTCCTATAAGGTGCAATCTTATAGGAGGCTAGCTAAACCTATATATAGGTGTGAGCTGAAATAACAACATGATAGGGCTGGGGTCTCCATAATTAAAACACCCCAGACACCTCCAATGAAATACAACCTTGCAGGAAGCCAGCTAAACCTACATGGGTGTGGGCCGTAAATCCCCCCACCCCCACCCCCACCCCCACCCCCACCCCCAACACCACTAAGAAATAAAATTAATTTTATATCATTTTATTTATACTTTTTATATATGTGTTTGTATTTGTGTTTTCTTTTCTTCTTTTCTAAAGAATTGGTTGAAAAAGACAGCCACACATCTACAGCTGCTACAACAACAACAGCTGCTACAACAACAACAGCTGATAAATGTGAGCAATGTCAGTTGTCTTTGACTATTACAGCTAGCAAGGGAGACAACCTCCAGACTGTACTCTCAAACCAAACTGAAACTATCCAAGTGCTGAGCCAGGAGAAATCCCAAACACGGAAGAACTGCAAGAACATGAGTTTGGAAGTGCAACACTTGAAGATGGCTTTAGCAAGTAAGAACAACGAAACTGTTGGATTGTAATCTTTTATTTAATTTTTGTTTTTATTTTACTGGCTTCAGCCATTTTGCTCTGACCGTGTTGAGGGACATCATCATCATCATATATATACAGTTCAGAGTTTAATCTTGTTGGTCTAATGAAACACTGGTAAATCAGTTAAATGCTTTGATAAAAATCTGGTTAATCTTTGTTCTATATTAATATATATATATATATATATATATATTGAAGTAGAGGTCAACAAGTTAGAATTTACTTCATTTATTCATTACACAATTGCTCTTATACATATTTCGATGGTAACTGTTATGAAACAGTTATGACCTCATCAGACAACAGCTATTAGCCGAGCAGTTACATGAATGAAAATAACATGAAGAAAAAATAAAAATTACACATGCTGTTTCAATTGATTGATATATCATGGGTTGGTTATTGGTGTTGCTTTTATCAAAGCACTGGTGACATATGATTCAGAATAAACAACCTCAGAGCATCAACACAAAGGGTATACAAGGCCCCCATATATATATGGGGGCCTTGTGTGTATATATATATATCATCATCATCACCGTTTTACATCCGTTCTTCCATGTTAGCATGGGTTAGACAGGTTGTCCTGTTGTGGGCAGTGTCCGGTCGGCTGACCTTGTTTTGCTGATATGGGAACTGATTCTGGCTTGATTTCTACAGCTGGATCCCCTTCCTAACACCAACCTCATTTATAGTGAGTGCTGGGTGCTTTTTTTCCGTGGCGCCTCCACGACCACTTTACAGTAAGCTCTGGGTGATTTTTTTCCGTGACGCCTACACGTCCACTTTACAGTGTGGGCTGGGTGCTTTGCAGTTGAATGATAGGGACCCCTGTCCTATCATCTCATTTCTACAGCTGAGTAAACTGGAGCAATGTGAAATAAAGTGTCTTGCTCAAGGAAACAACACATCACCCGGTCCAAGTATTGAACTCACAACCTTTCGATTGCAAGCCCAATGCTCTAACCACTAAGCCATGCGCCATTCATGCATATATGTGCCTCTGTTTATAGAGAATGAATTTCCATGAATCAAATCTATCCAACCTTTGTCTTTGTTTTCAAGAAGTAATTTCTTTTCGATTCAGTAACGGAGTCTGAGAGAGATTCACTACGGAAACGTCTTGGTACTGTTTCTGGTCAGACCGGTCAGAGTCCAACTGCAAAGACTCCGACCCATTCACCACAATCTCACCAAAGTACCCTGGTATGTGACCATACAACTCCTCTGAAGTCTCATCAAAGTCCCTTTGTAAAGGATCATATAACCCCTGTGAAATCACTCCAAAGTTCTGCCTTAAAATCTGCAACAACACCAGGGAAATCTCTTCACCAAAGTCCTTCAAGAATGACTCCATCATCATCATCATCATCATCACAGGTAATATTATTCCTTCATTGTATAATAAACTACCATATTTCCTGGCGTCAAAGATGCTACAGTTTTCCCAAAATAAGTCTAAAAAATTTACCATGCGTTCTGGAGGCCGAAGGTTGTTTATTATTTTTTTCAAAATTAGGGTGCGTCCTCCAGGACAAAGCGTCTTCGGCTGGGAAATACGGTAAATACCAACATTGCAGTTTTATATATATATGTGTGTGTGTGTGTGTGTGTGTGTGTGTGTGTGTGTGTGTGTGTGTGTGTGTGCACGTGTGTGTATACACACATACAAATATATATATATATATATAGTTTAGGGATTGTAACGTCAAGTCATTAAGCTAACAGAAGTCTGATGAGTTTTTGATTCCAAAATCGGGCTCCATCCAAAGACCTTGAGTTGATCAATCGTGAAACGTGCGTCACACCTGAATAAACTTAATGAAAATTTGACACCTCACCCATACTTATTATTAAGATATATATATACTGTCAATAGTTATGTATCTTTATCAATGTTTTGAAGACAAGGATTATAATTACTTGTTTAAACATTGTGTATGCTCTGATGAATTCAGGCATTTGTCTGGAAGAAACAATTGTCAGCAATTAAATGTATTAAACTAAAATTTGATTGTTCTATATTCTGTATATATATATATATATATATATATATATATCATCATCACTCGTCGACTACTGTCGAGATGATGGATCTCACTCTCATGCCCCAGAATCCCCCTGTCCCCCATCGCTGCCCCCAGGTCCTGTCTGCTGATTCCCGTATCCCTAGAGATAATGTCAGGGAATGACAGCTTCCTACTCCTAGTCAGGCTGGAGTCAGGGTTCCAGAGCAAGAGAGCGGATATGATTTATATATATATATATATATAGAGAGAGAGATATAGAATAGAAAACGAAAAATCAGTGATGCAGCTGAACTCAATTTATTGTGTGTTACAATTGTTTCCCCGGTGGACAGCTCGAGACGCAATCATTGTGTGGATCTCTCTCATTCTGGACCCGCAGGTTCGACGGATATGTCTAATGATTTTGGAGCATATTCTATCATACTCTGCTCTGTAAGAGCATAGAGTGGTCAACCGGCACACCACCTATAGAAGCATCTTAGCTACCATCAGACACACACACACACACACATATATATATATATATATATATATATATATATATATAGTGACGATAAGAATTGCAGCTTTATTTCATTTTACAATTTGTTTCCATATCGATCAGCTCGGGTTTGATCATACAATTGGATCCCGGTTCTTAATCCACACTTCTTTAGATATGAGAGTTTACATCGGTGGTCCCATCCAAACACACACACACACACACATATATATATATATATATATATATATATATATATATATATATATATATATATATATATAATATAAGATCAAAAGATGGTTAAAAGAGTTCCATGTATTTTATTATGCGCATTTCAAAAACAAATATCATCATGCGATGACATTTGCGTTTTCGTCAGATAAAATAGGGAGACATGATATGAAGGTTAAAAAACACTTGTGAATAGTGCAGTTTTAAATCAACATATCAACATATGTTGATTTAAAACTGCACTATTCACAAGTGTTTTTTAACCTTCATATCATGTCTCCCTATTTTATCTGACGAAAATGCAAATGTCATCGCATGATGATATTTGTTTTTGAAATGCGCATAATGGAACTCTTTTATACATGGAATATCAATACATGGAACTCTTTTAACCATCTTTTGATCTTATATATTATTTATACTCCAGTCCTACAAACTGTAGAGTGCTACTTATCCGATATCTGCATTGCTTTATTGTACTACAATAAAACTCACCTCCTACATTATATATATATATATATATATATATATATATATATATATATATATATATATATACACATCTCCTTTGCTTCTTGCTTTTAGATTTTATTCACTCCATAGAGGCAGATGTTTGTTTTGTAATTTTGTTGGAGGGCATAGAGACTAAATGTGGTGGTGTGGGTCAGGGTACAGGGATTAATCTTTACATTAATCTTAACAATTACATTACTCTATATTTACTATTATATTTTCATGGTTAACTCATGGTTCAAATCCCGCCGAGGTTAACTTTGCCTTTCATCCTTACGGGGTCGATAAAATAAAGTACCAGTAATACACTGGTTAATTGCTGGCCTTGTGCCAAAAGTAGAAACGATTATATTTTCATGGTTAACACTTTTATTGTTAACAAAATTATTTCACATAATATCGAAACTACAGATTTTGATATTATTTATTTTGAGAACAATACCTTAACTCAAGTATGAGCAACTGGTTACAGCTGGTTTGAATGGCAAGAGATGAGAGAATTCTGGCTGGATATGGCCGTTTTAAATGGTTTGGGGTTAAGTTATGTCACTAAATGTTATAAATGTTGTTAGTGTTTTTATTTACCTGGTTATTTTCTGTCTGTTAGGTAAAAGATGGAGGAAACTCTGAGGTGAAGGATAAGAAATCATTGGAGGAGGTCATGCCTGGAAACAGGATGATGTTACGAGATGTCGACGTAAGTAACAGGATTATGTTCCCTATGCCTCAGTTAAGGGGTTGGATCATCATCATCATCATCATCATCATTCTTATTATTGCCATCATCATCATCATCATCATCATCATCATCATTTGAACCATTATTATAACCATCAACACAACTATTTGTCAATCATTCAGATATATGTTGTTAATAAATGTTTGTTTAGAAAAATAGTTATCTTGCTGAAAAAAAAATCCTGGCACAGCAACTCTAGCTGTGTAAAATATATGCGACAGTCAATAGGTTAATGTCCTGTACCACATGAAACCACCTTAAGACATTCTTGAAAAGTACAAAACAACACTATGACTACATCATATTTATATCAAAGTCTTTCCTATAACACTGCAAATTTCCACAACAATCTGTTCTCTAGTAAAGATACTATAACCATTTGAATTAACAAACCTGTTTCCCTTTCTTTCTTCTTTTCGCAGCAATGGCGTAAACAGAAAGCTCTTGTGGTAAACAGCATCAAGAAAACAAATATAGACCGACTGGCTAACACTACCTTGTCTGGTTCCCCAGAATACAACAGCCCACATTCTTCACCGCATAAACACAATAACAGCCACCACCACAACAACCCCTCCGTACCGAGCTCTCCTTCACACAACAGCCTCTCCGTACCAAGCTCTCCTTCACACAACACCCCACATTCTTCACCGCATAAACACAATAACAGCCACCTCCACAACAACCCCTCCATACCGAGCTCTCCTTCACACAACACCCCACATTCTTCACCACATAAACACAGCAACAGCCACCACCACAACAGCCTCTCCGTACCAAGCTCTCCTTCACACAACACCCCACATTCTTCACCACATAAACACAGCAACAGCCACCACCACAACAACCCCTCCGTACCGAACTCTCCTACACGCAACACCCCACATTCTTCACTGCGTAAATGCAGCAACAGCAACAACAACAACAACAACAACCCCCACCCCCACCACCACCCTTCTTCCGTAACGAACACTCCATCCATGTCACGTCTTTGCAACAGTGCCACCACAACCACCAGCAGCAGCTCTCTACAGAGGGCAACCTCCACATGTCGCATCCAGCGTCTCTGTAACGCAAAACAAACCACATTCAGTGCCAGGAGTTCTCCTGTCCCCTCAAAGAAAGTAAGTTGGATTTTTTCAGAATTTTTGAAAAAAAAGTTGTTCTTTTGCAGATTTTTGTTTTGTTTTTGTGGAGTGAAGGGGTGGCCCTGTGGTTAGAGCAGAGATGGTCAACCTGTGGCCTTCTATGCCATTATGTGCGGCCTTTTGAAAGAATAACAAATTTCCGACAAATTTTTAATTTTTATTATGGAGGCACATGGCTTAGTGGTTAGAGCATTTGCCTTGCAATCGAAAGGTTGTGAGTTCAATTCTCAGACCGAGTGATGTGTTGTTTCCTTGAGCAAGACACTTTATTTCACATTGCTCCAGTTTACTCTGCCGTAGAAATGAGATGATAGGGATCCCAGTCCCTACCATTTCACTGCAAAGTGGTCGTGGAGGTGCCACGGCAAAAAAAAGCACCCAGCCCACACTGTAAATGAGGTTGGTGTTAGGAAGGGCATCCAGCTGTAGAAATCAAGCCAGAATCAGTCCCCGTCCCACCCTTGCAAGCAGGGAAAAAGCAGACGTAAAATGATGATGATGATGATGATGATTAATATGCTATTGTCTATTCGCTGAGGTTATCTTTGCCTTTCATTCTTACGAGGTCGATACAATAAATACCAGTAATGCACTGGGGTCGATTTAATCGACTTTCCCCTACCCCCAAATTATTGGCCTTGTGCCTAAATCAGAAAGCATTATTATTATTGAAAAGGAAGATCAGAGTGGAGAGGGAAGTGTTCTCTTTCCAGTAATTTACTGAAAGATGGGTGAGAGGCAAGCGAAGACCGAGAGGGAGCGCTTGGAGACTGGAATGTCTTCAGGCGCTCACAGCCCTCGACCAATTGGGCAATGAGATCGGTGGAAACTCACCTTGGCGTTCTATAGAGGATTAGTGGAGGGGAAGAGCGATGACAGTACCAGTAATGCACTGGGTAATTACTGGCCTTGTGCCTAAAGTAGAAACAATTATTATTATCATTATTATTATTATCATTATTATTTCTTTTTTGTTTCTTATATAAATAATAAAAATATTTACACGCACAAAACTCACATCGTACCATCCTGTACCGCCATGTACCATCTGTAATGTTTTACTTGATGTCAGCCCTTGTGGCCAATAAAGAAATCATCATTATTATTATTGTTATTGTTGTTGTGCCAAAGTAGAAACAATTATTATTATTATTATTTGGACAGGTGCTTGTTTCCAGTGAACCAATGGAAAGTACCCCAGTAGAACATCCACCCGCCGAATCTAACGATTCATCTCCATTGGCAACAGGCAGGGGACAAACTGACCGGGAGAACTACATACAGATTGATGTCACCCCACCTGTAGCTATGAAGGCCTTGAGAAGGAACCGCAAGCGAAAGCCCCTGGAAACTTCCCCTCAGGTAAAATTTCAGACAAACCAGGTGTAATTGCCACTTTTGAAAAATATTATTATTATTATTATTATTATTATTATTATTATTATTGTTCAAATCTCTCTGAGGTTAACTTTGCCTTTCATCCTTACAGGGTCGATAAAATAAAGTACCAGTCACGCACTGGGGTCGATTTAATTGACTTACCATTCTCCCCAAATTGCTGGCCTTGTGCCTAAAGTAGAAATCATTATTATTATTATTGTTCAAATCCCTACGGGGGTCGATAAAATAAAAGTACCAGTAATGCACTGGGGTTGATCGATACAAAGACAAAGTGGTGTATGTTTAAAAACTGATGCATGTCCCCAAATTGCTGGCCTTGTGCCTAAAGTAGAAATCATTATTATTATTATTGTTCAAATCCCTACGGGGGTCGATAAAATAAAAGTACCAGTAATGCACTGGGGTTGATCGATACAAAGACAAAGTGGTGTATGTTTAAAAACTGATGCATGTTAACAAAAATGTCTATGTTTACCTTCCAGAAAAATCTCCTAAACAGTAGCAAATACTCCGTCTCCACTAGAAGTATCACCTTGTGTCATAAGGCAAACATATCTGATGAACAGCTACAGTCATCGTCCCAGGTGTGTAATTACTATCAATATTACTATCAGATAGTAATATTGTACAACCAACAAACTGACCGAAGCTATTATTATTTCTCGGTGCTCCTTCTTTCAGATTCTCTACTTCATTACCTCTAATGCATGAAGATTCTTAAGCTTCTCCTTTTAACATTCCTCCCCTTTTCACTCCTACATGTACGTGTGATGGACGGACAGACAGACAGACAGACAGCTTCTCTTTTATAATATAGATTACCTCTAATGCATGTAGATTCTTAAGCTTCTCCCCTTTTCACTCCTACATGTACGTGTGACGGACAGACAGACAGACAGCTTCTCTTTTATAATATAGATTACCTCTAATGCATGTAGATTCTTAAGCTTCTCCCCTTTTCACTCCTACATGTACGTGTGACGGACAGACAGACAGACAGCTTCTCTTTTATAATATAGATTACCTCTAATGCATGTAGATTCTTAAGCTTCTCCCCTTTTCACTCCTACATGTACGTGTGACGGACAGACAGACAGACAGACAGCTCTTTTATAATATAGATTACCTCTAATGCATGTAGATTCTTAAGCTTCTCCCCTTTTCACTCCTACATGTACGTGTGACGGACAGACAGACAGACAGACAGCTTCTCTTTTATAATATAGATTACCTCTAATGCATGTAGATTCTTAAGCTTCTCCCCTTTTCACTCCTACATGTACGTGTGATGGACAGACAGACAGACAGACAGCTTCTCTTCTATAATATAGATTACCTCTAATGCATGTAGATTATTAAGCTTCTCCCCTTTTCACTCCTACATGTACGTGTGATGGACAGACAGCTTCTCTTTTATAATATAGATTACCTCTAATGCATGTAGATTCTTAAGCTTCTCCCCTTTTCACTCCTACATGTACGTGTGACGGACAGACAGACAGACAGACAGCTCTTTTATAATATAGATTACCTCTAATGCATGTAGATTCTTAAGCTTCTCCCCTTTTCACTCCTACATGTACGTGTGACGGACAGACAGACAGACAGACAGCTTCTCTTTTATAATATAGATTACCTCTAATGCATGTAGATTCTTAAGCTTCTCCCCTTTTCACTCCTACATGTACGTGTGATGGACAGACAGACAGACAGACAGACAGCTTCTCTTCTATAATATAGATTACCTCTAATGCATGTAGATTATTAAGCTTCTCCCCTTTTCACTCCTACATGTACGTGTGATGGACGGACAGACAGACACAGACAGACAGACATCTTCTCTTCTATAATATAGATTATCATGGTGGATTGGCAGTATCGGTAGAGGGTCGGACGCCATGCTTTCCAGCATAGAGTTACGTCCCTTTACGGTCTGAGTTCAAATCCCGCCGAGGTTAACTTTGCCTTTCATCCTTACGGGGTCAATAAAATAAAGTACCAGTAATGTACTGGGTAATTGCTGGCCTTGTGCCTAAAGTAGAAACAGTTATCTGGTTGAATGTATTCTTCAAATTCAAATCCTGCCGAGTTTGATGATAAAAAATATACCAGCCCAGTACAAGAGTCAATTCTTCCTCTGTATCTCTCCCCAACTCTCTCTCTCTTCTCAGCACTATATAGTAAAACACACTCACTGTTTGGTTTGGGTTGGTTTTCACTTCAGTATATTCTATATTTCTATAATTAATTCAGTTGGCAATCAATGTTTATCATTGATTGACCAACAGTTTAAACTATAGGTATAAATATATATTTATGAAAGTAAAACCAAGAAGCCTTCAATATATCAAAAGTCTTTATTAGCCAACAATGTTTCGTCCTATTAAGGACTCATCAGGGCAATTAAAACAACAAGAAGTATTATCGGCTAATACAAGCCGAAAACTCCGAAGAATATGGAGTGTACATACACTAAAGTATTGCAAGATTATGGGTAAAAATATATAATAGAAATTCTTTGTTTTACTTTACGTGT
>OZ024761.1:18866938-18939438 GCA_964016885.1 Eledone cirrhosa
ATAAATCTATAAATTTCTGGTTGGTTGGTTGGTTTCACAACCAGATAGTTGTTTATATATAGTCATAGTCCTTTCGTCACACACTCTGTGACCTCTTCAGTGACTGGGGATTCCTTTCTTTGTCTCCTTTGTTTTGTTCTGTCCTAAATGGCGTAGAGAAACAAAATGGCGTAGGACAGAACAAAACAAAGGAGAGGCGCGGAGACAAAGAAAGGAATCCCCAGTCACATCCTCCAGTAAGACACTCCCGAAAAACTGACCTTTCCTCCTGTTATAACCAAACGGTGTGTCCAGCTCCACACTTCTCATTATTTTTAGTTCTTCTTGTCCAGAATGTCGGCTCCATGGAACTCTCTGTTTACATCTTTCTGTAACAATAAGGTTTGCAACAGTTTAAGTACATGGTACAACAGTTTAAGTACATGGTACTTCTATAAATAAAACAAACCCACCCCAAGCAAGTGTTTCGACGTGTGTGTGTAGAATAAACGCAAGGTTTGATGGATCAAGAAAATAAAAATTATTCCTTCTGATATATATATCTTGTACATTGTATTATATTAAGAGGTTCTGTAAATTAAAAACAATGAAAGTGACCTCTAAATTTAACGTCACTTTGATATTAAGACATTCTTCATAGTAAGTTAAATCAAGGGTTTACTACTTAGTGCATTTATGTGTCTTTGTCTTATCTCCAAATAAAGTTTTAAATTGTATGGCACGTTTATTTATATGCTGACTGTCTTACCACTAGAAAGAGATAAATAAAGCTTTAAATGGTATGAAATACGTGTTCAAATCAAGCAAATTCCTTACAGTGTGAGGATAAAAAAAAAAAATTTATGTTTTAAGTTGATTCGAAATCCAACCATGGCATTCCCTAGTTCTATGTCTTACCACTAGACTATAAAGACTTAAGCAATTTCCTTCTGAATATTTACATATATAAACTTATTTTCAGTCTAACAATAAAATAGCTTTAAATGTGTTAATTTTCACTCTATATTTATTACTCTGTAGGTGGCCGTGTGGGTAGTTGTGGTGTATCTATGTATAGATTTGGAGACCGGGTTTCGATCTTCTACTTCATTTAAAACATTTTATTTTATTAATTTAAAAGGATGGTCTCAACCTTCTCGGCTACCCGGGGCCACAATCATCTCGTAGCCACCATTTTAGTTCCCCTCTGGCTCGAACATACATTACCTACACAACCACTACCTACGATACCAGCTCTTTACCAGACGCCCGCCAAGCAGCCGTGATTCTACTGTGCAAATTTCATATATTTAAATCTATTTTAACATTTCTTTAATAAAGAACCACATTCCTTGAGCAAGACACTTTATTTCACATTGCTCCAGTTTACTCAGCTGTAGAAATGAGATGATAGGGACTGGGGTCCCTATCATTCCATTGCAAAGTGATCGTGTAGGTGCCACGGCAAAAAAGCACCCAGCACTCACGTTTTCAAACAAAAGAAAAATTTATGGAAACAAACACGAAATTTTTGCCAAGAAAGATAACTCTTCTATGACTTAAATCCAAAATTAGGATACAAAAAATTGCGGTATTTATTTTGTATCCCAATTTTGGATTTAAGTCAGAGAAGAGTTATCTTTCTTGGCAAAAATTTCGGTTTTGTTTACATAAAATTCTCTTTTGTTTGAAAAGTTAGAGGGGGGAAAAAGGAGAAGTTTTTCTTTTTTATGCTAGAAACAACAGTGAAAGTAATATATATGTATATAGATACACACACATATATATATATATATATATATATATATATGTATATATATATATATATATACAGTAAACCCCGACATTCGCGGAATATTCTTTAGAACCTAAGTAATAATTATATCTATCTATATATATATATAGAAATAGACACACAGATATATATATATACACACATATATATCTATATATGTCTGTATGTATACATATGTTTATGTATATATATATATAAGTATTTATATGTATATATACATTTACACATATATATACATACACACACACACATATTTATATGTACAAACACACACACACACATATATACTGTGCCAATCTATTGAGTACATTGTATTTATTGTGGTTTCTCTCCGACGCGACCCGTGAATCTACACACACACACACACACACATATATATATATATATATATATATATATATATTAGAAGTGGTAAAACGAGTCGCACCCAAAGTACGACATTTGGCTGCTATTTCTAGCAGGTTTAGAATTTACTATTTTCCAAACAGAATTCTGTTTTACACCCCTCATTCTGAACTCGATTTCAAATTACCGGGTAGTTTGTTGAAGCACGGTTCAACTGAAATATCTACACCGGTAACTTAATTAGTGTTACACCGGTATACCTGAGGCATAAACTATTTGGCATTCTTCGAAGGAGGTACTGGTTTTTTCGCTGTCTTAAATGGTGTATATACGCACACACATAAATTAATGTTTATCTCTGTACAAAGAGATTAACATCATTTCTTAAATTATTATTTAGGGTTTTACAACAAAACGTATTGTATGTGTAATTATACATACATTGAATTTAAGTATTTATTTTTTAATTTTACATACATTTTAGTAGTATATATATATATTCATTTGTGTGTGCGTTAATTTCGTGGGTAACTGCAGTTAACGTTCGTCTCGTGTTGGGTTTTATTACAGAGTTAAAGTGACTGTAGAGTGTGAATAAAAAAAGTAAGAAAGATCGAAAACACTGTTGCTGTATAGATATATATAAATTTTATTGGCACATTAAAATTGTTTCAATATTGATAGTTCGGAGTACAATCATAATATGTATATATTTTTCACATGAAATCAATATTCAAACTGACCCCAGTGTGTTTATTTTAAAGCGACGAAATTCTACCTCCCAGGGATTTGAACACAGTTTCATGTTACTGGGTGGTACGATGAAGCAGAGAGAGAGTATAAAATCGCTACACTGGTGGCATATTTAGTGTTTCACCGGTTTTCTTATAACAACACACTGGATACGACGTGCATGAGAGAGGTAAAGTTTTATTTGTCTTCCGTGTTAGAGTATAACTGTAGTTTGACTTGTTAAATTTATAGTATATGTTTGTTATATATATTCTTAACTATGCAATGATAGCATCTCAGTCACTAATTTCATCTCTTTGGAGGTTACTGCTCTGATGTCATCTCTTCCACTAAGACACTCTCCATAGCCTTGCCTCTCCTCGTAACATCACCCAAAGTTGTATCAATCTCCACCAAGCCAACACTTCTCATTATCTCTAAGAAAGCCACCTTAAGCAAGTGTTTCGACGTGTGTGTGTGTGTAGAATAAACGCAAGGTTTGACGAAACAAGAAAATAAAAAATATTCCTTCTAATATATATATCTTGTACATTGTATTATATTAAGGTGTTTCTGTAAATTAAAAACAATGAAAGTGACCCCTAAATTTAATGTCACTTTGATATTAACAGACATTCTTCATCTTCATAGTAAGTTCAATCAAGGGTTTACTACTTGGTGTATTTATGTGTCTTTGTCTCATCTCCAAATAAAGTTTTAAATGGTATGGCAACGTGTTGAAGTGAATCACGTTTATTTATATGCTGACTGTGTTACGACGAGAAAGAGAAAAATAAAGCTTTAAATGGTATGACTACGTGTTCAAATCAAGCAAATTCCTTACAGTGTGAGGATAAAAAAAGTTAATGTTTTAAGTTGATTCGAAATCCAACTACGGCATTCCCCAGTCCTATGTCTTACCACTAGACTATAAAGACTTAAGTGATTTGCTTTTGAATATTTACATATATAAACTTATTTTTAGTCTAATAATAAAATAGCTTTAAATGTGTTTATTTTCACTCTGTATTTGTTGGTCTGTAGGTGGCCGTGTGGGTAGTTGTGGTGTATCTATGCATCAATTCAGTGTGTGTATAGATTTGGAGATAGGGTTTCGATCTTCTACTTTATCTTAAATATAAAACATTTTTATTTTTTTTATTTTAAATATTGGTCTCTATCTTCTGGGATACCCGGGGCCACGATCATCTCGAAGCCACCCTTCTAGTTCCCCCTCCGCTCGAACCTACACTACCACCACTTTACCAGACGCCCGCCAAGCGGCCGTAATTCTACTGTGCAAATTTCATATATTTAAATCTATTTTAGCATTTCTTTAATAAAGAACTACATACGATGTTCGACATAATTGAAAAGAGAAAAATATTCTTTTACTATTTCATAAGCTCTGGCAGGTATCGAACACCTCATATTTTACTTACGTCAAAAACGCAAACATGTATATATAATAATAATTTTTTGATAACTTTACAGTGACAAAATACATACATCGATAGGGTTTCCAATCTCAGAAATATCTCCACTATAGATGTGTGTGTGTGTGTATATATCTTTATTATTCCTTTGAAAAGTAGTTTTAATTAAACATTTTTATATATTTCACTATTTCCAAAGTCCTGGCAGATATTGCAACTCCATCTGTAGATCCATTTAAATACATTGTATTTGACTTACATGAAATTAAATATATAATTTGTTTTGAAATTTTGTTTTCATGTACCAAAATATAAACAAATTCGTAAGGTTTTCAGTCTCTTAAATGCATGGTTGTTATAGACACTTAACTGTTGTTGTAGGACTGTCGTATTTACCGTCATGTGTACATTTAAATCTGACTGAGTCAATCCTCCCATCCTCCTGGTCTAAAAACAGCCTATTTATTTTACAGGAGAGAAAGCGAGATACCTTTCTTATGCCTTTAAACGTTAATTTTGCACTTGACTTAAAATTCTTTCCCCTTCCCTTTAGATTGAATAAACAAAAATATTTCACGTCTACACTTATATTCAACATAACTCATGTCAGTCTTCACAAGTTTTTGCTACATCTGATTCAAGCTGTTATGGCTTTGGGAGGAAAGTAATCACAAAGTAAAGTATCCAGCTAAGAATTTATTCCGTAGTACGTGTCATAAGAAATATTTGTAGTTCTAAGAAACCTAACAAATATATTTCAAATTTATCGGCAATTAAACAAAACTTAAAAATAAGCAATACTAAAGCCACAAACGTTTTTCTATCTACGTCTCTCCTGAAGAAAAAACAAAAACAAAACCGCTCGAATCATTACGAGGAGTGTAAACAGAAGAATATAGCTAATAAACAATTAATTTATGTATATGCATGTATGTATTGTGTGTAAACATACTGTAAGACAGACAGGCTCTAAGGAAAACATAACATTACCGTTTCTGAACACATTTCAGAGTCATACTAACTAAATCTATTTTAGCATTTTTTTAAGAAAGAACAACTCATGGTATTTGACATAAATGAAGAAAAAAAAAAAAAAATTGTTTTACTATTTCATAAGCTCTGGCAGATATTGAAATCCTATCTCTAGATTCGTTTAAATACATTATATTGGACTTACTTGAATTTAAAACTGATGAAATTATTTAAAAAACTTTTGTACCAAAATAAAAATACACTATCAAGGTTTTTAGTCTCATAAATGCGTGGTGGTTATAGACATTTAACTGTTGTTGTAGGGTGCCGGAATTACCGTCATATGGGCATTTAAACCTGACTGAGTCAATCCTCCCTCCTCCAGGTCTAAAAACAGCTGATTTATTTTGCCAGAGAGAAAGAGAAATACTTTTCTTGTCTTTAAACGTTAATTTTGCACTTTACTTATAATTCCTTTTTCTTCTGTTATGTTGAATATAATTGTTGAGGTTTGTTCAATCTAACTCATTAATCTCCACAGTCAAGTACCTGTTTTTACTATATCTGCTTCAAGCTGTTATAGGTGGGATAAGGCAGTACAACCCAAAATAAAATGTCAATTTAAGGATTCACTCGTAGAAAGTGTCAAAAGAAGGGGCACTGATATAAGGTTTGTAGGCCTTAGCAACCTAAGAAATAGATTTTAAAGTTATCGGCAGTTAAACAAAACTTATAAATAGGCAATAATTTAGACAATTCAGTAGACCACTCAACTTTATTAATAATCAGAAAACAAGGCCACTTATTGACAATAGACCAGACAAAACATTTAACAAGAATTACTACAACGATGGTGCGAGAAGATCGTAGTTTCTAAATCAGAGAATGTTTCTTTAACAAACACAAGTATATAAAAAGTAGAGGGGATATTGACAGTGCATAGAACTAGGAAATAACTTCTATCAAATAGATTTTCTAGTGGCTAGGAACTTAGTATCTCCAGTTATAATTGCGTTACACATGTTCAGTAAGTATTTTTCTATTGAAATCAAACTTAAAGGTATACTAAAGCCACAGACGTTTTCATATATATGTTTCATCTAAAGTCAAAAACGTAAGAATTATTACAAGCAGTGTAAACACGAATTAAAGCTAATAAATGTACCAAGAAGGCTACCTCAAGATTTGCAATTCATTCAAGAAGAAATCAAACTTATGCATATGTCGACGACATAATTATGGCTAGAGAGGACATGAAGAATCTACAACTAGGTGGAAGACAAGAGAAACGACCATACTACCTGAAATATTATATATTATGATAGTAATTATTTCTTATACTGTCATGCTTTTTCTTTAAAACGTTTGCATCTCAATAAAGTGGAGAAAACTATTATATACTGTTGTTATATCATTATACTTTAGTTTAAACTTATTTCTATCTCTTCACATTAGAAAGAATAAAAACTTAGTAAAATCCTATATGTGTATAAATATAATATATGTAAGTGTGTTTGTAAGTATATAATAATAATATGCATGTTGACAAAGAGTTGTAAAAACCAAGCAAGTCAACCTACAGTTCTACACTAACAGAGACGGCATAGAAAACGTTACCTCTTACAAGCGAATGCGAAAAGAGATTGTTTCAAAAATACCGGTGTAACACTAAATATATTACCGGTGCAACTATTTCAGTTTACCCTTTTATAAACTCACTCCAGTCATTTCAAATCGTGTTCAGAGTACCGGCAGTAAGAAAAAAATAAAGCGTTTGTGAAGTTTCTAAATCTGCTAAAAATGACAGCTAAATCTCTCACTCTGTCTCCAATGTGTAATAAACCGTGACTCATAGAAATATATATATTTGTATGTATGTGTGTATAAATATATATGTATATACCTAAGAATGTACACACACACACACACACACACGTCTATGTATATATATATATATATATATATATGTATACATACATGCATATATATATATGTATATATATGTATACATATATACATACATGCATATATATATATATACATGTGTGTCTATATATATATATATATGTACATATATGTGTAAATATGTATATATATTAGTGTATATATATATTGCAATCTATATGCATACTCGTATAATTATACTGTATATTATTAGTCGATATATTCATATACAATTACCCCTCCCCCGGCATTCGTGGGGTTTACAGTCCTAGAGAACCCGAGAACAGTGAAAAACCGCGAATATTGTAGGTGGTCCATAGAAATGCCTATAAACCTCAAAATACAACGTAAAATATAATAAAAATCGAGCGAGCGTCTTATGCGTCCAATAGGCCAACAAATACAATATATTGTTGTTAATAATCTAGCGTTAAAACAATATATATTGTCACAAAAAAGGCATATATATATATATATATTGTTTTGACTGCTATTTCTAGCATACACTAGAAAAAGCCGGAAGTGCAGAAAATTGAAAAACTTCTTCTTTTTCCCCCCTCTAACTTTTCAAACAAAAGAAAATTTTATGTAAACAAAAACGAAATTTTTGCCAAGAAAGATAACTCTTCTCTGACTTAAATCCAAAATTGGGATACAAAAAATTGCGGAATTTATTTTGTATCCCAATTTTAGATTTAAGTCAGAGAAGAGTTATCTTTCTTGGCAAAAATTTCGTTTTTGTTTACATAAAATTTCCTTTTGTTTGAAAAGTTAAAGGAGGGAAAAAGAAGAAGTTTTTCAATTTTCTACCCTTCCGGTTTTTCTTTTTTATGCTAGAAAGAACAGTGAAAGTAATATATATGTATATACACACACACACACACACACACACACACACACACACACATATATATATATATATATATAGAAATAAACACACAGATATATATATATATACACACATATATATCTATATATGTGTGTATGTATACATATGTTTATGTATATATATAAGTATTTATATGTATATATACATTTATACATATATATATATATATATATATATACACACACACATATTTATATGTACACACACACACACACATATATACTGTGCCAATCTATTGAGTACATTGTATTTATTGTGGTTTCTCTCCGACGCGACCTGTGAATCTACACACACACATATATATATATTTATTTATATATATATATATATTAGAAGAGGTAAGACGAGTCGCACCCAAAGTACGACATTTGGCTGTTTCTAGCAGGTTTAGAATTTACTAGTTTCCAAACAGAATTCTGTTTTACACCCCCTCACTCTAAACTCGATTTCAAATTACCGGGTAGTTTGTTGAAGCACGGTTCAACTGAAATATCTACACCGGTAACTTAATTAGTGTTACACCGGTATACCTGAGGCATAAACTATTTGGCATTCTTCGAAGGAGGTACTGGTTTTTTCGCTGTCTTAAATGGTGTATATACGCACACACATAAATTAATGTTTATCTCTGTACAAAGAGATTAACATCATTTCTTAAATTATTATTTAGGGTTTTACAACAAAACGTATTGTATGTGTAATTATACATACATTGAATTTAAGTATTTATTTTTTAATTTTACATACATTTTAGTAGTATATATATATATATATTCATTTGTGTGTGCGTTAATTTCGTGGGTAACTGCAGTTAACGTTCGTCTCGTGTTGGGTTTTATTACAGAGTTAAAGTGACTGTAGAGTGTGAATAAAAAAAGTAAGAAAGATCGAAAACACTGTTGCTGTATATATATATAAATTTTATTGGCACATTAAAATTGTTTCAATATTGATAGTTCGGAGTACAATCATAATATGTATATATTTTTCACATGAAATCAATATTCAAACTGACCCCAGTGTGTTTATTTTAAAGCGACGAAATTCTACCTCCCAGGGATTTGAACACAGTTTCATGTTACTGGGTGGTACGATGAAGCAGAGAGAGAGTATAAAATCGCTACACTGGTGGCATATTTAGTGTTTCACCGGTTTTCTTATAACAACACACTGGATACGACGTGCATGAGAGAGGTAAAGTTTTATTTGTCTTCCGTGTTAGAGTATAACTGTAGTTTGACTTGTTAAATTTATAGTATATGTTTGTTATATATATTCTTAACTATGCAATGATAGCATCTCAGTCACTAATTTCATCTCTTTGGAGGTTACTGCTCTGATGTCATCTCTTCCACTAAGACACTCTCCATAGCCTTGCCTCTCCTCGTAACATCACCCAAAGTTGTATCAATCTCCACCAAGCCAACACTTCTCATTATCTCTAAGAAAGCCACCTTAAGCAAGTGTTTCGACGTGTGTGTGTGTAGAATAAACGCAAGGTTTGACGAAACAAGAAAATAAAAAATATTCCTTCTAATATATATATCTTGTACATTGTATTATATTAAGGTGTTTCTGTAAATTAAAAACAATGAAAGTGACACCTAAATTTAACGTCACTTTGATATTAACAGACATTCTTCATCTTCATAGTAAGTTCAATCAAGGGTTTACTACTTGGTGTATTTATGTGTCTTTGTCTCATCTCCAAATAAAGTTTTAAATGGTATGGCAACGTGTTGAAGTGAATCACGTTTATTTATATGCTGACTGTGTTACGACTAGAAAGAGAAAAATAAAGCTTTAAATGGTATGACTACGTGTTCAAATCAAGCAAATTCCTTACAGTGTGAGGATAAAAAAAGTTAATGTTTTAAGTTGATTCGAAATCCAACCACGGCATTCCCCAGTCCTATGTCTTACCACTAGACTATAAAGACTTAAGTGATTTTCTTTTGAATATTTACATATATAAACTTATTTTTAGTCTAACAATAAAATAGCTTTAAATGTGTTTATTTTCACTCCGTATTTGTTGGTCTGTAGGTAGCCGTGTGGATAGTTGTGGTGTATCTATGCATCAATTCAGTGTGTATAGATTTGGAGATAGGGTTTCGATCTTCTACTTTATCTTAAATATAAAACATTTTTATTTTTTTTATTTTAAATATTGGTCTCTATCTTCTGGGATACCCGGGGCCACGATCATCTCGAACCACCCTTCTAGTTCCCCCTCCGCTCGAACCTACACTACCACCACTTTACCAGACGCCCGCCAAGCGGCCGTAATTCTACTGTGCAAATTTCATATATTTAAATCTATTTTAGCATTTCTTTAATAAAGAACTACATACGATGTTCGACATAATTGAAAAGAGAAAAATATTCTTTTACTATTTCATAAGCTCTGGCAGGTATCGAACACCTCATATTTTACTTACGTCAAAAACGCAAACATGTATATATAATAATAATTTTTTGATAACTTTACAGTGACAAAATACATACATCGATAGGGTTTCCAATCTCAGAAATATCTCCACTATAGATGTGTGTGTGTGTGTATATATCTTTATTATTCCTTTGAAAAGTAGTTTTAATTAAACATTTTTATATATTTCACTATTTCCAAAGTCCTGGCAGATATTGCAACTCCATCTGTAGATTCATTTAAATACATTGTATTTGACTTACATGAAATTAAATATATAATTTGTTTTGAAATTTTGTTTTCATGTACCAAAATATAAACAAATTCGTAAGGTTTTCAGTCTCTTAAATGCATGGTTGTTATAGACACTTAACTGTTGTTGTAGGACTGTCGTATTTACCGTCATGTGTACATTTAAATCTGACTGAGTCAATCCTCCCATCCTCCTGGTCTAAAAACAGCCTATTTATTTTACAGGAGAGAAAGCGAGATACCTTTCTTATGCCTTTAAACGTTAATTTTGCACTTGACTTAAAATTCTTTCCCCTTCCCTTTAGATTGAATAAACAAAAATATTTCACGTCTACACTTATATTCAACATAACTCATGTCAGTCTTCACAAGTTTTTGCTACATCTGATTCAAGCTGTTATGGCTTTGGGAGGAAAGTAATCACAAAGTAAAGTATCCAGCTAAGAATTTATTCCGTAGTACGTGTCATAAGAAATATTTGTAGTTCTAAGAAACCTAACAAATATATTTCAAATTTATCGGCAATTAAACAAAACTTAAAAATAAGCAATACTAAAGCCACAAACGTTTTTCTATCTACGTCTCTCCTGAAGAAAAAACAAAAACAAAACCGCTCGAATCATTACGAGGAGTGTAAACAGAAGAATATAGCTAATAAACAATTAATTTATGTATATGCATGTATGTATTGTGTGTAAACATACTGTAAGACAGACAGGCTCTAAGGAAAACATAACATTACCGTTTCTGAACACATTTCAGAGTCATACTAACTAAATCTATTTTAGCATTTTTTTAAGAAAGAACAACTCATGGTATTTGACATAAATGAAGAAAAAAAAAAAAAAATTGTTTTACTATTTCATAAGCTCTGGCAGATATTGAAATCCTATCTCTAGATTCGTTTAAATACATTATATTGGACTTACTTGAATTTAAAACTGATGAAATTATTTAAAAAACTTTTGTACCAAAATAAAAATACACTATCAAGGTTTTTAGTCTCATAAATGCGTGGTGGTTATAGACATTTAACTGTTGTTGTAGGGTGCCGGAATTACCGTCATATGGGCATTTAAACCTGACTGAGTCAATCCTCCCTCCTCCAGGTCTAAAAACAGCTGATTTATTTTGCCAGAGAGAAAGAGAAATACTTTTCTTGTCTTTAAACGTTAATTTTGCACTTTACTTATAATTCCTTTTTCTTCTGTTATGTTGAATATAATTGTTGAGGTTTGTTCAATCTAACTCATTAATCTCCACAGTCAAGTACCTGTTTTTACTATATCTGCTTCAAGCTGTTATAGGTGGGATAAGGCAGTACAACCCAAAATAAAATGTCAATTTAAGGATTCACTCGTAGAAAGTGTCAAAAGAAGGGGCACTGATATAAGGTTTGTAGGCCTTAGCAACCTAAGAAATAGATTTTAAAGTTATCGGCAGTTAAACAAAACTTATAAATAGGCAATAATTTAGACAATTCAGTAGACCACTCAACTTTATTAATAATCAGAAAACAAGGCCACTTATTGACAATAGACCAGACAAAACATTTAACAAGAATTACTACAACGATGGTGCGAGAAGATCGTAGTTTCTAAATCAGAGAATGTTTCTTTAACAAACACAAGTATATAAAAAGTAGAGGGGATATTGACAGTGCATAGAACTAGGAAATAACTTCTATCAAATAGATTTTCTAGTGGCTAGGAACTTAGTATCTCCAGTTATAATTGCGTTACACATGTTCAGTAAGTATTTTTCTATTGAAATCAAACTTAAAGGTATACTAAAGCCACAGACGTTTTCATATATATGTTTCATCTAAAGTCAAAAACGTAAGAATTATTACAAGCAGTGTAAACACGAATTAAAGCTAATAAATGTACCAAGAAGGCTACCTCAAGATTTGCAATTCATTCAAGAAGAAATCAAACTTATGCATATGTCGACGACATAATTATGGCTAGAGAGGACATGAAGAATCTACAACTAGGTGGAAGACAAGAGAAACGACCATACTACCTGAAATATTATATATTATGATAGTAATTATTTCTTATACTGTCATGCTTTTTCTTTAAAACGTTTGCATCTCAATAAAGTGGAGAAAACTATTATATACTGTTGTTATATCATTATACTTTAGTTTAAACTTATTTCTATCTCTTCACATTAGAAAGAATAAAAACTTAGTAAAATCCTATATGTGTATAAATATAATATATGTAAGTGTGTTTGTAAGTATATAATAATAATATGCATGTTGACAAAGAGTTGTAAAAACCAAGCAAGTCAACCTACAGTTCTACACTAACAGAGACGGCATAGAAAACGTTACCTCTTACAAGCGAATGCGAAAAGAGATTGTTTCAAAAATACCGGTGTAACACTAAATATATTACCGGTGCAACTATTTCAGTTTACCCTTTTATAAACTCACTCCAGTCATTTCAAATCGTGTTCAGAGTACCGGCAGTAAGAAAAAAATAAAGCGTTTGTGAAGTTTCTAAATCTGCTAAAAATGACAGCTAAATCTCTCACTCTGTCTCCAATGTGTAATAAACCGTGACTCATAGAAATATATATATTTGTATGTATGTGTGTATAAATATATATGTATATACCTAAGAATGTACACACACACACACACACACACACGTCTATGTATATATATATATATATATATATATGTATACATACATGCATATATATATATGTATATATATGTATACATATATACATACATGCATATATATATATATACATGTGTGTCTATATATATATATATATGTACATATATGTGTAAATATGTATATATATTAGTGTATATATATATTGCAATCTATATGCATACTCGTATAATTATACTGTATATTATTAGTCGATATATTCATATACAATTACCCCTCCCCCGGCATTCGTGGGGTTTACAGTCCTAGAGAACCCGAGAACAGTGAAAAACCGCGAATATTGTAGGTGGTCCATAGAAATGCCTATAAACCTCAAAATACAACGTAAAATATAATAAAAATCGAGCGAGCGTCTTATGCGTCCAATAGGCCAACAAATACAATATATTGTTGTTAATAATCTAGCGTTAAAACAATATATATTGTCACAAAAAAGGCATATATATATATATATATTGTTTTGACTGCTATTTCTAGCATACACTAGAAAAAGCCGGAAGTGCAGAAAATTGAAAAACTTCTTCTTTTTCCCCCCTCTAACTTTTCAAACAAAAGAAAATTTTATGTAAACAAAAACGAAATTTTTGCCAAGAAAGATAACTCTTCTCTGACTTAAATCCAAAATTGGGATACAAAAAATTGCGGAATTTATTTTGTATCCCAATTTTAGATTTAAGTCAGAGAAGAGTTATCTTTCTTGGCAAAAATTTCGTTTTTGTTTACATAAAATTTCCTTTTGTTTGAAAAGTTAAAGGAGGGAAAAAGAAGAAGTTTTTCAATTTTCTACCCTTCCGGTTTTTCTTTTTTATGCTAGAAAGAACAGTGAAAGTAATATATATGTATATACACACACACACACACACACACACACACACACACACACATATATATATATATATATATAGAAATAAACACACAGATATATATATATATACACACATATATATCTATATATGTGTGTATGTATACATATGTTTATGTATATATATAAGTATTTATATGTATATATACATTTATACATATATATATATATATATATATATATACACACACACATATTTATATGTACACACACACACACACATATATACTGTGCCAATCTATTGAGTACATTGTATTTATTGTGGTTTCTCTCCGACGCGACCTGTGAATCTACACACACACATATATATATATTTATTTATATATATATATATATATTAGAAGAGGTAAGACGAGTCGCACCCAAAGTACGACATTTGGCTGTTTCTAGCAGGTTTAGAATTTACTAGTTTCCAAACAGAATTCTGTTTTACACCCCCTCACTCTAAACTCGATTTCAAATTACCGGGTAGTTTGTTGAAGCACGGTTCAACTGAAATATCTACACCGGTAACTTAATTAGTGTTACACCGGTATACCTGAGGCATAAACTATTTGGCATTCTTCGAAGGAGGTACTGGTTTTTTCGCTGTCTTAAATGGTGTATATACGCACACACATAAATTAATGTTTATCTCTGTACAAAGAGATTAACATCATTTCTTAAATTATTATTTAGGGTTTTACAACAAAACGTATTGTATGTGTAATTATACATACATTGAATTTAAGTATTTATTTTTTAATTTTACATACATTTTAGTAGTATATATATATATATATTCATTTGTGTGTGCGTTAATTTCGTGGGTAACTGCAGTTAACGTTCGTCTCGTGTTGGGTTTTATTACAGAGTTAAAGTGACTGTAGAGTGTGAATAAAAAAAGTAAGAAAGATCGAAAACACTGTTGCTGTATATATATATAAATTTTATTGGCACATTAAAATTGTTTCAATATTGATAGTTCGGAGTACAATCATAATATGTATATATTTTTCACATGAAATCAATATTCAAACTGACCCCAGTGTGTTTATTTTAAAGCGACGAAATTCTACCTCCCAGGGATTTGAACACAGTTTCATGTTACTGGGTGGTACGATGAAGCAGAGAGAGAGTATAAAATCGCTACACTGGTGGCATATTTAGTGTTTCACCGGTTTTCTTATAACAACACACTGGATACGACGTGCATGAGAGAGGTAAAGTTTTATTTGTCTTCCGTGTTAGAGTATAACTGTAGTTTGACTTGTTAAATTTATAGTATATGTTTGTTATATATATTCTTAACTATGCAATGATAGCATCTCAGTCACTAATTTCATCTCTTTGGAGGTTACTGCTCTGATGTCATCTCTTCCACTAAGACACTCTCCATAGCCTTGCCTCTCCTCGTAACATCACCCAAAGTTGTATCAATCTCCACCAAGCCAACACTTCTCATTATCTCTAAGAAAGCCACCTTAAGCAAGTGTTTCGACGTGTGTGTGTGTAGAATAAACGCAAGGTTTGACGAAACAAGAAAATAAAAAATATTCCTTCTAATATATATATCTTGTACATTGTATTATATTAAGGTGTTTCTGTAAATTAAAAACAATGAAAGTGACACCTAAATTTAACGTCACTTTGATATTAACAGACATTCTTCATCTTCATAGTAAGTTCAATCAAGGGTTTACTACTTGGTGTATTTATGTGTCTTTGTCTCATCTCCAAATAAAGTTTTAAATGGTATGGCAACGTGTTGAAGTGAATCACGTTTATTTATATGCTGACTGTGTTACGACTAGAAAGAGAAAAATAAAGCTTTAAATGGTATGACTACGTGTTCAAATCAAGCAAATTCCTTACAGTGTGAGGATAAAAAAAGTTAATGTTTTAAGTTGATTCGAAATCCAACCACGGCATTCCCCAGTCCTATGTCTTACCACTAGACTATAAAGACTTAAGTGATTTTCTTTTGAATATTTACATATATAAACTTATTTTTAGTCTAACAATAAAATAGCTTTAAATGTGTTTATTTTCACTCCGTATTTGTTGGTCTGTAGGTAGCCGTGTGGATAGTTGTGGTGTATCTATGCATCAATTCAGTGTGTATAGATTTGGAGATAGGGTTTCGATCTTCTACTTTATCTTAAATATAAAACATTTTTATTTTTTTTATTTTAAATATTGGTCTCTATCTTCTGGGATACCCGGGGCCACGATCATCTCGAAGCCACCCTTCTAGTTCCCCCTCCGCTCGAACCTACACTACCACCACTTTACCAGACGCCCGCCAAGCGGCCGTAATTCTACTGTGCAAATTTCATATATTTAAATCTATTTTAGCATTTCTTTAATAAAGAACTACATACGATGTTTGACATAATTGAAAAGAGAAAAATATTCTTTTACTATTTCATAAGCTCTGGCAGGTATCGAACACCTCATATTTTACTTACGTCAAAAACGCAAACATGTATATATAATAATAATTTTTTGATAACTTTACAGTGACAAAATACATACATCGATAGGGTTTCCAATCTCAGAAATATCTCCACTAGAGATGTGTGTGTGTGTGTATATATCTTTATTATTCCTTTGAAAAGTAGTTTTAATTAAACATTTTTATATATTTCACTATTTCCAAAGTCCTGGCAGATATTGCAACTCCATCTGTAGATCCATTTAAATACATTGTATTTGACTTACATGAAATTAAATATATAATTTGTTTTTAAATTTTGTTTTCATGTACCAAAATATAAACAAATTCGTAAGGTTTTCAGTCTCTTAAATGCATGGTTGTTATAGACACTTAACTGTTGTTGTAGGACTGTCGTATTTACCGTCATGTGTACATTTAAATCTGACTGAGTCAATCCTCCCATCCTCCTGGTCTAAAAACAGCCTATTTATTTTACAGGAGAGAAAGCGAGATACCTTTCTTATGCCTTTAAACGTTAATTTTGCACTTGACTTAAAATTCTTTCCCCTTCCCTTTAGATTGAATAAACAAAAATATTTCACGTCTACACTTATATTCAACATAACTCATGTCAGTCTTCACAAGTTTTTGCTACATCTGATTCAAGCTGTTATGGCTTTGGGAGGAAAGTAATCACAAAGTAAAGTATCCAGCTAAGAATTTATTCCGTAGTACGTGTCATAAGAAAGATTTGTAGTTCTAAGAAACCTAACAAATATATTTCAAATTTATCGGCAATTAAACAAAACTTAAAAATAAGCAATACTAAAGCCACAAACGTTTTTCTATCTACGTCTCTCCTGAAGAAAAAACAAAAACAAAACCGCTCGAATCATTACGAGGAGTGTAAACAGAAGAATATAGCTAATAAACAATTAATTTATGTATATGCATGTATGTATTGTGTGTAAACATACTGTAAGACAGACAGGCTCTAAGGAAAACATAACATTACCGTTTCTGAACACATTTCAGAGTCATACTAACTAAATCTATTTTAGCATTTATTTAATAAAGAACAACTCATGGTATTTGACATAAATAAAGAAAAAAAAATTGTTTTACTATTTCATAAGCTCTGACAGATATTGAAATCCTATCTCTAGATTCGTTTAAATACATTATATTGGACTTACTTGAATTAAAACTGATGAAATTATTTAAAAAACTTTTGTACCAAAATAAAAATACACTATCAAGGTTTTTAGTCTCATAAATGCGTGGTGCTTATAGACATTTAACTGTTGTTGTAGGGGTGCCGTAATTACCATCATGTGGGCATTTAAACCTGACTGAGTCAATCCTCCCCTCCTCCAGGTCTAAAAACAGCTGATTTATTTTGCCAGAGAGAAAGAGAAATACTTTTCTTGTCTTTAAACGTTAATTTTGCACTTTACTTATAATTCCTTTTTCTTCTGTTATGTTGAATATAATTGTTGAGGTTTGTTCAATCTAACTCATATTAATCTCCACACTCAAGTACCTGTTTTTACTATATCTGCTTCAAGCTGTTATAGGTGGGATAAGGCAGTACAACCCAAAATAAAATGTCAATTTAAGGATTCACTCATAGAAAGTGTCAAAAGAAGGGACACTGATATAAGGTTTGTAGGCCTTAGCAACCTAAGAAATAGATTTTAAAGTTATCGGCAGTTAAACAAAACTTATAAATAGGCAATAATTTAGACAATTCAGTAGACCACTCAACTTTATTAATAATCAGAAAACAAGGCCACTTATTGACAATAGACCAGACAAAACATTTAACAAGAATTACTACAACGATGGTGCGAGAAGATCGTGGTTTCTAAATCAGAGAATGTTTCTTTAACAAACACAAGTATATAAAAAGTAGAGGGGATATTGACAGTGCATAGAACTAGGAAATAACTTCTATCAAATAGATTTTCTAGTGGCTAGGAACTTAGTATCTCCAGTTATAATTGCGTTACACATGTTCAGTAAGTATTTTTCTATTGAAATCAAACTTAAAGGTATACTAAAGTCACAGACGTTTTCATATATATGTTTCATCCAAAGTAAAAAACGTAAGAATTATTACAAGCAGTGTAAACACGAATTAAAGGTAATAAATGTACCAAGAAGGCTACCTCAAGATTTGCAATTCATTCAAGAAGAAATCAAACTTAAGCATATGTCGACGACATAATTATGGCTAGAGAGGACATGAAGAATCTACAACTAGGTGGAAGACAAGAGAAACGACCATACTACCTGAAATATTATATATTATGATAGTAATTATTTCTTATACTGTCATGTTTTTTCTTTAAAACGTTTGCATCTCAATAAAGTGGAGAAAACTATTATATATTGTTGTTATATCATTATACTTTAGTTTAAACTTATTTCTATCTCTTCACATTAGAAAGAATAAAAACTTAGTAAAATCCTATATGTGTATAAATATAATATATGTAAGTGTGTTTGTAAGTATATAATAATAATATGCATGTTGACAAAGAGTTGTAAAAACCAAGCAAGTCAACCTACAGTTCTACACTAACAGAGACGGCATAGAAAACGTTACCTCTTACAAGCGAATGCGAAAAGAGATTGTTTCAAAAATACCGGTGTAACACTAAATATATTACCGGTGCAACTATTTCAGTTTACCCTTTTATAAACTCACTCCAGTCATTTCAAATCGTGTTCAGAGTACCGGCAGTAAGAAAAAAATAAAGCGTTTGCGAAGTTTCTAAATCTGCTAAAAATGACAGCTAAATCTCTCACTCTGTCTCCAATGTGTAATAAACCGTGACTCATAGAAATATATATATTTGTATGTATGTGTGTATAAATATATATGTATATACCTAAGAATGTACACACACACACACACACACACACACACATGTCTATGTATATATATATATGTATACATACATGCATATATATATATGTATATATATGTATACATATATACATACATGCATATATATATATACATGTGTGTCTATATATATATATATGTACATATATGTATAAATATGTATATATATTAGTGTATATATATATTGCAATGTATATGCATACTCGTATAATTATACTGTATATTATTAGTCGATATATTCATATACAATTACCCCTCCCCCGGCATTCGTGGGGTTTACAGTCCTAGAGAACCCGAGAACAGTGAAAAACCGCGAATATTGTAGGTGGTCCATAGAAATGCCTATAAACCTCAAAATACAACGTAAAATATAATAAAAATCGAGTGAGCGTCTTATGCGTCCAATAGGCCAACAAATACAATATATTGTTGTTAATAATCTAGCGTTAAAACAATATATATTGTCACAAAAAAGGCATATATATATATATATATATTTATATATATATTGTTTTGACTGCTATTTCCAGTATACACTAGAAAAAACCGGAAATGGAGAAAATTGAAAAACTTCTTCTTTTTCCCCCCTCTAACTTTTCGAACAAAAGAAAATTTTATGTAAACAAAAACGAAATTTTTGCCAAGAAGGATAACTCTTCTCTGACTTAAATCCAAAATTGGGATACAAAAAAATTGCGGAATTTATTTTGTATCCCAATTTTGGATTTAAGTCAGAGAAGAGTTATCTTTCTTGGCAAAAATTTCGTTTTTGTTTACATAAAATTTCCTTTTGTTTGAAAAGTTAGAGGAGGGAAAAAGAAGAAGTTTTTCAATTTTCTACCCTTCCGGTTTTTCTTTTTTATGCTAGAAAGAACAGTGAAAGTAATATATATGTATACACACACACACACACACACACACACACACACACACACACACACACACACACACACACACACACACACACACACACACCACACACACACATATATATATATATATAGAAATAAACACACAGATATATATATATACACACATATATATCTATATATGTGTGTATGTATACATATGTTTATGTATATATATAAGTATTTATATGTATATATACATTTATACATATATATATATATATATATATATATATATATATATATATATATACACACACACATATTTATATGTACACACACACACACACATATATACTGTGCCAATCTATTGAGTACATTGTATTTATTGTGGTTTCTCTCCGACGCGACCTGTGAATCTACACACACACATATATATATATTTATTTATATATATATATATATTAGAAGAGGTAAAACGAGTCGCACCCAAAGTACGACATTTGGCTGTTTCTAGCAGGTTTAGAATTTACCATTTTCCAAACAGAATTCTGTTTTACACCCCCTCACTCTAAACTCGATTTCAAATTACCGGGTAGTTTGTTGAAGCACGGTTCAACTGAAATATCTACACCGGTAACTTAATTAGTGTTACACCGGTATACCTGAGGCATAAACTATTTGGCATTCTTCGAAGGAGGTACTGGTTTTTTCGCTGTCTTAAATGGTGTATATACGCACACACATAAATTAATGTTTATCTCTGTACAAAGAGATTAACATCATTTCTTAAATTATTATTTAGGGTTTTACAACAAAACGTATTGTATGTGTAATTATACATACATTGAATTTAAGTATTTATTTTTTAATTTTACATACATTTTAGTAGTATATATATATATTCATTTGTGTGTGCGTTAATTTCGTGGGTAACTGCAGTTAACGTTCGTCTCGTGTTGGGTTTTATTACAGAGTTAAAGTGACTGTAGAGTGTGAATAAAAAAAGTAAGAAAGATCGAAAACACTGTTGCTGTATAGATATATATAAATTTTATTGGCACATTAAAATTGTTTCAATATTGATAGTTCGGAGTACAATCATAATATGTATATATTTTTCACATGAAATCAATATTCAAACTGACCCCAGTGTGTTTATTTTAAAGCGACGAAATTCTACCTCCCAGGGATTTGAACACAGTTTCATGTTACTGGGTGGTACGATGAAGCAGAGAGAGAGTATAAAATCGCTACACTGGTGGCATATTTAGTGTTTCACCGGTTTTCTTATAACAACACACTGGATACGACGTGCATGAGAGAGGTAAAGTTTTATTTGTCTTCCGTGTTAGAGTATAACTGTAGTTTGACTTGTTAAATTTATAGTATATGTTTGTTATATATATTCTTAACTATGCAATGATAGCATCTCGGTCACTAATTTCATCTCTTTGGAGGTTACTGCTCTGATGTCATCTCTTCCACTAAGACACTCTCCATAGCCTTGCCTCTCCTCGTAACATCACCCAAAGTTGTATCAATCTCCACCAAGCCAACACTTCTCATTATCTCTAAGAAAGCCACCTTAAGCAAGTGTTTCGACGTGTGTGTGTGTAGAATAAACGCAAGGTTTGACGGAACAAGAAAATAAAAAATATTCCTTCTAATATATATATCTTGTACATTGTATTATATTAAGGTGTTTCTGTAAATTAAAAACAATGAAAGTGACCCCTAAATTTAACGTCACTTTGATATTAACAGACATTCTTCATCTTCATAGTAAGTTAAATCAAGGGTTTACTACTTAGTGTATTTATGTGTCTTTGTCTCATCTCCAAATAAAGTTTTAAATGGTATGGCAACGTGTTGAAGTGAATCACGCTTATTTATATGCTGACTGTGTTACGACTAGAAAGAGAAAAATAAAGCTTTAAATGGTATGACTACGTGTTCAAATCAAGCAAATTCCTTACAGTGTGAGGATAAAAAAAGTTAATGTTTTAAGTTGATTCGAAATCCAACCACGGCATTCCCCAGTCCTACGTCTTACCACTAGACTATAAAGACTTAAGTGATTTTCTTTTGAATATTTACATATATAAACTTATTTTTAGTCTAATAATAAAATAGCTTTAAATGTGTTTATTTTCACTCCGTATTTGTTGGTTTGTAGGTGGCCGTGTGGGTAGTTGTGGTGTATCTATGCATCAATTCATTGTGTATAGATTTGGAGATAGGGTTTCGATCTTCTACTTTATCTTAAATATAAAACATTTTTATTTTTTTTATTTTAAATATTGGTCTCTATCTTCTGGGATACCCGGGGCCACGATCATCTCGAAGCCACCCTTCTAGTTCCCCCTCCGCTCGAACCTACACTACCACCACTTTACCAGACGCCCGCCAAGCGGCCGTAATTCTACTGTGCAAATTTCATATATTTAAATCTATTTTAGCATTTCTTTAATAAAGAACTACATACGATGTTCGACATAATTGAAAAGAGAAAAATATTCTTTTACTATTTCATAAGCTCTGGCAGGTATCGAACACCTCATATTTTACTTACGTCAAAAACGCAAACATGTATATATAATAATAATTTTTTGATAACTTTACAGTGACAAAATACATACATCGATAGGGTTTCCAATCTCAGAAATATCTCCACTATAGATGTGTGTGTGTGTGTATATATCTTTATTATTCCTTTGAAAAGTAGTTTTAATTAAACATTTTTATATATTTCACTATTTCCAAAGTCCTGGCAGATATTGCAACTCCATCTGTAGATTCATTTAAATACATTGTATTTGACTTACATGAAATTAAATATATAATTTGTTTTGAAATTTTGTTTTCATGTACCAAAATATAAACAAATTCGTAAGGTTTTCAGTCTCTTAAATGCATGGTTGTTATAGACACTTAACTGTTGTTGTAGGACTGTCGTATTTACCGTCATGTGTACATTTAAATCTGACTGAGTCAATCCTCCCATCCTCCTGGTCTAAAAACAGCCTATTTATTTTACAGGAGAGAAAGCGAGATACCTTTCTTATGCCTTTAAACGTTAATTTTGCACTTGACTTAAAATTCTTTCCCCTTCCCTTTAGATTGAATAAACAAAAATATTTCACGTCTACACTTATATTCAACATAACTCATGTCAGTCTTCACAAGTTTTTGCTACATCTGATTCAAGCTGTTATGGCTTTGGGAGGAAAGTAATCACAAAGTAAAGTATCCAGCTAAGAATTTATTCCGTAGTACATGTCATAAGAAAGATTTGTAGTTCTAAGAAACCTAACAAATATATTTCAAATTTATCGGCAATTAAACAAAACTTAAAAATAAGCAATACTAAAGCCACAAACGTTTTTCTATCTACGTCTCTCCTGAAGAAAAAACAAAAACAAAACCGCTCGAATCATTACGAGGAGTGTAAACAGAAGAATATAGCTAATAAACAATTAATTTATGTATATGCATGTATGTATTGTGTGTAAACATACTGTAAGACAGACAGGCTCTAAGGAAAACATAACATTACCGTTTCTGAACACATTTCAGAGTCATACTAACTAAATCTATTTTAGCATTTATTTAATAAAGAACAACTCATGGTATTTGACATAAATAAAGAAAAAAAAATTGTTTTACTATTTCATAAGCTCTGACAGATATTGAAATCCTATCTCTAGATTCGTTTAAATACATTATATTGGACTTACTTGAATTAAAACTGATGAAATTATTTAAAAAACTTTTGTACCAAAATAAAAATACACTATCAAGGTTTTTAGTCTCATAAATGCGTGGTGCTTATAGACATTTAACTGTTGTTGTAGGGGTGCCGTAATTACCATCATGTGGGCATTTAAACCTGACTGAGTCAATCCTCCCCTCCTCCAGGTCTAAAAACAGCTGATTTATTTTGCCAGAGAGAAAGAGAAATACTTTTCTTGTCTTTAAACGTTAATTTTGCACTTTACTTATAATTCCTTTTTCTTCTCTTATGTTGAATATAATTGTTGAGGTTTGTTCAATCTAACTCATATTAATCTCCACACTCAAGTACCTGTTTTTACTATATCTGCTTCAAGCTGTTATAGGTGGGATAAGGCAGTACAACCCAAAATAAAATGTCAATTTAAGGATTCACTCATAGAAAGTGTCAAAAGAAGGGACACTGATATAAGGTTTGTAGGCCTTAGCAACCTAAGAAATAGATTTTAAAGTTATCGGCAGTTAAACAAAACTTATAAATAGGCAATAATTTAGACAATTCAGTAGACCACTCAACTTTATTAATAATCAGAAAACAAGGCCACTTATTGACAATAGACCAGACAAAACATTTAACAAGAATTACTACAACGATGGTGCGAGAAGATCGTGGTTTCTAAATCAGAGAATGTTTCTTTAACAAACACAAGTATATAAAAAGTAGAGGGGATATTGACAGTGCATAGAACTAGGAAATAACTTCTATCAAATAGATTTTCTAGTGGCTAGGAACTTAGTATCTCCAGTTATAATTGCGTTACACATGTTCAGTAAGTATTTTTCTATTGAAATCAAACTTAAAGGTATACTAAAGTCACAGACGTTTTCATATATATGTTTCATCCAAAGTAAAAAACGTAAGAATTATTACAAGCAGTGTAAACACGAATTAAAGGTAATAAATGTACCAAGAAGGCTACCTCAAGATTTGCAATTCATTCAAGAAGAAATCAAACTTAAGCATATGTCGACGACATAATTATGGCTAGAGAGGACATGAAGAATCTACAACTAGGTGGAAGACAAGAGAAACGACCATACTACCTGAAATATTATATATTATGATAGTAATTATTTCTTATACTGTCATGTTTTTTCTTTAAAACGTTTGCATCTCAATAAAGTGGAGAAAACTATTATATATTGTTGTTATATCATTATACTTTAGTTTAAACTTATTTCTATCTCTTCACATTAGAAAGAATAAAAACTTAGTAAAATCCTATATGTGTATAAATATAATATATGTAAGTGTGTTTGTAAGTATATAATAATAATATGCATGTTGACAAAGAGTTGTAAAAACCAAGCAAGTCAACCTACAGTTCTACACTAACAGAGACGGCATAGAAAACGTTACCTCTTACAAGCGAATGCGAAAAGAGATTGTTTCAAAAATACCGGTGTAACACTAAATATATTACCGGTGCAACTATTTCAGTTTACCCTTTTATAAACTCACTCCAGTCATTTCAAATCGTGTTCAGAGTACCGGCAGTAAGAAAAAAATAAAGCGTTTGCGAAGTTTCTAAATCTGCTAAAAATGACAGCTAAATCTCTCACTCTGTCTCCAATGTGTAATAAACCGTGACTCATAGAAATATATATATTTGTATGTATGTGTGTATAAATATATATGTATATACCTAAGAATGTACACACACACACACACATGTCTATGTATATATATATATATATGTATACATACATGCATATATATATATGTATATATATGTATACATATATACATACATGCATATATATATATACATGTGTGTCTATATATATATATATGTACATATATGTGTAAATATGTATATATATTAGTGTATATATATATTGCAATGTATATGCATACTCGTATAATTATACTGTATATTATTAGTCGATATATTCATATACAATTACCCCTCCCCCGGCATTCGTGGGGTTTACAGTCCTAGAGAACCCGAGAACAGTGAAAAACCGCGAATATTGTAGGTGGTCCATAGAAATGCCTATAAACCTCAAAATACAACGTAAAATATAATAAAAATCGAGTGAGCGTCTTATGCGTCCAATAGGCCAACAAATACAATATATTGTTGTTAATAATCTAGCGTTAAAACAATATATATTGTCACAAAAAAGGCATATATATATATATATATATATTTATATATATATTGTTTTGACTGCTATTTCCAGTATACACTAGAAAAAACCGGAAATGGAGAAAATTGAAAAACTTCTTCTTTTTCCCCCCTCTAACTTTTCAAACAAAAGAAAATTTTATGTAAACAAAAACGAAATTTTTGCCAAGAAAGATAACTCTTCTCTGACTTAAATCCAAAATTGGGATACAAAAAATTGCGGAATTTATTTTGTATCCCAATTTTGGATTTAAGTCAGAGAAGAGTTATCTTTCTTGGCAAAAATTTCGTTTTTGTTTACATAAAATTTCCTTTTGTTTGAAAAGTTAGAGGAGGGAAAAAGAAGAAGTTTTTCAATTTTCTACCCTTCCGGTTTTTCTTTTTTATGCTAGAAAGAACAGTGAAAGTAATATATATGTATATATACACACACACACACACACACACACACACACACACACACACACACACACCACACACACACACACATATATATATATATATAGAAATAAACACACAGATATATATATATACACACATATATATCTATATATGTGTGTATGTATACATATGTTTATGTATATATATAAGTATTTATATGTATATATACATTTATACATATATATATATATATATATATATATATATATATATATATATATATATACACACACACATATTTATATGTACACACACACACACACATATATACTGTGCCAATCTATTGAGTACATTGTATTTATTGTGGTTTCTCTCCGACGCGACCTGTGAATCTACACACACACATATATATATATTTATTTATATATATATATATATTAGAAGAGGTAAAACGAGTCGCACCCAAAGTACGACATTTGGCTGTTTCTAGCAGGTTTAGAATTTACTATTTTCCAAAGAGAATTCTGTTTTACACCCCCTCACTCTAAACTCGATTTCAAATTACCGGGTAGTTTGTTGAAGCACGGTTCAACTGAAATATCTACACCGGTAACTTAATTAGTGTTACACCGGTATACCTGAGGCATAAACTATTTGGCATTCTTCGAAGGAGGTACTGGTTTTTTCGCTGTCTTAAATGGTGTATATACGCACACACATAAATTAATGTTTATCTCTGTACAAAGAGATTAACATCATTTCTTAAATTATTATTTAGGGTTTTACAACAAAACGTATTGTATGTGTAATTATACATACATTGAATTTAAGTATTTATTTTTTAATTTTACATACATTTTAGTAGTATATATATATATTCATTTGTGTGTGCGTTAATTTCGTGGGTAACTGCAGTTAACGTTCGTCTCGTGTTGGGTTTTATTACAGAGTTAAAGTGACTGTAGAGTGTGAATAAAAAAAGTAAGAAAGATCGAAAACACTGTTGCTGTATAGATATATATAAATTTTATTGGCACATTAAAATTGTTTCAATATTGATAGTTCGGAGTACAATCATAATATGTATATATTTTTCACATGAAATCAATATTCAAACTGACCCCAGTGTGTTTATTTTAAAGCGACGAAATTCTACCTCCCAGGGATTTGAACACAGTTTCATGTTACTGGGTGGTACGATGAAGCAGAGAGAGAGTATAAAATCGCTACACTGGTGGCATATTTAGTGTTTCACCGGTTTTCTTATAACAACACACTGGATACGACGTGCATGAGAGAGGTAAAGTTTTATTTGTCTTCCGTGTTAGAGTATAACTGTAGTTTGACTTGTTAAATTTATAGTATATGTTTGTTATATATATTCTTAACTATGCAATGATAGCATCTCGGTCACTAATTTCATCTCTTTGGAGGTTACTGCTCTGATGTCATCTCTTCCACTAAGACACTCTCCATAGCCTTGCCTCTCCTCGTAACATCACCCAAAGTTGTATCAATCTCCACCAAGCCAACACTTCTCATTATCTCTAAGAAAGCCACCTTAAGCAAGTGTTTCGACGTGTGTGTGTGTAGAATAAACGCAAGGTTTGACGGAACAAGAAAATAAAAAATATTCCTTCTAATATATATATCTTGTACATTGTATTATATTAAGGTGTTTCTGTAAATTAAAAACAATGAAAGTGACCCCTAAATTTAACGTCACTTTGATATTAACAGACATTCTTCATCTTCATAGTAAGTTAAATCAAGGGTTTACTACTTAGTGTATTTATGTGTCTTTGTCTCATCTCCAAATAAAGTTTTAAATGGTATGGCAACGTGTTGAAGTGAATCACGCTTATTTATATGCTGACTGTGTTACGACTAGAAAGAGAAAAATAAAGCTTTAAATGGTATGACTACGTGTTCAAATCAAGCAAATTCCTTACAGTGTGAGGATAAAAAAAGTTAATGTTTTAAGTTGATTCGAAATCCAACCACGGCATTCCCCAGTCCTACGTCTTACCACTAGACTATAAAGACTTAAGTGATTTTCTTTTGAATATTTACATATATAAACTTATTTTTAGTCTAATAATAAAATAGCTTTAAATGTGTTTATTTTCACTCCGTATTTGTTGGTCTGTAGGTGGCCGTGTGGGTAGTTGTGGTGTATCTATGCATCAATTCAGTGTGTATAGATTTGGAGATAGGGTTTCGATCTTCTACTTTATCTTAAATATAAAACATTTTTATTTTTTTTTATTTTAAAGATTGGTCTCTATCTTCTGGGCTACCCGGAACCACGATCATCTCGAAGCCACCCTTTTAGTTCCCCCTCCGCTCGAACCTACACTACCACCACTTTACCAGACGCCCGCCAAGCGGCCGTAATTCTACTGTGCAAATTTCATATATTTAAATCTATTTTAGCATTTCTTTAATAAAGAACTACATACGATGTTCGACATAATTGAAAAGAGAAAAATATTCTTTTACTATTTCATAAGCTCTGGCAGGTATCGAACACCTCATATTTTACTTACGTCAAAAACGCAAACATGTATATATAATAATAATTTTTTGATAACTTTACAGTGACAAAATACATACATCGATAGGGTTTCCAATCTCAGAAATATCTCCACTATAGATGTGTGTGTGTGTGTATATATCTTTATTATTCCTTTGAAAAGTAGTTTTAATTAAACATTTTTATATATTTCACTATTTCCAAAGTCCTGGCAGATATTGCAACTCCATCTGTAGATTCATTTAAATACATTGTATTTGACTTACATGAAATTAAATATATAATTTGTTTTGAAATTTTGTTTTCATGTACCAAAATATAAACAAATTCGTAAGGTTTTCAGTCTCTTAAATGCATGGTTGTTATAGACACTTAACTGTTGTTGTAGGACTGTCGTATTTACCGTCATGTGTACATTTAAATCTGACTGAGTCAATCCTCCCATCCTCCTGGTCTAAAAACAGCCTATTTATTTTACAGGAGAGAAAGCGAGATACCTTTCTTATGCCTTTAAACGTTAATTTTGCACTTGACTTAAAATTCTTTCCCCTTCCCTTTAGATTGAATAAACAAAAATATTTCACGTCTACACTTATATTCAACATAACTCATGTCAGTCTTCACAAGTTTTTGCTACATCTGATTCAAGCTGTTATGGCTTTGGGAGGAAAGTAATCACAAAGTAAAGTATCCAGCTAAGAATTTATTCCGTAGTACATGTCATAAGAAAGATTTGTAGTTCTAAGAAACCTAACAAATATATTTCAAATTTATCGGCAATTAAACAAAACTTAAAAATAAGCAATACTAAAGACACAAACGTTTTTCTATCTACGTCTCTCCTGAAGAAAAAACAAAAACAAAACCGCTCGAATCATTACGAGGAGTGTAAACAGAAGAATATAGCTAATAAACAATTAATTTATGTATATGCATGTATGTATTGTGTGTAAACATACTGTAAGACAGACAGGCTCTAAGGAAAACATAACATTACCGTTTCTGAACACATTTCAGAGTCATACTAACTAAATCTATTTTAGCATTTATTTAATAAAGAACAACTCATGGTATTTGACATAAATAAAGAAAAAAAAATTGTTTTACTATTTCATAAGCTCTGACAGATATTGAAATCCTATCTCTAGATTCGTTTAAATACATTATATTGGACTTACTTGAATTAAAACTGATGAAATTATTTAAAAAACTTTTGTACCAAAATAAAAATACACTATCAAGGTTTTTAGTCTCATAAATGCGTGGTGCTTATAGACATTTAACTGTTGTTGTAGGGGTGCCGTAATTACCATCATGTGGGCATTTAAACCTGACTGAGTCAATCCTCCCCTCCTCCAGGTCTAAAAACAGCTGATTTATTTTGCCAGAGAGAAAGAGAAATACTTTTCTTGTCTTTAAACGTTAATTTTGCACTTTACTTATAATTCCTTTTTCTTCTGTTATGTTGAATATAATTGTTGAGGTTTGTTCAATCTAACTCATATTAATCTCCACACTCAAGTACCTGTTTTTACTATATCTGCTTCAAGCTGTTATAGGTGGGATAAGGCAGTACAACCCAAAATAAAATGTCAATTTAAGGATTCACTCGTAGAAAGTGTCAAAAGAAGGGACACTGATATAAGGTTTGTAGGCCTTAGCAACCTAAGAAATAGATTTTAAAGTTATTGGCAGTTAAACAAAACTTATAAATAGGCAATAATTTAGACAATTCAGTAGACCACTCAACTTTATTAATAATCAGAAAACAAGGCCACTTATTGACAATAGACCAGACAAAACATTTAACAAGAATTACTACAACGATGGTGCGAGAAGATCGTGGTTTCTAAATCAGAGAATGTTTCTTTAACAAACACAAGTATATAAAAAGTAGAGGGGATATTGACAGTGCATAGAACTAGGAAATAACTTCTATCAAATAGATTTTCTAGTGGCTAGGAACTTAGTATCTCCAGTTATAATTGCGTTACACATGTTCAGTAAGTATTTTTCTATTGAAATCAAACTTAAAGGTATACTAAAGTCACAGACGTTTTCATATATATGTTTCATCCAAAGTAAAAAACGTAAGAATTATTACAAGCAGTGTAAACACGAATTAAAGGTAATAAATGTACCAAGAAGGCTACCTCAAGATTTGCAATTCATTCAAGAAGAAATCAAACTTAAGCATATGTCGACGACATAATTATGGCTAGAGAGGACATGAAGAATCTACAACTAGGTGGAAGACAAGAGAAACGACCATACTACCTGAAATATTATATATTATGATAGTAATTATTTCTTATACTGTCATGTTTTTTCTTTAAAACGTTTGCATCTCAATAAAGTGGAGAAAACTATTATATATTGTTGTTATATCATTATACTTTAGTTTAAACTTATTTCTATCTCTTCACATTAGAAAGAATAAAAACTTAGTAAAATCCTATATGTGTATAAATATAATATATGTAAGTGTGTTTGTAAGTATATAATAATAATATGCATGTTGACAAAGAGTTGTAAAAACCAAGCAAGTCAACCTACAGTTCTACACTAACAGAGACGGCATAGAAAACGTTACCTCTTACAAGCGAATGCGAAAAGAGATTGTTTCAAAAATACCGGTGTAACACTAAATATATTACCGGTGCAACTATTTCAGTTTACCCTTTTATAAACTCACTCCAGTCATTTCAAATCGTGTTCAGAGTACCGGCAGTAAGAAAAAAATAAAGCGTTTGCGAAGTTTCTAAATCTGCTAAAAATGACAGCTAAATCTCTCACTCTGTCTCCAATGTGTAATAAACCGTGACTCATAGAAATATATATATTTGTATGTATGTGTGTATAAATTTATATGTATATACCTAAGAATGTACACACACACACACACATGTCTATGTATATATATATATATATGTATACATACATGCATATATATATATGTATATATATGTATACATATATACATACATGCATATATATATATACATGTGTGTCTATATATATATATATGTACATATATGTGTAAATATGTATATATATTAGTGTATATATATATTGCAATGTATATGCATACTCGTATAATTATACTGTATATTATTAGTCGATATATTCATATACAATTACCCCTCCCCCGGCATTCGTGGGGTTTACAGTCCTAGAGAACCCGAGAACAGTGAAAAACCGCGAATATTGTAGGTGGTCCATAGAAATGCCTATAAACCTCAAAATACAACGTAAAATATAATAAAAATCGAGTGAGCGTCTTATGCGTCCAATAGGCCAACAAATACAATATATTGTTGTTAATAATCTAGCGTTAAAACAATATATATTGTCACAAAAAAGGCATATATATATATATATATATTTATATATATATTGTTTTGACTGCTATTTCCAGTATACACTAGAAAAAACCGGAAATGGAGAAAATTGAAAAACTTCTTCTTTTTCCCCCCTCTAACTTTTCAAACAAAAGAAAATTTTATGTAAACAAAAACGAAATTTTTGCCAAGAAAGATAACTCTTCTCTGACTTAAATCCAAAATTGGGATACAAAAAATTGCGGAATTTATTTTGTATCCCAATTTTGGATTTAAGTCAGAGAAGAGTTATCTTTCTTGGCAAAAATTTCGTTTTTGTTTACATAAAATTTCCTTTTGTTTGAAAAGTTAGAGGAGGGAAAAAGAAGAAGTTTTTCAATTTTCTACCCTTCCGGTTTTTCTTTTTTATGCTAGAAAGAACAGTGAAAGTAATATATATGTATATACACACACACACACACACACACACACACACACACACACACACACACACACACACACCACACACACACACACATATATATATATATATATAGAAATAAACACACAGATATATATATATACACACATATATATCTATATATGTGTGTATGTATACATATGTTTATGTATATATATAAGTATTTATATGTATATATACATTTATATATATATATATATATATATATATATATATATATATATATATATACACACACACATATTTATATGTACACACACACACACACATATATACTGTGCCAATCTATTGAGTACATTGTATTTATTGTGGTTTCTCTCCGACGCGACCTGTGAATCTACACACACACATATATATATATTTATTTATATATATATATATATTAGAAGAGGTAAAACGAGTCGCACCCAAAGTACGACATTTGGCTGTTTCTAGCAGGTTTAGAATTTACTATTTTCCAAACAGAATTCTGTTTTACACCCCCTCACTCTAAACTCGATTTCAAATTACCGGGTAGTTTGTTGAAGCACGGTTCAACTGAAATATCTACACCGGTAACTTAATTAGTGTTACACCGGTATACCTGAGGCATAAACTATTTGGCATTCTTCGAAGGAGGTACTGGTTTTTTCGCTGTCTTAAATGGTGTATATACGCACACACATAAATTAATGTTTATCTCTGTACAAAGAGATTAACATCATTTCTTAAATTATTATTTAGGGTTTTACAACAAAACGTATTGTATGTGTAATTATACATACATTGAATTTAAGTATTTATTTTTTAATTTTACATACATTTTAGTAGTATATATATATATATATTCATTTGTGTGTGCGTTAATTTCGTGGGTAACTGCAGTTAACGTTCGTCTCGTGTTGGGTTTTATTACAGAGTTAAAGTGACTGTAGAGTGTGAATAAAAAAAGTAAGAAAGATCGAAAACACTGTTGCTGTATATATATACATATAAATTTTATTGGCACATTAAAATTGTTTCAATATTGATAGTTCGGAGTACAATCATAATATGTATATATTTTTCACATGAAATCAATATTCAAACTGACCCCAGTGTGTTTATTTTAAAGCGACGAAATTCTACCTCCCAGGGATTTGAACACAGTTTCATGTTACTGGGTGGTACGATGAAGCAGAGAGAGAGTATAAAATCGCTACACTGGTGGCATATTTAGTGTTTCACCGGTTTTCTTATAACAACACACTGGATACGACGTGCATGAGAGAGGTAAAGTTTTATTTGTCTTCCGTGTTAGAGTATAACTGTAGTTTGACTTGTTAAATTTATAGTATATGTTTGTTATATATATTCTTAACTATGCAATGATAGCATCTCAGTCACTAATTTCATCTCTTTGGAGGTTACTGCTCTGATGTCATCTCTTCCACTAAGACACTCTCCATAGCCTTGCCTCTCCTCGTAACATCACCCAAAGTTGTATCAATCTCCACCAAGCCAACACTTCTCATTATCTCTAAGAAAGCCACCTTAAGCAAGTGTTTCGACGTGTGTGTGTGTAGAATAAACGCAAGGTTTGACGAAACAAGAAAATAAAAAATATTCCTTCTAATATATATATCTTGTACATTGTATTATATTAAGGTGTTTCTGTAAATTAAAAACAATGAAAGTGACACCTAAATTTAACGTCACTTTGATATTAACAGACATTCTTCATCTTCATAGTAAGTTCAATCAAGGGTTTACTACTTGGTGTATTTATGTGTCTTTGTCTCATCTCCAAATAAAGTTTTAAATGGTATGGCAACGTGTTGAAGTGAATCACGTTTATTTATATGCTGACTGTGTTACGACTAGAAAGAGAAAAATAAAGCTTTAAATGGTATGACTACGTGTTCAAATCAAGCAAATTCCTTACAGTGTGAGGATAAAAAAAGTTAATGTTTTAAGTTGATTCGAAATCCAACCACGGCATTCCCCAGTCCTATGTCTTACCACTAGACTATAAAGACTTAAGTGATTTTCTTTTGAATATTTACATATATAAACTTATTTTTAGTCTAACAATAAAATAGCTTTAAATGTGTTTATTTTCACTCCGTATTTGTTGGTCTGTAGGTAGCCGTGTGGATAGTTGTGGTGTATCTATGCATCAATTCAGTGTGTATAGATTTGGAGATAGGGTTTCGATCTTCTACTTTATCTTAAATATAAAACATTTTTATTTTTTTTATTTTAAATATTGGTCTCTATCTTCTGGGATACCCGGGGCCACGATCATCTCGAAGCCACCCTTCTAGTTCCCCCTCCGCTCGAACCTACACTACCACCACTTTACCAGACGCCCGCCAAGCGGCCGTAATTCTACTGTGCAAATTTCATATATTTAAATCTATTTTAGCATTTCTTTAATAAAGAACTACATACGATGTTTGACATAATTGAAAAGAGAAAAATATTCTTTTACTATTTCATAAGCTCTGGCAGGTATCGAACACCTCATATTTTACTTACGTCAAAAACGCAAACATGTATATATAATAATAATTTTTTGATAACTTTACAGTGACAAAATACATACATCGATAGGGTTTCCAATCTCAGAAATATCTCCACTAGAGATGTGTGTGTGTGTGTATATATCTTTATTATTCCTTTGAAAAGTAGTTTTAATTAAACATTTTTATATATTTCACTATTTCCAAAGTCCTGGCAGATATTGCAACTCCATCTGTAGATCCATTTAAATACATTGTATTTGACTTACATGAAATTAAATATATAATTTGTTTTTAAATTTTGTTTTCATGTACCAAAATATAAACAAATTCGTAAGGTTTTCAGTCTCTTAAATGCATGGTTGTTATAGACACTTAACTGTTGTTGTAGGACTGTCGTATTTACCGTCATGTGTACATTTAAATCTGACTGAGTCAATCCTCCCATCCTCCTGGTCTAAAAACAGCCTATTTATTTTACAGGAGAGAAAGCGAGATACCTTTCTTATGCCTTTAAACGTTAATTTTGCACTTGACTTAAAATTCTTTCCCCTTCCCTTTAGATTGAATAAACAAAAATATTTCACGTCTACACTTATATTCAACATAACTCATGTCAGTCTTCACAAGTTTTTGCTACATCTGATTCAAGCTGTTATGGCTTTGGGAGGAAAGTAATCACAAAGTAAAGTATCCAGCTAAGAATTTATTCCGTAGTACGTGTCATAAGAAAGATTTGTAGTTCTAAGAAACCTAACAAATATATTTCAAATTTATCGGCAATTAAACAAAACTTAAAAATAAGCAATACTAAAGCCACAAACGTTTTTCTATCTACGTCTCTCCTGAAGAAAAAACAAAAACAAAACCGCTCGAATCATTACGAGGAGTGTAAACAGAAGAATATAGCTAATAAACAATTAATTTATGTATATGCATGTATGTATTGTGTGTAAACATACTGTAAGACAGACAGGCTCTAAGGAAAACATAACATTACCGTTTCTGAACACATTTCAGAGTCATACTAACTAAATCTATTTTAGCATTTATTTAATAAAGAACAACTCATGGTATTTGACATAAATAAAGAAAAAAAAATTGTTTTACTATTTCATAAGCTCTGACAGATATTGAAATCCTATCTCTAGATTCGTTTAAATACATTATATTGGACTTACTTGAATTAAAACTGATGAAATTATTTAAAAAACTTTTGTACCAAAATAAAAATACACTATCAAGGTTTTTAGTCTCATAAATGCGTGGTGCTTATAGACATTTAACTGTTGTTGTAGGGGTGCCGTAATTACCATCATGTGGGCATTTAAACCTGACTGAGTCAATCCTCCCCTCCTCCAGGTCTAAAAACAGCTGATTTATTTTGCCAGAGAGAAAGAGAAATACTTTTCTTGTCTTTAAACGTTAATTTTGCACTTTACTTATAATTCCTTTTTCTTCTGTTATGTTGAATATAATTGTTGAGGTTTGTTCAATCTAACTCATATTAATCTCCACACTCAAGTACCTGTTTTTACTATATCTGCTTCAAGCTGTTATAGGTGGGATAAGGCAGTACAACCCAAAATAAAATGTCAATTTAAGGATTCACTCATAGAAAGTGTCAAAAGAAGGGACACTGATATAAGGTTTGTAGGCCTTAGCAACCTAAGAAATAGATTTTAAAGTTATCGGCAGTTAAACAAAACTTATAAATAGGCAATAATTTAGACAATTCAGTAGACCACTCAACTTTATTAATAATCAGAAAACAAGGCCACTTATTGACAATAGACCAGACAAAACATTTAACAAGAATTACTACAACGATGGTGCGAGAAGATCGTGGTTTCTAAATCAGAGAATGTTTCTTTAACAAACACAAGTATATAAAAAGTAGAGGGGATATTGACAGTGCATAGAACTAGGAAATAACTTCTATCAAATAGATTTTCTAGTGGCTAGGAACTTAGTATCTCCAGTTATAATTGCGTTACACATGTTCAGTAAGTATTTTTCTATTGAAATCAAACTTAAAGGTATACTAAAGTCACAGACGTTTTCATATATATGTTTCATCCAAAGTAAAAAACGTAAGAATTATTACAAGCAGTGTAAACACGAATTAAAGGTAATAAATGTACCAAGAAGGCTACCTCAAGATTTGCAATTCATTCAAGAAGAAATCAAACTTAAGCATATGTCGACGACATAATTATGGCTAGAGAGGACATGAAGAATCTACAACTAGGTGGAAGACAAGAGAAACGACCATACTACCTGAAATATTATATATTATGATAGTAATTATTTCTTATACTGTCATGTTTTTTCTTTAAAACGTTTGCATCTCAATAAAGTGGAGAAAACTATTATATATTGTTGTTATATCATTATACTTTAGTTTAAACTTATTTCTATCTCTTCACATTAGAAAGAATAAAAACTTAGTAAAATCCTATATGTGTATAAATATAATATATGTAAGTGTGTTTGTAAGTATATAATAATAATATGCATGTTGACAAAGAGTTGTAAAAACCAAGCAAGTCAACCTACAGTTCTACACTAACAGAGACGGCATAGAAAACGTTACCTCTTACAAGCGAATGCGAAAAGAGATTGTTTCAAAAATACCGGTGTAACACTAAATATATTACCGGTGCAACTATTTCAGTTTACCCTTTTATAAACTCACTCCAGTCATTTCAAATCGTGTTCAGAGTACCGGCAGTAAGAAAAAAATAAAGCGTTTGCGAAGTTTCTAAATCTGCTAAAAATGACAGCTAAATCTCTCACTCTGTCTCCAATGTGTAATAAACCGTGACTCATAGAAATATATATATTTGTATGTATGTGTGTATAAATATATATGTATATACCTAAGAATGTACACACACACACACACACACACACACACATGTCTATGTATATATATATATGTATACATACATGCATATATATATATGTATATATATGTATACATATATACATACATGCATATATATATATACATGTGTGTCTATATATATATATATGTACATATATGTATAAATATGTATATATATTAGTGTATATATATATTGCAATGTATATGCATACTCGTATAATTATACTGTATATTATTAGTCGATATATTCATATACAATTACCCCTCCCCCGGCATTCGTGGGGTTTACAGTCCTAGAGAACCCGAGAACAGTGAAAAACCGCGAATATTGTAGGTGGTCCATAGAAATGCCTATAAACCTCAAAATACAACGTAAAATATAATAAAAATCGAGTGAGCGTCTTATGCGTCCAATAGGCCAACAAATACAATATATTGTTGTTAATAATCTAGCGTTAAAACAATATATATTGTCACAAAAAAGGCATATATATATATATATATATTTATATATATATTGTTTTGACTGCTATTTCCAGTATACACTAGAAAAAACCGGAAATGGAGAAAATTGAAAAACTTCTTCTTTTTCCCCCCTCTAACTTTTCGAACAAAAGAAAATTTTATGTAAACAAAAACGAAATTTTTGCCAAGAAGGATAACTCTTCTCTGACTTAAATCCAAAATTGGGATACAAAAAAATTGCGGAATTTATTTTGTATCCCAATTTTGGATTTAAGTCAGAGAAGAGTTATCTTTCTTGGCAAAAATTTCGTTTTTGTTTACATAAAATTTCCTTTTGTTTGAAAAGTTAGAGGAGGGAAAAAGAAGAAGTTTTTCAATTTTCTACCCTTCCGGTTTTTCTTTTTTATGCTAGAAAGAACAGTGAAAGTAATATATATGTATACACACACACACACACACACACACACACACACACACACACACACACACACACACACACACACACACACACACCACACACACACATATATATATATATATAGAAATAAACACACAGATATATATATATACACACATATATATCTATATATGTGTGTATGTATACATATGTTTATGTATATATATAAGTATTTATATGTATATATACATTTATACATATATATATATATATATATATATATATATATATATATATATATACACACACACATATTTATATGTACACACACACACACACATATATACTGTGCCAATCTATTGAGTACATTGTATTTATTGTGGTTTCTCTCCGACGCGACCTGTGAATCTACACACACACATATATATATATTTATTTATATATATATATATATTAGAAGAGGTAAAACGAGTCGCACCCAAAGTACGACATTTGGCTGTTTCTAGCAGGTTTAGAATTTACCATTTTCCAAACAGAATTCTGTTTTACACCCCCTCACTCTAAACTCGATTTCAAATTACCGGGTAGTTTGTTGAAGCACGGTTCAACTGAAATATCTACACCGGTAACTTAATTAGTGTTACACCGGTATACCTGAGGCATAAACTATTTGGCATTCTTCGAAGGAGGTACTGGTTTTTTCGCTGTCTTAAATGGTGTATATACGCACACACATAAATTAATGTTTATCTCTGTACAAAGAGATTAACATCATTTCTTAAATTATTATTTAGGGTTTTACAACAAAACGTATTGTATGTGTAATTATACATACATTGAATTTAAGTATTTATTTTTTAATTTTACATACATTTTAGTAGTATATATATATATATTCATTTGTGTGTGCGTTAATTTCGTGGGTAACTGCAGTTAACGTTCGTCTCGTGTTGGGTTTTATTACAGAGTTAAAGTGACTGTAGAGTGTGAATAAAAAAAGTAAGAAAGATCGAAAACACTGTTGCTGTATATATATATATAAATTTTATTGGCACATTAAAATTGTTTCAATATTGATAGTTCGGAGTACAATCATAATATGTATATATTTTTCACATGAAATCAATATTCAAACTGACCCCAGTGTGTTTATTTTAAAGCGACGAAATTCTACCTCCCAGGGATTTGAACACAGTTTCATGTTACTGGGTGGTACGATGAAGCAGAGAGAGAGTATAAAATCGCTACACTGGTGGCATATTTAGTGTTTCACCGGTTTTCTTATAACAACACACTGGATACGACGTGCATGAGAGAGGTAAAGTTTTATTTGTCTTCCGTGTTAGAGTATAACTGTAGTTTGACTTGTTAAATTTATAGTATATGTTTGTTATATATATTCTTAACTATGCAATGATAGCATCTCGGTCACTAATTTCATCTCTTTGGAGGTTACTGCTCTGATGTCATCTCTTCCACTAAGACACTCTCCATAGCCTTGCCTCTCCTCGTAACATCACCCAAAGTTGTATCAATCTCCACCAAGCCAACACTTCTCATTATCTCTAAGAAAGCCACCTTAAGCAAGTGTTTCGACGTGTGTGTGTGTGTAGAATAAACGCAAGGTTTGACGAAACAAGAAAATAAAAAATATTCCTTCTAATATATATATCTTGTACATTGTATTATATTAAGGTGTTTCTGTAAATTAAAAACAATGAAAGTGACCCCTAAATTTAACGTCACTTTGATATTAACAGACATTCTTCATCTTCATAGTAAGTTCAATCAAGGGTTTACTACTTGGTGTATTTATGTGTCTTTGTCTCATCTCCAAATAAAGTTTTAAATGGTATGGCAACGTGTTGAAGTGAATCACGTTTATTTATATGCTGACTGTGTTACGACTAGAAAGAGAAAAATAAAGCTTTAAATGGTATGACTACGTGTTCAAATCAAGCAAATTCCTTACAGTGTGAGGATAAAAAAAGTTAATGTTTTAAGTTGATTCGAAATCCAACTACGGCATTCCCCAGTTCTATGTCTTACCACTAGACTATAAAGACTTAAGTGATTTTCTTTTGAATATTTACATATATAAACTTATTTTTAGTCTAATAATAAAATAGCTTTAAATGTGTTTATTTTCACTCCGTATTTGTTGGTTTGTAGGTGGCCGTGTGGGTAGTTGTGGTGTATCTATGCATCAATTCATTGTGTATAGATTTGGAGATAGGGTTTCGATCTTCTACTTTATCTTAAATATAAAACATTTTAATTTTTTTTATTTTAAAGATTGGTCTCTATCTTCTGGGCTACCCGGAACCACGATCATCTCGAAGCCACCCTTTTAGTTCCCCCTCCGCTCGAACCTACACTACCACCACTTTACCAGACGCCCGCAAAGCGGCCGTAACTCTACTGGGCAAATTTCATATATTTAAATCTATTTTAGCATTTCTTTAATAAAGAACCACATACGATGTTTGACATAATTGAAAAGAGAAAAATATTCTTTTACTATTTCATAAGCTCTGGCAGGTATCGAACACCTCATATTTTACTTACGTCAAAAACGCAAACATGTATATATAATAATAATTTTTTGATAACTTTACAGTGACAAAATACATACATCGATAGGGTTTCCAATCTCAGAAATATCTCCACTATAGATGTGTGTGTGTGTGTATATATCTTTATTATTCCTTTGAAAAGTAGTTTTAATTAAACATTTTTATATATTTCACTATTTCCAAAGTCCTGGCAGATATTGCAACTCCATCTGTAGATCCATTTAAATACATTGTATTTGACTTACATGAAATTAAATATATAATTTGTTTTTAAATTTTGTTTTCATGTACCAAAATATAAACAAATTCGTAAGGTTTTCAGTCTCTTAAATGCATGGTTGTTATAGACACTTAACTGTTGTTGTAGGACTGTCGTATTTACCGTCATGTGTACATTTAAATCTGACTGAGTCAATCCTCCCATCCTCCTGGTCTAAAAACAGCCTATTTATTTTACAGGAGAGAAAGCGAGATACCTTTCTTATGCCTTTAAACGTTAATTTTGCACTTGACTTAAAATTCTTTCCCCTTCCCTTTAGATTGAATAAACAAAAATATTTCACGTCTACACTTATATTCAACATAACTCATGTCAGTCTTCACAAGTTTTTGCTACATCTGATTCAAGCTGTTATGGCTTTGGGAGGAAAGTAATCACAAAGTAAAGTATCCAGCTAAGAATTTATTCCGTAGTACGTGTCATAAGAAAGATTTGTAGTTCTAAGAAACCTAACAAATATATTTCAAATTTATCGGCAATTAAACAAAACTTAAAAATAAGCAATACTAAAGCCACAAACGTTTTTCTATCTACGTCTCTCCTGAAGAAAAAACAAAAACAAAACCGCTCGAATCATTACGAGGAGTGTAAACAGAAGAATATAGCTAATAAACAATTAATTTATGTATATGTATTGTGTGTAAACATACTGTAAGACAGACAGGCTCTAAGGAAAACATAACATTACCGTTTCTGAACACATTTCAGAGTCATACTAACTAAATCTATTTTAGCATTTATTTAATAAAGAACAACTCATGGTATTTGACATAAATAAAGAAAAAAAAATTGTTTTACTATTTCATAAGCTCTGACAGATATTGAAATCCTATCTCTAGATTCGTTTAAATACATTATATTGGACTTACTTGAATTAAAACTGATGAAATTATTTAAAAAACTTTTGTACCAAAATAAAAATACACTATCAAGGTTTTTAGTCTCATAAATGCGTGGTGCTTATAGACATTTAACTGTTGTTGTAGGGGTGCCGTAATTACCATCATGTGGGCATTTAAACCTGACTAAGTCAATCCTCCCCTCCTCCAGGTCTAAAAACAGCTGATTTATTTTGCCAGAGAGAAAGAGAAATACTTTTCTTGTCTTTAAACGTTAATTTTGCACTTTACTTATAATTCCTTTTTCTTCTGTTATGTTGAATATAATTGTTGAGGTTTGTTCAATCTAACTCATATTAATCTCCACACTCAAGTACCTGTTTTTACTATATCTGCTTCAAGCTGTTATAGGTGGGATAAGGCAGTACAACCCAAAATAAAATGTCAATTTAAGGATTCACTCATAGAAAGTGTCAAAAGAAGGGACACTGATATAAGGTTTGTAGGCCTTAGCAACCTAAGAAATAGATTTTAAAGTTATCGGCAGTTAAACAAAACTTATAAATAGGCAATAATTTAGACAATTCAGTAGACCACTCAACTTTATTAATAATCAGAAAACAAGGCCACTTATTGACAATAGACCAGACAAAACATTTAACAAGAATTACTACAACGATGGTGCGAGAAGATCGTGGTTTCTAAATCAGAGAATGTTTCTTTAACAAACACAAGTATATAAAAAGTAGAGGGGATATTGACAGTGCATAGAACTAGGAAATAACTTCTATCAAATAGATTTTCTAGTGGCTAGGAACTTAGTATCTCCAGTTATAATTGCGTTACACATGTTCAGTAAGTATTTTTCTATTGAAATCAAACTTAAAGGTATACTAAAGTCACAGACGTTTTCATATATATGTTTCATCCAAAGTAAAAAACGTAAGAATTATTACAAGCAGTGTAAACACGAATTAAAGGTAATAAATGTACCAAGAAGGCTACCTCAAGATTTGCAATTCATTCAAGAAGAAATCAAACTTAAGCATATGTCGACGACATAATTATGGCTAGAGAGGACATGAAGAATCTACAACTAGGTGGAAGACAAGAGAAACGACCATACTACCTGAAATATTATATATTATGATAGTAATTATTTCTTATACTGTCATGTTTTTTCTTTAAAACGTTTGCATCTCAATAAAGTGGAGAAAACTATTATATATTGTTGTTATATCATTATACTTTAGTTTAAACTTATTTCTATCTCTTCACATTAGAAAGAATAAAAACTTAGTAAAATCCTATATGTGTATAAATATAATATATGTAAGTGTGTTTGTAAGTATATAATAATAATATGCATGTTGACAAAGAGTTGTAAAAACCAAGCAAGTCAACCTACAGTTCTACACTAACAGAGACGGCATAGAAAACGTTACCTCTTACAAGCGAATGCGAAAAGAGATTGTTTCAAAAATACCGGTGTAACACTAAATATATTACCGGTGCAACTATTTCAGTTTACCCTTTTATAAACTCACTCCAGTCATTTCAAATCGTGTTCAGAGTACCGGCAGTAAGAAAAAAATAAAGCGTTTGCGAAGTTTCTAAATCTGCTAAAAATGACAGCTAAATCTCTCACTCTGTCTCCAATGTGTAATAAACCGTGACTCATAGAAATATATATATTTGTATGTATGTGTGTATAAATATATATGTATATACCTAAGAATGTACACACACACACACACACACACACACATGTCTATGTATATATATATATGTATACATACATGCATATATATATATGTATATATATGTATACATATATACATACATGCATATATATATATACATGTGTGTCTATATATATATATATGTACATATATGTATAAATATGTATATATATTAGTGTATATATATATTGCAATGTATATGCATACTCGTATAATTATACTGTATATTATTAGTCGATATATTCATATACAATTACCCCTCCCCCGGCATTCGTGGGGTTTACAGTCCTAGAGAACCCGAGAACAGTGAAAAACCGCGAATATTGTAGGTGGTCCATAGAAATGTCTATAAACCTCAAAATACAACGTAAAATATAATAAAAATCGAGTGAGCGTCTTATGCGTCCAATAGGCCAACAAATACAATATATTGTTGTTAATAATCTAGCGTTAAAACAATATATATTGTCACAAAAAAGGCATATGTATATATATATATATTTATATATATATTGTTTTGACTGCTATTTCCAGTATACACTAGAAAAAACCGGAAATGGAGAAAATTGAAAAACTTCTTCTTTTTCCCCCCTCTAACTTTTCGAACAAAAGAAAATTTTATGTAAACAAAAACGAAATTTTTGCCAAGAAGGATAACTCTTCTCTGACTTAAATCCAAAATTGGGATACAAAAAATTGCGGAATTTATTTTGTATCCCAATTTTGGATTTAAGTCAGAGAAGAGTTATCTTTCTTGGCAAAAATTTCGTTTTTGTTTACATAAAATTTCCTTTTGTTTGAAAAGTTAGAGGAGGGAAAAAGAAGAAGTTTTTCAATTTTCTACCCTTCCGGTTTTTCTTTTTTATGCTAGAAAGAACAGTGAAAGTAATATATATGTATACACACACACACACACACACACACACACACACACACACACACACACACACACACACACACACCACACACACACATATATATATATATATAGAAATAAACACACAGATATATATATATACACACATATATATCTATATATGTGTGTATGTATACATATGTTTATGTATATATATAAGTATTTATATGTATATATACATTTATACATATATATATATATATATATATATACACACACACACATATTTATATGTACACACACACACACACATATATACTGTGCCAATCTATTGAGTACATTGTATTTATTGTGGTTTCTCTCCGACGCGACCTGTGAATCTACACACACACATATATATATATTTATTTATATATATATATATATTAGAAGAGGTAAGACGAGTCGCACCCAAAGTACGACATTTGGCTGTTTCTAGCAGGTTTAGAATTTACTAGTTTCCAAACAGAATTCTGTTTTACACCCCCTCACTCTAAACTCGATTTCAAATTACCGGGTAGTTTGTTGAAGCACGGTTCAACTGAAATATCTACACCGGTAACTTAATTAGTGTTACACCGGTATACCTGAGGCATAAACTATTTGGCATTCTTCGAAGGAGGTACTGGTTTTTTCGCTGTCTTAAATGGTGTATATACGCACACACATAAATTAATGTTTATCTCTGTACAAAGAGATTAACATCATTTCTTAAATTATTATTTAGGGTTTTACAACAAAACGTATTGTATGTGTAATTATACATACATTGAATTTAAGTATTTATTTTTTAATTTTACATACATTTTAGTAGTATATATATATATATATTCATTTGTGTGTGCGTTAATTTCGTGGGTAACTGCAGTTAACGTTCGTCTCGTGTTGGGTTTTATTACAGAGTTAAAGTGACTAGAGTGTGAATAAAAAAAGTAAGAAAGATCGAAAACACTGTTGCTGTATATATATACATATAAATTTTATTGGCACATTAAAATTGTTTCAATATTGATAGTTCGGAGTACAATCATAATATGTATATATTTTTCACATGAAATCAATATTCAAACTGACCCCAGTGTGTTTATTTTAAAGCGACGAAATTCTACCTCCCAGGGATTTGAACACAGTTTCATGTTACTGGGTGGTACGATGAAGCAGAGAGAGAGTATAAAATCGCTACACTGGTCGCATATTTAGTGTTTCACCGGTTTTCTTATAACAACACACTGGATACGACGTGCATGAGAGAGGTAAAGTTTTATTTGTCTTCCGTGTTAGAGTATAACTGTAGTTTGACTTGTTAAATTTATAGTATATGTTTGTTATATATATTCTTAACTATGCAATGATAGCATCTCAGTCACTAATTTCATCTCTTTGGAGGTTACTGCTCTGATGTCATCTCTTCCACTAAGACACTCTCCATAGCCTTGCCTCTCCTCGTAACATCACCCAAAGTTGTATCAATCTCCACCAAGCCAACACTTCTCATTATCTCTAAGAAAGCCACCTTAAGCAAGTGTTTCGACGTGTGTGTGTGTGTAGAATAAACGCAAGGTTTGACGAAACAAGAAAATAAAAAATATTCCTTCTAATATATATATCTTGTACATTGTATTATATTAAGGTGTTTCTGTAAATTAAAAACAATGAAAGTGACACCTAAATTTAACGTCACTTTGATATTAACAGACATTCTTCATCTTCATAGTAAGTTCAATCAAGGGTTTACTACTTGGTGTATTTATGTGTCTTTGTCTCATCTCCAAATAAAGTTTTAAATGGTATGGCAACGTGTTGAAGTGAATCACGTTTATTTATATGCTGACTGTGTTACGACTAGAAAGAGAAAAATAAAGCTTTAAATGGTATGACTACGTGTTCAAATCAAGCAAATTCCTTACAGTGTGAGGATAAAAAAAGTTAATGTTTTAAGTTGATTCGAAATCCAACCACGGCATTCCCCAGTCCTATGTCTTACCACTAGACTATAAAGACTTAAGTGATTTTCTTTTGAATATTTACATATATAAACTTATTTTTAGTCTAACAATAAAATAGCTTTAAATGTGTTTATTTTCACTCCGTATTTGTTGGTCTGTAGGTAGCCGTGTGGATAGTTGTGGTGTATCTATGCATCAATTCAGTGTGTATAGATTTGGAGATAGGGTTTCGATCTTCTACTTTATCTTAAATATAAAACATTTTTATTTTTTTTATTTTAAATATTGGTCTCTATCTTCTGGGATACCCGGGGCCACGATCATCTCGAAGCCACCCTTCTAGTTCCCCCTCCGCTCGAACCTACACTACCACCACTTTACCAGACGCCCGCCAAGCGGCCGTAATTCTACTGGGCAAATTTCATATATTTAAATCTATTTTAGCATTTCTTTAATAAAGAACTACATACGATGTTTGACATAATTGAAAAGAGAAAAATATTCTTTTACTATTTCATAAGCTCTGGCAGGTATCGAACACCTCATATTTTACTTACGTCAAAAACGCAAACATGTATATATAATAATAATTTTTTGATAACTTTACAGTGACAAAATACATACATCGATAGGGTTTCCAATCTCAGAAATATCTCCACTGTAGATGTGTGTGTGTGTGTATATATCTTTATTATTCCTTTGAAAAGTAGTTTTAATTAAACATTTTTATATATTTCACTATTTCCAAAGTCCTGGCAGATATTGCAACTCCATCTGCAGATCCATTTAAATACATTGTATTTGACTTACATGAAATTAAATATATAATTTGTTTTTAAATTTTGTTTTCATGTACCAAAATATAAACAAATTCGTAAGGTTTTCAGTCTCTTAAATGCATGGTTGTTATAGACACTTAACTGTTGTTGTAGGACTGTCGTATTTACCGTCATGTGTACATTTAAATCTGACTGAGTCAATCCTCCCATCCTCCTGGTTTAAAAACAGCCTATTTATTTTACAGGAGAGAAAGCGAGATACCTTTCTTATGCCTTTAAACGTTAATTTTGCACTTGACTTAAAATTATTTCCCCTTCCCTTTAGATTGAATAAACAAAAATATTTCACGTCTACACTTATATTCAACATAACTCATGTCAGTCTTCACAAGTTTTTGCTACATCTGATTCAAGCTGTTATGGCTTTGGGAGGAAAGTAATCACAAAGTAAAGTATCCAGCTAAGAATTTATTCCGTAGTACGTGTCATAAGAAAGATTTGTAGTTCTAAGAAACCTAACAAATATATTTCAAATTTATCGGCAATTAAACAAAACTTAAAAATAAGCAATACTAAAGCCACAAACGTTTTTCTATCTACGTCTCTCCTGAAGAAAAAACAAAAACAAAACCGCTCGAATCATTACGAGGAGTGTAAACAGAAGAATATAGCTAATAAACAATTAATTTATGTATATGCATGTATGTATTGTGTGTAAACATACTGTAAGACAGACAGGCTCTAAGGAAAACATAACATTACCGTTTCTGAACACATTTCAGAGTCATACTAACTAAATCTATTTTAGCATTTATTTAATAAAGAACAACTCATGGTATTTGACATAAATAAAGAAAAAAAAATTGTTTTACTATTTCATAAGCTCTGACAGATATTGAAATCCTATCTCTAGATTCGTTTAAATACATTATATTGGACTTACTTGAATTAAAACTGATGAAATTATTTAAAAAACTTTTGTACCAAAATAAAAATACACTATCAAGGTTTTTAGTCTCATAAATGCGTGGTGCTTATAGACATTTAACTGTTGTTGTAGGGGTGCCGTAATTACCATCATGTGGGCATTTAAACCTGACTGAGTCAATCCTCCCCTCCTCCAGGTCTAAAAACAGCTGATTTATTTTGCCAGAGAGAAAGAGAAATACTTTTCTTGTCTTTAAACGTTAATTTTGCACTTTACTTATAATTCCTTTTTCTTCTCTTATGTTGAATATAATTGTTGAGGTTTGTTCAATCTAACTCATATTAATCTCCACACTCAAGTACCTGTTTTTACTATATCTGCTTCAAGCTGTTATAGGTGGGATAAGGCAGTACAACCCAAAATAAAATGTCAATTTAAGGATTCACTCGTAGAAAGTGTCAAAAGAAGGGACACTGATATAAGGTTTGTAGGCCTTAGCAACCTAAGAAATAGATTTTAAAGTTATCGGCAGTTAAACAAAACTTATAAATAGGCAATAATTTAGACAATTCAGTAGACCACTCAACTTTATTAATAATCAGAAAACAAGGCCACTTATTGACAATAGACCAGACAAAACATTTAACAAGAATTACTACAACGATGGTGCGAGAAGATCGTGGTTTCTAAATCAGAGAATGTTTCTTTAACAAACACAAGTATATAAAAAGTAGAGGGGATATTGACAGTGCATAGAACTAGGAAATAACTTCTATCAAATAGATTTTCTAGTGGCTAGGAACTTAGTATCTCCAGTTATAATTGCGTTACACATGTTCAGTAAGTATTTTTCTATTGAAATCAAACTTAAAGGTATACTAAAGTCACAGACGTTTTCATATATATGTTTCATCCAAAGTAAAAAACGTAAGAATTATTACAAGCAGTGTAAACACGAATTAAAGGTAATAAATGTACCAAGAAGGCTACCTCAAGATTTGCAATTCATTCAAGAAGAAATCAAACTTAAGCATATGTCGACGACATAATTATGGCTAGAGAGGACATGAAGAATCTACAACTCGGTGGAAGACAAGAGAAACGACCATACTACCTGAAATATTATATATTATGATAGTAATTATTTCTTATACTGTCATGTTTTTTCTTTAAAACGTTTGCATCTCAATAAAGTGGAGAAAACTATTATATATTGTTGTTATATCATTATACTTTAGTTTAAACTTATTTCTATCTCTTCACATTAGAAAGAATAAAAACTTAGTAAAATCCTATATGTGTATAAATATAATATATGTAAGTGTGTTTGTAAGTATATAATAATAATATGCATGTTGACAAAGAGTTGTAAAAACCAAGCAAGTCAACCTACAGTTCTACACTAACAGAGACGGCATAGAAAACGTTACCTCTTACAAGCGAATGCGAAAAGAGATTGTTTCAAAAATACCGGTGTAACACTAAATATATTACCGGTGCAACTATTTCAGTTTACCCTTTTATAAACTCACTCCAGTCATTTCAAATCGTGTTCAGAGTACCGGCAGTAAGAAAAAAATAAAGCGTTTGCGAAGTTTCTAAATCTGCTAAAAATGACAGCTAAATCTCTCACTCTGTCTCCAATGTGTAATAAACCGTGACTCATAGAAATATATATATTTGTATGTATGTGTGTATAAATATATATGTATATACCTAAGAATGTACACACACACACACACATGTCTATGTATATATATATATATATGTATACATACATGCATATATATATATGTATATATATGTATACATATATACATACATGCATATATATATATACATGTGTGTCTATATATATATATATGTACATATATGTGTAAATATGTATATATATTAGTGTATATATATATTGCAATGTATATGCATACTCGTATAATTATACTGTATATTATTAGTCGATATATTCATATACAATTACCCCTCCCCCGGCATTCGTGGGGTTTACAGTCCTAGAGAACCCGAGAACAGTGAAAAACCGCGAATATTGTAGGTGGTGCATAGAAATGCCTATAAACCTCAAAATACAACGTAAAATATAATAAAAATCGAGTGAGCGTCTTATGCGTCCAATAGGCCAACAAATACAATATATTGTTGTTAATAATCTAGCGTTAAAACAATATATATTGTCACAAAAAAGGCATATATATATATATATATATATATATTGTTTTGACTGCTATTTCCAGTATACACTAGAAAAAACCGGAAATGGAGAAAATTGAAAAACTTCTTCTTTTTCCCCCCTCTAACTTTTCAAACAAAAGAAAATTTTATGTAAACAAAAACGAAATTTTTGCCAAGAAAGATAACTCTTCTCTGACTTAAATCCAAAATTGGGATACAAAAAATTGCGGAATTTATTTTGTATCCCAATTTTGGATTTAAGTCAGAGAAGAGTTATCTTTCTTGGCAAAAATTTCGTTTTTGTTTACATAAAATTTCCTTTTGTTTGAAAAGTTAGAGGAGGGAAAAAGAAGAAGTTTTTCAATTTTCTACCCTTCCGGTTTTTCTTTTTTATGCTAGAAAGAACAGTGAAAGTAATATATATGTATATACACACACACACACACACACACACACACACACACACACCACACACACACACACACATATATATATATATATAGAAATAAACACACAGATATATATATATACACACATATATATCTATATATGTGTGTATGTATACATATGTTTATGTATATATATAAGTATTTATATGTATATATACATTTATACATATATATATATATATATATATATATATATATATATATATATATATACACACACACATATTTATATGTACACACACACACACACATATATACTGTGCCAATCTATTGAGTACATTGTATTTATTGTGGTTTCTCTCCGACGCGACCTGTGAATCTACACACACACATATATATATATTTATTTATATATATATATATATTAGAAGAGGTAAAACGAGTCGCACCCAAAGTACGACATTTGGCTGTTTCTAGCAGGTTTAGAATTTACTATTTTCCAAACAGAATTCTGTTTTACACCCCCTCACTCTAAACTCGATTTCAAATTACCGGGTAGTTTGTTGAAGCACGGTTCAACTGAAATATCTACACCGGTAACTTAATTAGTGTTACACCGGTATACCTGAGGCATAAACTATTTGGCATTCTTCGAAGGAGGTACTGGTTTTTTCGCTGTCTTAAATGGTGTATATACGCACACACATAAATTAATGTTTATCTCTGTACAAAGAGATTAACATCATTTCTTAAATTATTATTTAGGGTTTTACAACAAAACGTATTGTATGTGTAATTATACATACATTGAATTTAAGTATTTATTTTTTAATTTTACATACATTTTAGTAGTATATATATATATTCATTTGTGTGTGCGTTAATTTCGTGGGTAACTGCAGTTAACGTTCGTCTCGTGTTGGGTTTTATTACAGAGTTAAAGTGACTGTAGAGTGTGAATAAAAAAAGTAAGAAAGATCGAAAACACTGTTGCTGTATAGATATATATAAATTTTATTGGCACATTAAAATTGTTTCAATATTGATAGTTCGGAGTACAATCATAATATGTATATATTTTTCACATGAAATCAATATTCAAACTGACCCCAGTGTGTTTATTTTAAAGCGACGAAATTCTACCTCCCAGGGATTTGAACACAGTTTCATGTTACTGGGTGGTACGATGAAGCAGAGAGAGAGAGTATAAAATCGCTACACTGGTGGCATATTTAGTGTTTCACCGGTTTTCTTATAACAACACACTGGATACGACGTGCATGAGAGAGGTAAAGTTTTATTTGTCTTCCGTGTTAGAGTATAACTGTAGTTTGACTTGTTAAATTTATAGTATATGTTTGTTATATATATTCTTAACTATGCAATGATAGCATCTCGGTCACTAATTTCATCTCTTTGGAGGTTACTGCTCTGATGTCATCTCTTCCACTAAGACACTCTCCATAGCCTTGCCTCTCCTCGTAACATCACCCAAAGTTGTATCAATCTCCACCAAGCCAACACTTCTCATTATCTCTAAGAAAGCCACCTTAAGCAAGTGTTTCGACGTGTGTGTGTGTAGAATAAACGCAAGGTTTGACGGAACAAGAAAATAAAAAATATTCCTTCTAATATATATATCTTGTACATTGTATTATATTAAGGTGTTTCTGTAAATTAAAAACAATGAAAGTGACCCCTAAATTTAACGTCACTTTGATATTAACAGACATTCTTCATCTTCATAGTAAGTTAAATCAAGGGTTTACTACTTAGTGTATTTATGTGTCTTTGTCTCATCTCCAAATAAAGTTTTAAATGGTATGGCAACGTGTTGAAGTGAATCACGCTTATTTATATGCTGACTGTGTTACGACTAGAAAGAGAAAAATAAAGCTTTAAATGGTATGACTACGTGTTCAAATCAAGCAAATTCCTTACAGTGTGAGGATAAAAAAAGTTAATGTTTTAAGTTGATTCGAAATCCAACCACGGCATTCCCCAGTCCTACGTCTTACCACTAGACTATAAAGACTTAAGTGATTTGCTTTTGAATATTTACATATATAAACTTATTTTTAGTCTAATAATAAAATAGCTTTAAATGTGTTTATTTTCACTCCGTATTTGTTGGTCTGTAGGTGGCCGTGTGGGTAGTTGTGGTGTATCTATGCATCAATTCAGTGTGTATAGATTTGGAGATAGGGTTTCGATCTTCTACTTTATCTTAAATATAAAACATTTTAATTTTTTTTATTTTAAAGATTGGTCTCTATCTTCTGGGCTACCCGGAACCACGATCATCTCGAAGCCACCCTTTTAGTTCCCCCTCCGCTCGAACCTACACTACCACCACTTTACCAGACGCCCGCAAAGCGGCCGTAATTCTACTGGGCAAATTTCATATATTTAAATCTATTTTAGCATTTCTTTAATAAAGAACTACATACGATGTTTGACATAATTGAAAAGAGAAAAATATTCTTTTACTATTTCATAAGCTCTGGCAGGTATCGAACACCTCATATTTTACTTACGTCAAAAACGCAAACATGTATATATAATAATAATTTTTTGATAACTTTACAGTGACAAAATACATACATCGATAGGGTTTCCAATCTCAGAAATATCTCCACTAGAGATGTGTGTGTGTATATATCTTTATTATTCCTTTGAAAAGTAGTTTTAATTAAACATTTTTATATATTTCACTATTTCCAAAGTCCTGGCAGATATTGCAACTCCATCTGTAGATTCATGTAAATACATTGTATTTGACTTACATGAAATTAAATATATAATTTGTTTTTAAATTTTGTTTTCAAGTACCAAAATATAAACAAATTAGTAAGGTTTTCAGTCTCTGAAATGCATGGTTGTTATAGACACTTAACTGTTCTTGTAGGGCTGTCGTATTTACCGTCATATGTACATTTAAATCTTACTGAGTCAATCCTCCCATCCTCCTGGTCTAAAAACAGCCTATTTATTTTACAGGAGAGAAAGCGAGATACCTTTCTTATGCCTTTAAACGTTAATTTTGCACTTGACTTAAAATTCTTTTTCCTTCCCTTTAGATTGAATAAACAAAAATATTTTACGTCTACACTTATATTCAACATAACTCATGTCAGTCTTCACAAGTTTTTGCTACATCTGATTCAAGCTGTTATGGCTTTGGGAGGAAAGTAATCACAAAGTAAAGTATCCAGCTAAGAATTTATTCCGTAGTACGTGTCATAAGAAAGATTTGTAGTTCTAAGAAACCTAACAAATATATTTCAAATTTATCGGCAATTAAACAAAACTTAAAAATAAGCAATACTAAAGCCACAAACGTTTTTCTATCTACGTCTCTCCTGAAGAAAAAACAAAAACAAAACCGCTCGAATTATTACGAGGAGTGTAAACAGAAGAATATAGCTAATAAACAATTAATTTATGTATATGCATGTATGTATTGTGTGTAAACATACTGTAAGACAGACAGGCTCTAAGGAAAACATAACATTACCGTTTCTGAACACATTTCAGAGTCATACTAACTAAATCTATTTTAGCATTTCTTTAATAAAGAACAACTCATGGTATTTGACATAAATGAAAAAAAAAAAAAAAATTGTTTTACTATTTCATAAGCTCTGGCAGATATTGAAATCCTATCTCTAGATTCGTTTAAATACATTATATTGGACTTACTTGAATTTAAAACTGATGAAATTATTTAAAAAACTTTTGTACCAAAATAAAAATACACTATCAAGGTTTTTAGTCTCATAAATGCGTGGTGGTTATAGACATTTAACTGTTGTTGTAGGGGTGCCGTAATTACCATCATGTGGGCATTTAAACCTGACTGAGTCAATCCTCCCCTCCTCCAGGTCTAAAAACAGCTGATTTATTTTGCCAGAGAGAAAGAGAAATACTTTTCTTGTCTTTAAACGTTAATTTTGCACTTTACTTATAATTCCTTTTTCTTCTCTTATGTTGAATATAATTGTTGAGGTTTGTTCAATCTAACTCATATTAGTCTCCACAGTCAAGGACCTGGTTTTACTATATCTGCTTCAAGCTGTTATAGGTGGGATAAGGCAGTACAACCCAAAATAAAATGTCAATTTAAGGATTCACTCGTAGAAAGTGTCAAAAGAAGGGACACTGATATAAGGTTTGTAGGCCTAAGCAACCTAAGAAATAGATTTTAAAGTTATCGGCAGTTAAACAAAACTTATAAATAGGCAATAATTTAGACAATTCAGTAGACCACTTAACTTTTTTATTAATAATCAGAAAACAAGGCCACTTATTGACAATAGACCAGACAAAACATTTAACAAGAATTACTACAACGATGGTGCGAGAAGATCGTGGTTTCTAAATCAGAGAATGTTTCTTTAACAAACACAAGTATATAAAAAGTAGAGGGGATATTGACAGTGCATAGAACTAGGAAATAACTTCTATCAAATAGATTTTCTAGTGGCTAGGAACTTAGTATCTCCAGTTATAATTGCGTTACACATGTTCAGTAAGTATTTTTCTATTGAAATCAAACTTAAAGGTATACTAAAGTCACAGACGTTTTCATATATATGTTTCATCCAAAGTAAAAAACGTAAGAATTATTACAAGCAGTGTAAACACGAATTAAAGCTAATAAATGTACCAAGAAGGCTACCTCAAGATTTGCAATTCATTCAAGAAGAAATCAAACTTATGCATATGTCGACGACATAATTATGGCTAGAGAGGACATGAAGAATCTACAACTAGGTGGAAGACAAGAGAAACGACCATACTACCTGAAATATTATATATTATGATAGTAATTATTTCTTATACTGTCATGTTTTTTCTTTAAAACGTTTGCATCTCAATAAAGTGGAGAAAACTATTATATACTGTTGTTATATCATTATACTTTAGTTTAAACTTATTTCTATCTCTTCACATTAGAAAGAATAAAAACTTAGTAAAATCCTATATGTGTATAAATATAATATATGTAAGTGTGTTTGTAAGTATATAATAATAATATGCATGTTGACAAAGAGTTGTAAAAACCAAGCAAGTCAACCTACAGTTCTACACTAACAGAGACGGCATAGAAAACGTTACCTCTTACAAGCGAATGCGAAAAGAGATTGTTTCAAAAATACCGGTGTAACACTAAATATATTACCGGTGCAACTATTTCAGTTTACCCTTTTATAAACTCACTCCAGTCATTTCAAATCGTGTTCAGAGTACCGGCAGTAAGAAAAAAATAAAGCGTTTGCGAAGTTTCTAAATCTGCTAAAAATGACAGCTAAATCTCTCACTCTGTCTCCAATGTGTAATAAACCGTGACTCATAGAAATATATATATTTGTATGTATGTGTGTATAAATATATATGTATATACCTAAGAATGTACACACACACACACACGTCTATGTATATATATATATATATATATATACATATGTATACATACATGCATATATATATATGTATATATATGTATACATATATACATACATGCATATATATATATACATGTGTGTCTATATATATATATATGTACATATATGTGTAAATATGTATATATATTAGTGTATATATATATTGCAATGTATATGCATACTCGTATAATTATACTGTATATTATTAGTCGATATATTCATATACAATTACCCCTCCCCCGGCATTCGTGGGGTTTACAGTCCTAGAGAACCCGAGAACAGTGAAAAACCGCGAATATTGTAGGTGGTCCATAGAAATGCCTATAGACCTCAAAATACAACGTAAAATATAATAAAAATCGAGTGAGCGTCTTATGCGTCCAATAGGCCAACAAATACAATATATTGTTGTTAATAATCTAGCGTTAAAACAATATATATTGTCACAAAAAAGGCATATATATATATATATATTTTGTTTTGACTGCTATTTCTAGTATACACTAGAAAAAACCGGAAGTGGAGAAAATTGCAAAACTTCTTCTTTTTCTCCCCTCTAACTTTTCAAACAAAAGAAAATTTTATGTAAACAAAAACGAAATTTTTGCCAAGAAAGATAACTCTTCTCTGACTTAAATCCAAAATTGGGATACAAAAAATTGCGGAATTTATTTTGTATCCCAATTTTGGATTTAAGTCAGAGAAGAGTTATCTTTCTTGGCAAAAATTTCGTTTTTGTTTACATAAAATTTCCTTTTGTTTGAAAAGTTAGAGGAGGGAAAAAGAAGAAGTTTTGCAATTTTCTACCCTTCCGGTTTTTCTTTTTTATGCTAGAAAGAACAGTGAAAGTAATATATATGTATATATACACACACACACACACACACACACCACACACACACACATATATATATATATATAGAAATAAACACACATATATATATATATACACACATATATATCTATATATGTGTGTATGTATACATATGTTTATGTATATATATAAGTATTTATATGTATATATACATTTATACACATATATATATATATATATATATATATACACACACACACACATATTTATATGTACACACACACACACATATATACTGTGCCAATCTATTGAGTACATTGTATTTATTGTGGTTTCTCTCCGACGCGACCTGTGAATCTACACACACACATATATATATTTTTATTTATATATATATATATATTAGAAGAGGTAAGACGAGTCGCACCCAAAGTACGACATTTGGCTGTTTCTAGCAGGTTTAGAATTTACTATTTTCCAAACAGAATTCTGTTTTACACCCCCTCACTCTAAACTCGATTTCAAATTACCGGGTAGTTTGTTGAAGCACGGTTCAACTGAAATATCTACACCGGTAACTTAATTAGTGTTACACCGGTATACCTGAGGCATAAACTTTTTGGCATTCTTCGAAGGAGGTACTGGTTTTTTCGCTGTCTTAAATGGAGTATATACGCACACACATAAATTAATGTTTATCTCTGTACAAAGAGATTAACATCATTTCTTAAATTATTATTTAGGGTTTTACAACAAAACGTATTGTATGTGTAATTATACATACATTGAATTTAAGTATTTATTTTTTAATTTTACATACATTTTAGTAGTATATATATATATTCATTTGTGTGTGCGTTAATTTCGTGGGTAACTGCAGTTAACGTTCGTCTCGTGTTGGGTTTTATTACAGAGTTAAAGTGACTGTAGAGTGTGAATAAAAAAGTAAGAAAGATCGAAAACACTGTTGCTGTATAGATATATATAAATTTTATTGGCACATTAAAATTGTTTCAATATTGATAGTTCGGAGTACAATCATAATATGTATATATTTTTCACATGAAATCAATATTCAAACTGACCCCAGTGTGTTTATTTTAAAGCGACGAAATTCTACCTCCCAGGGATTTGAACACAGTTTCATGTTACTGGGTGGTACGATGAAGCAGAGAGAGAGAGTATAAAATCGCTACACTGGTGGCATATTTAGTGTTTCACCGGTTTTCTTATAACAACACACTGGATACGACGTGCATGATAGAGGTAAAGTTTTATTTGTCTTCCGTGTTAGAGTATAACTGTATTCTTAACTATGCAATGATAGCATCTCAGTCACTAATTTCATCTCTTTGGAGGTTACTGCTCTGATGTCATCTCTTCCACTAAGACACTCTCCACAGCCTTGCCTCTCCTCGTAACATCACCCAAAGTTGTATCAATCTCCACAAAGCCAACACTTCTCATTATGTCTAAGAAAGCCACCTCAAGCAAGTGTTTCGACGTGTGTGTGTGTAGAATAAACGCAAGGTTTGACGGAACAAGAACATAAAAAATATTCCTTCTGATATATATATATCTTGTACATTGTATTATATTAAGGTGTTTCTGTAAATTAAAAACAATGAAAGCGACCCCTAAATTTAACGTCACTTTCATATTAAGACATTCTTCATCTTCATAGTAAGTTAAATCAAGGGTTTACTACTTAGTGTATTTATGTGTCTTTGTATCATCTCCAAAGTGAATCACGCTTATTTATATGCTGACTGTGTTACCACTAGAAAGAGAAAAATAAAGTTTTAAATGGGATGACTACGTGATCAAATCAAGCAAATTCGTTACAGTGTGAGGATAAAAAAAGTTAATGTTTTAAGTTGATTCGAAATCCAACCACGGCATTCCCCAGTCCTACGTCTTACCACTAGACTATAAAGACTTAAGTGATTTGCTTTTGAATATTTACATATATAAACTTATTTTTAGTCTAATAATAAAATAGCTTTAAATGTGTTTATTTTCACTCCGTATTTGTTGGTCTGTAGGTGGCCGTGTGGGTAGTTGTGGTGTATCTATGCATCAATTCAGTGTGTATAGATTTGGAGATAGGGTTTCGATCTTCTACTTTATTTTAAAGATTGGTCTCTATCTTCTGGGCTACCCGGAACCACGATCATCTCGAAGCCACCCTTTTAGTTCCCCCTCCGCTCGAACCTACACTACCACCACTTTACCAGACACCCGCCAAGCGGCCGTAATTCTACTGGGCAAATTTCATATATTTAAATCTATTTTAGCATTTCTTTAATAAAGAACCACATACGATGTTTGACATAATTGAAAAGAAAAAAATATTCTTTTACTATTTCATAAGCTCTGGCAGGTATCGAAAACCTCGTATGTAGATTCGTTTTACTTACGTCAAAAACACAAACATGTATATATAATAATAATTTTTTGATAACTTTACAGTGACAAAATACATACATCGATAGGGTTTCCAATCTCAGAAATATTTCCACTAGAGATGTGTGTGTGTGTGTGTATCTTTATTATTCCTTTGAAAAGTAGTTTTAATTAAATTTTTTTATATATTTCACTATTTCCAAAGTCCTGGCAGGTATTGCAACTCCATCTGTAGATTCATTTAAATACATTGTTTTTGACTTACGTGAAATTAAATATATAATTTGTTTTTAAATTTTGTTACCAAAATAAAGTACCAAAATAAAAACACATTAGTAAGGTTTTCAGTCCCTTAAATGCGTAGTTGTTATAGACACTGTCGTATTTAACTTCAATTAAACAAAACTTATAAATAGGCAATAATTGTTTCTACTTTAGGCACAAGGCCAGCAATTAACCAGTACATTACTGGTACTTTATTTTATCGACCCCGTAATGATGAAAGGCAAAGTTAACCTCGGCGGAATTTGAACTCAGACTGTAAAGGGACGTAACTATGCTAGAAAGCATGGCGTCCGACCCTCTACCGATACTGCCAATCCACCGTCGGCAATAATGAAGACAATTCTGACCAAGATTAGACAACTCTCACATCCATATTAGCCTCTGCAAATTCAGTAGACCACTTAACTTTATTAATAATCAGAAAACAAGACCACTTATTGACAATAGACCAGACAAAACATTTAACAAGAATTATTACAACGATGGTGCGAGAAGATCGTGGTTTCTAAATCAGAGAATGTTTCTTTAACAAACACAAGCATATAAAAAGTAGAAGGGATATTGACAGTGCATAGAACGAGGAAATAACTTTTATCAAATAGATTTTCTAGTGGCTAGGAACTTAGTAGCGCCAGTTATAATTGTTTTACAGGTGTTCAGTAAGTATTTTTCTATTGAAATCAAACTTAAAGGTATACTAAAGCCACAGACGTTTTTATATATATGTACCTAAAGTAAAAAAACGTACGAATTATTACAAGCAGTGTAAACACGAATTAAAGCTAATAAATGTACCAAGAAGGCTACCTCAAGATTTGCAATTCATTCAAGAAGAAATCAAACTTATGCATATGTCGACGACATAATTATGGCTAGAGAGGACATGAAGAATCTACAACTAGAGGTGGAAGACAAGAGAAACGACCATCCTACCTGAAATATTATGTTATGATATTAAATATTTCTTATACTGTCATGTTTTTTCTTTAAAACGTTTGAATCTCAATAAAGTGGAGAAAACTATTATATACAGTTGTTATAACTTATTATTTCTATCTCTTCACATTAAAGTGAAGTGTATAAATATATATCTATATATATATAAATATTTGTGTGTGTGTATGCATCTATACACATGTATGTATATGTATATATATATTTACATACACACATATATTATATATATATGTATATAGACACACACGCATATATATATATATATATATATTTATGTATATAGATATTCGTATAAATATACCGTATATTAGTCCATGTATTCACATATAGTTGTACCCGGGTATTTGCGGGGGTTACGCTCTTAGACCATCCGCGAATATTGGACGTGGACCATAAAATTGCCCATAAGCGTCAAAATATAATTGTTTCTACTTTTGGCACAAGGCCAGAAATTACCCAGTGCATTACTGGTACTTTATTTTATCGACCCCGAAAGGATGAAAGGCAATGTTAACCTTGGCGGGATTTGAACTCAGAAAGGCAAAGGCCGTAACTCTATACGTCAAAGTATGGCGTCCGACCCTCTACCAATACTGCCAATCCACCGCCCTATAATAAAAATAGAGAGAGCGCCTTATGCGAAAGGAGCGTCCAATAGACCGTTAAATACGGTGTATTGTTATTAACAATTTAGCGTTAACAAAATATATTGCAACTAAAAAAGACCGCGTAGATATTTACGCTTCCGCAAATATGCAGTGGTTTCCACGCATAATTATTAGTTAGGTTCTAAAGCACATGGCTTAGTGGTTAGAGCATTGGGCTTGCACTCGAAAGGTTGTGAGTTCAATTCTCAGACCGGGTGATGTGTTGTTTCCTTGAGCAAGACACTTTATTTCACATTGCTCCAGTTTACTCATTCCACTGCAAAGTGGACGTGTAGGTGCCACGGCAAAAAAGCACCCAGCACTCACTGTAAATGAGGTTGGTGTTAGGAAGGGCATCCAGCTGTAGAAATCAAGCCAGAATCAGTTCCCGTCCCACCCTTGCAAGCAGGGAAAAGTGGACGTAAAATGATATATATATATTCATAATTTATATTTTTAAGGGAGACAACTCTTCAGTTATTCATCAGGAATAATTGAAATATATGTATGAATATATATATTATATATATATATATATATATATATACACACTCACGAGGGGGCTTCAAAAGGTGTGTGGAAAAAGTACATATGCAGGGATTTTGATCTTAATGCACCTGTACATTCTCGTACTAACGTGTCATAACATGTTCTAGCATGGTCCCTTAAATGCATGTTGCAACGCGGCGCTGCCAGTCGAAAAATCAGCACCTGCTGGAGCAGCATGGCCTCCATCAAAACATCAATTTCATGGTGAAGCTAGGGTGGCAGAGCAGCCAAATCATTGACGCTCTAGAGCAAGTTTATGGGGACAATGCCCCAAAGAAACCAACAACCTACAAATGGATAAGTCATTTTAGAAATGGAAGAGATGAGGTTGAAGAAGACACCCAGTTGAAGATGTAAAAAAAAAAAGCTGCTTTGACATGGTTTAAATCGCATGGCCCTCAGTTTTACAGATGAACTTAAAGGCTGGTATTAACACTTGCATATGTTGAAAAATAAACATCATAACTTAAACCGTTTTTCCCAAATGTCCTTTTTCCACAAACTTTTTGAAGCCCCCTCGTATATCATTGTCACCACTTTGCGTCCATTCTTCCACGCTAGCATGGGTTAGACAAGTTGTTCTCTCGTGGGTAATGCTGTCAGGTAACCACGTGAGAATTAATTTTGGCTTTGTTTCTACAGCTGGTTGCCCTTCCTCATTTACAGTGTGGACTGGGTGCTTTTTGCCGTGTCACCATCACAACCACTTTACTGTGTGGGCTGGGGTTTCACTGGATGCATACTTTGGCCTGTCCTCATGGGGGATGTATAGGAAGGTAGGGTGGGTCATTCTATATATATATATGCTTCAGCTTTGCCCCGTGCCCTTGGGAAGTCGGGTCTTTCGTATTACTGCATAACACCAAAGATCTTGGTCCATCGCCTTTGAAAGGAGCAATTGGGTAAGATTGGCTTTTATCATCTCATCCCAAGTCTTCCATCAACTTTGAACGCTCTGCAACTTTGTAGGCAGCTGTCATCCTTCATACGCATCACATGTCCACTTTCTCCAGATCAACAAATATCAGGTAGAGTGGCTTACTTTTAGCTAGGTACTTCTGTAACTGCTTCACCAGGAAGAGAGCATGTGGGGCTTTTACCTGGTACAAATCCAAACTGCATCTCATCCAGATTTACCTGGTCCCTAATCAGCTGTGCTATAACTCTTTCTGTTACTTTCATGACCTGGTCCATCAGCTTTATACCTCTCTAGTGCATCTCCTTTACCCTTGTAGCAGTTGACAATGATGCTGCTGTGCCAATCATTTGGTATGACACCATTTAGTATTACTTGGTTTATAATATGTGTAGTTATGGTGTGACCTACCGACCCAGATGCTTTCAGCATCTCGGCAACTATTCCCCATGGACTGGCTGCTTTCCCAGTCTTCATATCCTTAATTGCCTTACTTACTACACTGCTGCTAACTTGTACTGTTGGGCTCTCTATGGAGTCCATTTGGGGTAGGGTCTCTTTCATAATGGCTCACCATACATATTTCTTCTTGGCACCTGCGCCTTCAAGGTTGATTGGCAGAGAAAGATAAAATCGACCCGTCAATAACTGACTGCCATTTTATTCAGGTACCTTGAAAAAAAGGAGAAAAGTTGACCTCGGCTGCAACGAGTATAGAGGCATTTATAATACGACGTCCGTAACAGCTCATAATGCATGATATGTGGTCGCGAAATGTGTGCTGCTTTGACTGAATTTAACTAGACTATTAGAGAAGGTGAGGGACTATATAATACCTAAGACTTACTTTATGTCAGTACGGTGTTCCTACGACACCACCAAAATTATGGGTACATATATATACATACTTAGGCGGCGAATTGATAGAGTCGTTAGAACGTAAGTTAGAATGTTTTGCGGTATTCGTTGCAGATATCTGCTCTCTTGAGTTCAACTTTGCCTTTCATCCATTCGAGGTCGATATAAAATTGTACCAGTCAAGTACTGGGATCGATTCTTCTTCTATATCTCTTACTCTCTCTATCCTTCTCTGGAGGAAATCTGCTGTAGGCAGACCTGGAGAGGAGATGGCTCCACCAGGTATTTTTTTAAATATCCTAGAAACACCGTATGTCAATACGCCACCTCACAGCTCCCTCAGGAGTTACGGGACCATACATAATTATATACATACAAATATAATACCAATCTAGTACTGGGGTCAATTCTTCCTCTATATCTCTTTCTCTCCTTCTCTGGAAAAAAATCTGCTGTATTCAGACCTGAAGAGAAGATGGACTCCGCCAGTCTAAAAAAAAAGCTCTAGAAATGCCGTATGACAATATGGTATCTATACGACTTCCCAGGAGTTATGGGACCGAACTGTACCATAATTATGTTAAGAACATATATAATAAACATGTTTACGAAGTGTTCTATGAATCTAAAGGGCCAAAATACAGTTTATACCCAAACATAGAAAAGAAATAATACTTAACCTCGTACATAAATGCATTATCAAAAACACGTTCGTGTGGAAATACCGGTGTAAAAGTAAATTACGTCCCCGGTGTAAAAGTAAAATATCTCACCAGTGTAAAAGTAAAACATGGAGCCAGTGTAAAGATTTCATATTCCCATTGCTTTGTTGTACTACAAGGTTACTTGAAATTATTAGATTATCAGGAAGTTGGACGAAGTAGATATAAAGTTAAACACACACACATAGATACATACATATATATATATTATATATACACGGAGGAGAAAGCACCTTCTTCAAGACTTGGCTGTCAAATTCTTTCACATGTGTGTAGTAGTGGCGCCCACACACATTATTAGCTATTTGAAAAGATGATGGATTTCGCAACTAACTGCACCGGGGTTCCTGAATTCTGGGGCATAAGAGTGAGATCCGTCATCTCGACGAATGAATGGATGATATATACACACACACATACATATATATACATATCATCATCACCATTTAACGCCCATTTTCCAGGCCGGCATGGGTTAGATGAGCTATCCAATTGTGAGCAATGCCAGTTTAAGTGACCATTTCTTGCTCATACAGAACCAATTTCTGGCATGGTTTCTACAGCGGGATGCCCTTCATTGTGGCAACCTCATTTACAGTGAGTACTGGCTGCTTTTTTTTTGTGACCCCTACACGACCACTTTACAGTGTGGGCTGGACACTTTTTGCCATGTCACCTACATGACCGCTTTATAGTATGGGCTGGAGGCTTCACTGGAAGTATACATTGGTCTGTCCTCATGGGAGTGTGGGGTGGTGTGGTGCATACTATATATATGCTTTAGCTTTGGCCTGTGCTTGTGGTAAGTGGGGTCTTCTGCATTACTGCGTAACAGCAGAGATCTTGGTCCTGTGTCATCGCCTTTGAGGTGCAATAGGGCGAGGTCAGCTTTTATATATGGCCTGGGCTAATACTTGCCAAAGGTAACCAAAATTATATAAATACATACATGTGAGGACCTTTCTGTCTGTTGTGTCAAGGACATGACAGACTCCCTAGAGTTTGGTGAACTACATGATAAACACACCCAGTACACTCTGTTAAGTGATTGGTGAAAGGAATGGCATCCAGCTGTAGAAGGCTTGCCAAACAAAGGGTTGGGAGGACCTTTCAGTTTGTGTCAAAACATGACACCTCTTGGGCAGTTGGTAGAATGTGAGACAATAAGTCAGCGAGATGACGGATCCCTTGGCCTGTCTGGGAGGTTAGTAGTCTCATTTCAGTACTGACTTGGTGTATGTAGACCTGTCCAACCCTTGCTAGCAGGTGGAGCTGATGTTAAATAATGATTATGATGATATACATACACACATATCTTTACATCACTTACACAAACATATATGTATATATATCAGCCCACACTGTAAATTGGACATGTAAAAGACACAGTAAAAAGCACCTATCACACACTGTCAATGTGGTTGGCATTAAGAAAGGCATCCAGCCAGAAACGCCCCTGTATGGGTGAGACACGATCACCCGACCCAACTTGCCTCTAAATAGGACCCATCTAACCCATGCTAGTGTGGAAGATAGACGTTTATCGATGATGATATGTATATATATAACTTTAATAATAATTGTTTCTACTTTAGGCACAAGGCCAGCAATTATCCAGTACATTACTGGTACTTTATTTTATCGACCCCGTAAGGATGAAAGGCAAAGTTAACCTCGAAGTGTTGCTATTATTGGGTTTATACTTAACCAGAAGGTTTAAAACTCAATGTAGTAGAGTTCATGCAGAGCTGATATATACCAAAGAGTCAATATGTTCTCTAACACGTGTTTCAACTGATAGAGATTCCTGAGGATGTGAGTCTATAAAATCAGGAATCTTAGAATTTTAAGAAGAAAGAATTTTTATCTAAGGTTCCATTATGATTTTTTACTTCGATCATGGGAAATAACCTGTATGATATATATATATATATATATCCTACTCATATATATGGGGTTCCTCCAAAGGGTCTTTGGTGTAACATTGCTCAATAGAGTGGTCTGTCCTCATGGGAGTGTGGTGCATACTATATGCTTTAGCTTCGGCCTGTGCTTGTGGTAAGTGGGGTCATTACTGCGTAACAGCAGAGATCTCGGTCCTGTGTCATCGCCTTTGAGAGGTGCAATTGGGCAAGGTCAGCTTTTATATATGGCCTGGGCTAATACTTGCCAAAGGTAACCAAAATTATATAAATACATACATGGAGATCAGAGAGTCGCTGCTCTTCCAAGTTCACAGCTTTGATCTCTTAATTCGGAGGAACAGTGGCTATGGGCTTGTAGTTAGAATATCTCAAGAAAGAATCGCTGGCAAGACCCTGAGAAAGATGGCTGGATAACATCCATGAGATTGGCTATCTAGCCAGATCAGTTGGAGGGAGTTGACAGAACCCGCTGAAAGAGTGTTTGAGGACTCTGCTTCCACAACCCTCCCAAGATTAAGTGGGCGAATAAGACACACACACACATATATATATATACATCACACGTACACAAACATATATATATATACATCACACGTACACACACATATATATTCACACGTACACACATATATATATACATCACATGTACACATATATATATACATCACACGTACACACACCCACGCATATATATATATATTCACACATACATACATACACACACACATATATATATATTCACATGCATGTACACAAATTCACATCTCACCCACCTACATGTTTACATCACACACACATATATCATCATCATCGTTTAACGTCCATGTTCCACGCTTGCATATATATATATATATATATATACATATCACATACACACACACACATATATATACATGTGTATATATGTGAAGAAAAAATGGAAAACTTAGAACATTAAAATATTTTATTTCTGTACAGATCTATTCTTAGTTTCTCTGGAGAATTGTTCAGCTCCATGAGAGGATTCTACCTCAATACCACCTTGTTGTTGATGTTGATGTTGTTGTTCAGACCAGAAAAATCCTGTTTTCAGTACTTTTGATACCAAATCACATAAAACTGCCTTTGGTTCTTTGATAAAAGGATATTTATTTAAAAATATTTTTTATTCATCATCATCACCATTTAACGTTCATTTCTCCATGCTAGCATGGGTTAGACGAGTTGTCCTATTGTGAGACAAGCCAGATCAGATGACCATGTCTTGCTCATACAAAACTGGTTCTGGCTTGGTTTCTACAGCTGGATGCCCTTCCTAACACCAACCACATTTACAGGGTGGACTGGGTGCTACGTGTATTTTTGCTTATCCCGGTTTCATGGCGCGAAGCAACTGAGAGTTCAAGACTTCCCCCAGGACAGGATGCCAGTCTATCACAAGGTTAAACCCCAAGCTATAGCTGATACTCATTTTCATCTGAGTATACTGGAGCAACGTGAAATGAAGTGTTTTGCTCACACCATTATGATCATAAGTCCAACAACCCTTACAACTAGGTCACGTACTCTCAGTTGCTTCATGCCATGAAACCAGGATAAGCAAAAATACACGTAGCACCCAGTCCACCCTGTAAATGTGGTTGGTGTTAGGAAGGGCATCCAGCTGTAGAAACCAAATAGGTCCAGAAATAGCCGTCGAAACGGCTTGAGCTTTGCTGTCGGTGTCTTAAATATTTTCCTATATATACATATATATACATATATATATATATATGTATATATATATATATATATATATATACACACACACACATTTACATGCATGTATTCGTACATACACATATGTGGACCTTTCAGTCATGTCAAGGACATGACAACCTCTGTCGTGTTGGTAGCCTACATGATAAACACACCCAGTACACTCTGTAAAGTGGTTGGTGATAGGAAGGTCACTCATTTCATGAGAGTATCTTAATCAGCCAATGAACTACTTAACTGATCCCTAATAAAAAAAGAAAATAGGAAAGAACATACAGACATTCCCCTTTTATCAGTACATTTCTTTCTCTTTACCCTGAATGTCTTGATAAGAAGTGAAACCGGCAGAGTTCCATGCTGGAGATGTAAACATTTTTTCATTTTTTTCTGCTATGATAAAGTTTCTAAATAGATTTTCTTTTCAACTTTTTAATAGAAGTTCATTTGGTGGAATTTCTGAAGTTTTTACGGTATATATATATATATAGATAGATATATGGTATACATACACAACAATAAGAATACTTTAAGGGTCATTTTTCCCTGCTATAGCAGGGGTTGCTATTGAGGATCTCATGGTGGCCCTTCATATGCCCTTTTCCATATTTTTCGAGACAGTAAGGGGCTGTAATGGTTTAAAAGGTATGCTTGGCTCCCTTATATCATTGTCATGTTGTTCTTGTTGTGGTGGTGGTGGTTTGGGCAGACCTGTAGTTACTAACTTCTAACTGTGACGTTAGTATCCCGGAGCAACTTTCGTAGATTTCCGCCTTGACTTTCTCTCTCTCCTCTGAAAGAAAATATTTTGAAAAAATGGTCAGAAAATTATATAAAAAATAATACATACATATATATATATATAAATTAATAAAAATGAATAAAAACAAAGAAACAGTTCTTTATATTAAAAAATTCATCATTTTACGATCGTTTCTAGGATATATATGTGTGTGTTGGTATGTATATAATATAGATCTATGTAAAAGTTTTACAAACTATCAGAGGGAATATACATACCTACACATATATATGCTGTCTTCAGGAATAATATTTTTTTAATAAATAATATTATTCCTGAAGACAGCATATATATGTGTAGGTATGTATATTCCCTCTGATAGTTTGTAAAACTTTTACATAGATCTATATGATATACATACCAACACACACATATATATCCTAGAAACGATCGTAAAATGATGAATTTTTTAATATAAGGAACTGTTTCTTTGTTTTTATTCATTTTTATTAATTTATCTTGGCTCTGTTTTCCTGTGTTTTTCATCGAAAAAATTTTGAATACATCTTCTCTTTTCATGATATTTGGATTACATTGAGTTCTTCATACGGATTGGACACTACCGTATATTTTGGTAGATTTATCTACATATATATATATATATATATTGTTATACTTTGGGAGTGTCATGCTGCCAATATAAACACACGCACCTGTTGATTTTCACTTTATTATAAATTTCCAGTTGGTTAGTTTAATAACCCGATAGTTATTTATTTGTTTAATATAGAGGTAGTGCTGGTACCATGATAAAAAGCACTCGGTCCACCCTGTAAAATTGTAGTGCTCGTTCCATGATAAAAAGCACTCGGTCAACTCTGTGAAATAGTAGTGGTGGTACCATAAAAAAACACCCAGTTCACCTAGTAAAGTGGTAGTGCTGGTGACAAAATAAAAAGCACCCACTCCACTCTGTAAAGTGGTTGGCATTTGAAATGCGACAAACCATCTAACACATACTAGCGTGAACAATAGATGTAAAACGGTGACAGTGACATGACAATGATGGTGATGATGATGATGTTGATGATAAAGACTGTGATGATGATGATGATGATGACGATTACGATGGTGGTTATGATGATAAAGACTATGATGATGATGATGATGATGATGATGATGATGATAAAATCCCAAAACGAAGTCTTCAACAACCTACCATGACTCCTACATTCCAGCAATGTGTGAGGTAAAGTTTGGTAGCGTTGAGCCAGGAGAAATTTTTTGCAAGATTTTATCGTCCCTGTTGGAAAAGATTGAGATATTTTCATTGATATTGATCTCGTCAATGATGATGATAATAATGGTGTTGTTGGTTGTGGTGTGGTGGTGATGGTAGTGTTGGTTGTGGTGTGACGGTGGTAGTAGTGGTGATGGTGTTGTTGGTTGTGGTGTGGTGGTGTTAGTAGTGGTGATGGTAGTGTTGGTTGTGGTGTGACGGTGGTAGTACTGGTGATGGTAGTGTTGGTTGTGGTGTGACGGTGGTAGTAGTGGTGATGGTAGTGTTGGTTGTGGTGTGACGGTGGTAGTAGTGGTGATGGTAGTGTTGGTTGTGGTGGTTGTGTTAATAGTAGTGGTGTGGCGGTGGTAGAGGTGGGTGTGTTAATAGTAGTGGTGATGGTAGTGTTGGTTGTGGTGTGTTGGTGGTAGTGGTGTGTTGGTGGTAGTGGTGTGACGGTGGTAGTGGTGTGACGGTGGTAGTGGTGGTTGTGTTAATAGTAGTGTTGATTGTGGTGATGGTGGTTGTGTTAATGGTGGTGGTAGTGGTTTTGTTGTTGTTGGTGATGTGATGGTGGTGGTGGTAGTGGTTTTGTTGTTGGTGATGTGATGGTGGTAGTTGTGGCGTGGTGATGGTGGTTGTGTTGGTGATAGTGGCTATGTTATTGGTAGTGGTAATGGTAACAATGGCTAGCAAGTACTATGGTAGTAGTACCACTGGTACCACACTACCCCATCACCCCACAGTGCTACCATCTACACCCCCATCACCCCAAAATATGACAAGAAAGCTACAGAAATGAATAGAGTAGTGACTTAACTTACCTCCAACATGTATAGTTCTCAGGGACGCCTCCTTGTTCTTGATTTGTTTAATGAAACAACCTGCAGATTGAACCATTCGATAATGTTTCCTGGGAGCCACAATTATTAATGTGTTGCTGTTATTGTCAAAATATTTCACTGAAAAATAACAACAATAGCAATAACAGTGTTAATGTCCGTCTGTCTGTACATCACAAGCCCTGGGGTTTATCAGGACTGGAATTTATATTGGTTAAGTGACAGAGTATAAGACACCTCTCCCTCCTCTTTCTGGACAAGACACCAGGGCATCAAGACACCCTTCTCTTCCCTGACAGGACAGCCCTTTCCTCCTGGACAAGACACCCCTCTCTTCCCTGACAGGACAGCCTTTCCTCCTGGACAAGACACCAGGGCATCAAGACACCCCTCTCTTCCCTGACAAGACAGCCTTTCCTCCTGGA
>OZ024761.1:18944438-18949438 GCA_964016885.1 Eledone cirrhosa
TGGCAACCTAGCATGGCACTACATAGGTTCTACAGCTGGAGATGTAAAAAAAAAGATGCTATGTGCATAGGCATTCTATAAAAAACCGTAGGCTTGTGAATACAACGACGCTGGCCAATAAAATCTGGCAGCTTAAGGACATCAACCAGGAATATGAGATTAGCTGGTCGAAGTTATTGAGTGCAAGGGCGTATAAAAATGGAATGTCCGACTGCGGACTATGCAATATGGAGCTGTTTAACAACAAGATAGAGAGAACAATCTTCTGTAGGCACAAAGCAGTCACCAAGTTCTCCAACTTCAAACCACAACCGGCATGATGCGATCCAGTAATCTCGGAATTCAGTCAAAATCACCCGGATTTAAATGTACTAGCTTCATACCACTCCACTGTTGTTAGCTGTCAACTGACCAACTGACCATTAAATCAACATCATGAATCTCCCAACCTTTCTTTCACCCTCTCTTTCTATAGTCGCATCACTTCCATTGAGATAAAACAATCAGTCTACCAGACCTCAATCACTCGTATATCATCGCTGCCCCTTTCACGTTTTATTCTCTATCGATCTATCTACTGCTTCCCCGTCCCCAGTCCTACCCTTTATCTCTCATCCTCTGTCTCCTATTCCTTATCTCTTTCTCTCTTATTTTTTATTTAATTCTCTGATATTTTATTATACCTCTTGCATTTTATTTTGCACATTTATAAACTCTATCCACTACATATCATATAACGTATTTCTTTTCGTGTTATTGTTATCATTACTGTTATCACTATTTTACACATCCACTTACTCACCATTATAACTTTATAAAGTACCAGTAATGCACTGGAATAATTGCTGGCCTTGTGCCAAAAGTAGAAACAATTATAACTTCAACTACCGCCACCACTTCTACCATTATCAGTAACCGTATTTTGTACCTATTTTTTTTACATCTTTATCATTTTCATCTTTACTTCTTCATACTTTTATTAGTGTTTATTATCTTTTATTATTGGTGTTATTATTTTCATTCACTTGATTCTCCGATGTATCTATAAATACCAGTGCAATGTGTTACACCCTCCAGTATTCCGATGATTTGATCAGAGACACACACTGTATTTAAGGTCGAGTGACTCAATTTCGAGTGATTAGCGGCCTTTAGACTCACCTGATCAATGAAACAATTGTTAATACTGTAAATAAAATCCTTTTTGTACAGCTGACCATGTTATTCTTCACTCTTTCACTATATATATATATATATATATATATATATATATATATATATATATTGAGTATATGTTGGTTGTTTACCGACACCTCAGTATGCAGATTGGAGCATTCGACGAAGTACGCAGGTTGGTTTGTTTACTCCGGAGTAATGTAAAATAATTAAGTCAAATATGCAAAATTGGGCTTCGTTTATTGTAAATTATAGATATACTGCTATATATATTTCGGTGACAGCCATAATTGGCTGTGAACTCTTCAGGCAGTCCGAATTGGTGTGGGAAAGACAGGTACACATGTTGTTGAAGTGTGTTTTACTCCGTCAATACATCGATATGTCCAACTCCTGGTTGTGTTGTTTTTTTTATATATATATATATATATATATATATATATATATATATATATATATATATATATATATATATATAGTAATAATAATAAATTTGAAGACTAAAATCCAAAGAGGGCTAAGATCCCGTTAAGGGTGAAAGCAGCGATTCTTTCCTTAAACTTTAATCTGTTATTTTAATAAATATATATATATATATATACACATATATATGCACATTCAGTCACATTGCCTGGTAGCTTGGACAAGTGTGTGTTGCAGTCACATTTGATGACAATATAAAGTCTTTAGTCGTGTATTCCTCTGTAGAAAGGATGTAAACAGTTTCTGAGAAGAACCTCAACAAAGACCAACACTAAAGTCACATTGTTCACCGCTTTCATTGTATGGCAAAATATGCAATTTGAGACACTAGTCTACTAGTATAATATAATTGTTTCTACTTTTAGGCACAAGGCCAGCAATTACTCAGTGCATTACTGGTACTTTTATTTTATCGACCCCGTAAGGATGAAAGGCAAAGTTAACCTCGGCGGGATTTGAACTCTAGTATAATATAATATATTATAATATAATATATTATATTATAATATATCTTATGATATAATATAATATAATATAATATAATATAATATATTATAATATAATATATTATATTATAATATATCTTATGATATAATATAATATAATATAATATAATATAATATAATATATTATATTATAATATATCTTATGATATAATATAATATAATATAATATAATATAATATATTATATTATAATATATCTTATGATATAATATAATATAATATAATATAATATAATATAATATATTATATTATAATATATCTTATGATATAATATAATATAATATAATATAATATATTATATTATAATATATCTTATGATATAATATAATATAATATAATATAATATAATATAATATATTATATTATAATATATCTTATGATATAATATAATATAATATAATATAATATAATATAATATAATATATTATATTATAATATATCTTATGATATAATATAATATAATATAATATAATATAATATAATATAATATATTATATTATAATATATCTTATGATGTAATATAATATAATATAATATAATATAATATAATATAATATATTATATTATAATATATCTAATGATATAATATAATATAATATATTATGATATAACATATCGTATAATATAATATAATTGTTTCTACTTTTGGCACAAGGCCATCAATTATCCCAGTGTATTACTGGTACTTTATTTTATCGACCCCGTTAGGATGAAAGGCAAAGTTAAACACGGCGGGATTTGAACTCAGACCATAAAGGGCCGTAACTCTATGCGTCAAAGCATGGCGTCAGATACTCTACCGATACTGCCAATTCACCGCCCTTATAATATAATATAATATAATATAATATAATATAATATAATATAATATAATATAATATAATATAATATAATATAATATAATATAATATAATATAATATAATATAATATAATATAATATAATATAATATAATATAATATAATATAATATAATATAATATAATATAATATAATATAATATAATATAATATAATATAATATAATATAATATAATATAATATAATATAATATAATATAATATAATATAATATAATATAATATAATATAATATAATATAATATAATATAATATAATATAATATAATATAATATAATATAATATAATATAATATAATATAATATAATATAATATAATATAATATAATATAATATAATATAATATAATATAATATAATATAATATAATATAATATAATATAATATAATATAATATAATATAATATAATATAATATAATATAATATAATATAATATAATATAATATAATATAATATAATATAATATAATATAATATAATATAATATAATATAATATAATATAATATAATATAATATAATATAATATAATATAATATAATATAATATAATATATAATATAATATATAATATAATATAATATAATATAATATAATATAATATAATATAATATAATATAATATAATATAATATAATATAATATAATATAATATAATATAATATAATATAATATAATATAATATAATATAATATAATATAATATAATATAATATAATATAATATAATATAATATAATATAATATAATATAATATAATATAATATAATATAATATAATATAATATAATATAATATAATATAATATAATATAATATAATATAATATAATATAATATAATATAATATAATATAATATAATATAATATAATATAATATAATATAATATAATATAATATAATATAATATAATATAATATAATATAATATAATATAATATAATATAATATAATATAATATAATATAATATAATATAATATAATATAATATAATATAATATAATATAATATAATATAATATAATATAATATAATATATAATATATAATATATAATATATAATATAATATAATATAATATAATATAATATAATATAATATAATATAATATAATATAATATAATATAATATAATATAATATAATATAATATAATATAATATAATATAATATAATATAATATAATATAATATAATATAATATAATATAATATAATATAATATAATATAATATAATATAATATAATATAATATAATATAATATAATATAATATAATATAATATAATATAATATAATATAATATAATATAATATAATATAATATAATATAATATAATATAATATAATATAATATAATATAATATAATATAATATAATATAATATAATATAATATAATATAATATAATATAATATAATATAATATAATATAATATAATATAATATAATATAATATAATATAATATAATATAATATAATATAATATAATATAATATAATATAATATAATATAATATAATATAATATAATATAATATAATATAATATAATATAATATAATATAATATAATATAATATAATATAATATAATATAATATAATATAATATAATATAATATAATATAATATAATATAATATAATATAATATAATATAATATAATATAATATAATATAATATAATATAATATAATATAATATAATATAATATAATATAATATAATATAATATAATATATAATATAATATACTATGATATAATATACTATACTATACTATATTATATTGTAATATGATATAATATAATATATTATAATGTAGTATAATATAATATAAATACAGTACAATATACAATTCAACACAATACTATTTAACCCTTTAGCATTTAAACCAGTTATATCCGGCCAGAATTCTCTCACCTCTTTCTGTTCAAACCAGCCATAACCGATCACTCATACCGATGTCAAGCTATTACTCTCAAAATAAATAATATCAAAATCTCATA
>OZ024761.1:18954438-18959438 GCA_964016885.1 Eledone cirrhosa
TAGAAACTCCTTCTCAAGACAATGGAGAGTTCAAGTCGGTTGGTCTTCAACTGAAATGGGGATTGAATTGTAATACTTTCGCTCAATGATTCAATTCACATTACCTTCCATATAGGAGAGCTGGAAGGGAGGGATGTAACCTTAGGACTCCGACAGTTGTTATTGTTGTTGTTGTTAGTGTTGTTGTACAATTAGTTTTGTTAATATAGATTGCTTGGTTGATGTCTTCATCTCTCTCTCTCTCTCTCTCTCTCTCTCTGTCTCTCTCTTGTTTTTTGTCCATCCACAAAGTTGCACTACTTAACGGAGCAGGACACACCTACTCATATATATATACACATATGAGTAGGTGTGTGTATATATATATATATATATATATATATATATATTTATACACCTACACAGCCGTTTACAACCCACCTAATTACATAACGTTTCACTTTCCTTTATCATTAAACCACCGCCATCACCAATCCTCCACCACCACCACCACACCCACTACCACACCACCACCACATCACATCACCACCACCACAACCACCACCATCACCACCACCGCCACCACCACCGCCACCACACCCCCATCACACCACCACCATCATGTCATGTTTTGTCATCATCTGCTCACATCTTTACCTCCTCCAAATATGTTCCACTTCATCTAATCTCCTGCCCCTCAACAATACACCTCACCTGCCCCGACATACCTCACCTGTACCCACCTGTCCCTCACCTTCCCTTATATTCCATCACCTGTCCCTCACCTGTACCCACCTGTCCCTCACCTTCCGTTATATACCATCACCTGTCCCTCACCTGTACCCACCTGTCCCTCACCTTCCCTTATATTCCATCACCTGTCCCTCACCCGTACCCACCTGTCCCTCACCTTCCCTTATATTCCATCACCTGTCACACCAACGATGAAGAAAATACTTTCAATTCGAAATACGAAACTTTACACTTCAAAGAACCACAAAGAATATCTCCACCTCTCTCTCTCTCTCTCTCTCTCTCTCTCTCTCTCTCTCTCTCTCTCAGTCTCTGTCCATCATAGGCCACTCCACCTCCTCTCAATCTCTCTAAATCCTAAGTAGTGTCTTTCATAAGACAAACATTTATACAGTAAATATTATCAAAAAACCTTCCATCATGATGTTATGCAAGAACCTTTGTTAAGTGATGTTCCAAACAACAAACAACAAAACTATATAACAATCATAGACACTGTTTCATTAGAAATATTGTAATGAAAGGGCTAAAGTGTATAAGAACTTTTGTTAAGTGATGTTCCAAACAACAAACAACAAAACTATATAACAATCATAGACACTGTTTCATTAGAAATATTGTAATGAAAGGGCTAAAGTGTATAAGAACCTTTGTTAAGTGATGTTCCAAACAACAAACAACAAAACTATATAACAATCATAGACACTGTTTCATTAGAAATATTGTAATGAAAGGGCTAAAGTGTATAAGAACTTTTGTTAAGTGATGTTCCAAACAACAAACAACAAAACTATATAACAATCATAGACACTGTTTCATTAGAAATATTGTAATGAAAGGGCTAAAGTGTATAAGAACCTTTGTTAAGTGATGTTCCAAACAACAAACAACAAAACTATATAACAATCATAGACACTGTTTCATTAGAAATATTGTAATGAAAGGGTTAAAGTGTATAAGAATTTTTGTTAAGTGATGTTCCAAACAACAAACAACAAAACTATATAACAATCATAGACAGTTTCATTAGAAATATTGTAATGAAAGGGTTAAAGTGTATAAGAACCTTTGTTAAGTTATGTTCCAAACAACAAACAACAAAACTATATAACAATCATAGACACTGTTTTTCATTAGAAATATTGTAATGAAAGGGTTAAAGTGTATAAGAACCTTTGTTAAGTTATGTTCCAAACAACAAAACTATATAACAATCATAGACACTGTTTCATTAGAAATATTGTAATGAAAGGGTTAAAGTGTGTGTATGTGTGTGTATATGTTATGTTGTGCTGTGTGTGTGTGTGTGTTATGTTGTGTGTGTTGTGTTGTGTTGTATTGAGTGTGTGTTGTGTTGTGTTGTGTGTGTGTGTGTATGTGTGTATGTGTTATGTTGTTGTTGTGTGTGTTGTGTTGTGTGTATGTGTGGTGTGTGTGTTGTGTGTTGTGTTGTTGTTGTTGTGTGTGTGTTGTGTGTGTGTATGTATGTGTTGTGTGTTGTGTTGTGTGTGTGTATGTATGTGTTGTGTGTTGTGTTGTGTGTGTGTATGTATGTGTGTTGTGTTGTGTGTGTGTAGTTATGTTGTGTTATGTTGTGTTGTGTGTGTGTGTAGTGTGTGTGTGTGTGTGTGTGGTGTGTGTGTGTGTTGATATAAAAAAAAGAGAGAAATTCGTTTAGAACATTAAATAATTCTGAGACGCAATAATCCTGACATTGCCACCGATAAGACAACAACAACAACAACAGCAACGACATCAGTAACAGCAACAACAACAACAACTACAACAACAGCAACAACAACAACAATAACTACAACAACAGCAACAACAACAACAATAACTACAACAACAGCAACAACAACAACAACAGCAACAACAACAATAACTACAACAACAGCAACAACAACAATAACTACAACAGTAACAACAACAATAACTACAACAGCAACAACAACAACAACAATAACTACAACAACAGCAACAACAACAATAACTACAACAGCAACAACAACAACACCAGCACCAACAACAACAACAATAACTACAACAACACCAACAACAACAACAGCAACAACAACAATAACTACAACAACAACGATGACGAAACGCAAAATAAATTTGCAGTGATGCTCCTCCGAGCACACACAACAATGAGTTATGTGTTAACATCACCACCACCATCACTACCATCATCACTACCATCATCACTACCATCATCATCATCATCACCATCACTATCACCACCACCACCAACAACAACAATTCCACCATCCCCACCGCAACAACCATCACTATCACTACCACCACCTTCACCCCTCCCCACCGACATCACCATCCTCACCGCCACCCTCACCAACACCACTACCACCAAGGCCACCATCACATCAATAACAACAATTCCACCAACGCCACCACCACCACCACCTTCACTAACACCCCAAACACCACCACGACCACCGCCACCACTAACACAGCTACCCCCCAAAAAACCCACCACCACCACCGCCACCACCACCACCACCAACACAGCTACCCCCCCAAAAAAACCCACCACCACTAACAACCCCACCATCACCACCTTCACTAACACCCCCCACTAACACAGCCCCCCCCCCCACCATTAACAACCCCCCTCCCCACCACCACCACCTTCACTAACACCCCCAACACCACCACCACCACCACTAACACAGCCACCCCCCAAACGACCACCACTAACAACCCCCTCCCCACCACCTTCACTAACACCCCCAACACCACCACCACTAACACAGCCACCCCCCAAACCACCACCACTAACGACCCCACCCCCACCCCACCGCCAAATTATAAAAGACACGTGGTTCATCATTTAACAACCATGTCGGATAAATCAATCAATCATTCGATAAACAAACAAACAAAGGAAGGAAGGAAGGAAGGAAGGGAGAAAGAGAGAGAGATAGAAGATAGATGTAAGAGGAGGCATTCCTGTGTCTCCTCCTCATCATTACCACCATCACCACCATCACCATCATCATTACCACCATCACCATCACCATCACCACCACCATTATCATCACCACCATGATCACCATCACCACCATCACCATCATCATTACCACCATCACCACCATCACCATCATCATTACCACCATCACCACCACCATTATCATCACCACCACGATCACCACCGCCGCCACCACCACCACCGCCACCACCGCCGCCACCACCACTACAACCACCACCACCACCACTACAACCACCACCACCACCACCACCACCACCACCATCAATGTCGTCTTCATCGTTACGATGTCTTGTGGATATAACATCTTTCTCAGATGATGACGTAGTAAGGTTGGTTATTAATGTGTTCGGGATGTGTGTGTGTATATATATATATATATATATATATATATATATATATATATATATATATATATGTATATGTATATATATGTATGCACACACATACATATATATATATATACATATGCATACATATATATATATATATATATATATATGCAAGTTTAATTGAGTTGATGATACAACCAGATAAAGTCAAAGAACATTTATGTATATATACAGGCTGTCCCCAAAGATGTATGCACATATTTATTAGAATGCCTTTAAAGTGTGTATACATTTTTTGCACTCAGTGCTCCTGTGGGATCCCCTACATGGATACACTAGAAGAAGGAGACCGAGGTTGACATATGTTGATACCTTAAGGACAGACACAGGTCTCTTGGAGACGCAGGACATGGCAGTGATGATGAGGGACAGAGACCGCTGGAGAGAACTCGTCCATGGATCTCGGGAATTTTACCCGCCCTAGATAGATAGATACATTTTTTTAGGACACCTTTTACACACACACATATATATATATATATATATACATATATATATAATTTAAAATGAGTTAGTATACATATATATATATATATATATATATATATATATATATATATATATATATATACACACACCCTGCTCTCAAACGTGAAACTAAAAACTATACCATTTGTACTGCCTCTCTGTTTTTTGTTCTCTGTTCATTTATTCAACTATATATAAACAGTGCCGGATTTAGGACAAATGAGGCCCTGTGGTAGTGTGGTAGTTAAGTTATGAGGCCCCTTACATGGGCCCTGAAGGAGGTAAACCCGGTAGGCCTACACAGACAACCAGGAAGATGGCCTCCCCACCCTGGTCAACGGGGCCCTCTGCTTAAGCACACCTAAGCACAATGGTAAATCCAGCACTATCTATCTATCTAT
>OZ024761.1:18979438-18984438 GCA_964016885.1 Eledone cirrhosa
CCACACAACCACCACAGTAACCACACAACCACCACAGTAACCACACAACTACCACAGTAACCACACAACCACCACAGTAACCACACAACAACCACAGTAACCACACAACCACCACAGTAACAACACAACCACCACAGTAACCACACAACAACCACAGTAACCACACAACCACCACAGTAACCACACAACAACCACAGTAACCACACAACAACCACAGTAACCACACAACCACCACAGTAACCACACAACAACCACAGTAACCACACAACAACCACAGTAACCACACAACCACCACAGTAACCACACAACAACCACAGTAACCACACAACAACCACAGTAACCACACAACCACCACAGTAACCACACAATAACCTCAGTAACCACACAATAACCACAGTAACCACACAACAACCACAGTAACCACACAACCAACACAGTAACAACCACAACAACTATCACAACAACCACAGTAACCACACAACCACCACAGTAACCACACAACAACCACAGTAACCACACAACCATCACAGTAACCACACAACCACCACAGTAACCACACAACCACCACAGTAACCACACAACCACCACAGTAATAACCACAACAACTATCACAACAACCACAGTAACCACACAACAACCACAGTAACCACACAACAACCACAGTAACCACACAACCACCACAGTAACCACACAACCACCACAGTAACCACACAACAACCACAGTAACCACACAACAACCACAGTAACCACACAACCACCACAGTAACCACACAACAACCACAGTAACCACACAACAACCACAGTAACCACACAACCACCACAGTAACCACACAACAACCACAGTAACCACACAACAACCACAGTAACCACACAACCACCACAGTAACCACACAACAACCACAGTAACCACACAACCACCACAGTAACCACACAACCACCACAGTAACCACACAACAACCACAGTAACCACACAACAACCACAGTAACCACACAACAACCACAGTAACCACACAACCACCACAGTAACCACACAACAACCACAGTAACCACACAACCACCACAGTAACCACACAACCACCACAGTAACCACACAACAACCACAGTAACCACACAACAACCACAGTAACCACACAACCACCACAGTAACCACACAACAACCACAGTAACCACACAACAACCACAGTAACCACACAACAACCACAGTAACCACACAACAACCACAGTAACCACACAACAACCACAGTAACCACACAACAACCACAGTAACCACACAACCACCACAGTAACCACACAACAACCACAGTAACCACACAACCATCACAGTAACCACACAACCACCACAGTAACCACACAACCACCACAGTAACCACACAACCACCACAGTAATAACCACAACAACTATCACAACAACCACAGTAACCACACAACAACCACAGTAACCACACAACCACCACAGTAACCACACAACAACCACAGTAACCACACAACAACCACAGTAACCACACAACCACCACAGTAACCACACAACAACCACAGTAACCACACAACAACCACAGTAACCACACAACCACCACAGTAACCACACAACCACCACAGTAATAACCACAACAACTATCACAACAACCACAGTAACCACACAACAACCACAGTAACCACACAACCACCACAGTAACCACACAACAACCACAGTAACCACACAACAACCACAGTAACCACACAACCACCACAGTAACCACACAACCACCACAGTAACAACCACAACAACTATCACAACAACCACAGTAACCACACAACAACCACAGTAACCACACAACAACCATAGTAACCACACAACAACCACAGTAACCACACAACCACCACAGTAACCACACAACCACCACAGTAACAACCACAACAACTATCACAACAACCACAGTAACCACACAACAACCACAGTAACCACACAACAACCATAGTAACCACACAACAACCACAGTAACCACACAACAACCACAGTAACCACACAACAACCACAGTAACCACACAACAACCACAGTAACCACACAACCACCACAGTAACCACACAACAACCACAGTAACCACACAACCACCACAGTAACCACACAACAACCACAGTAACCACACAACAACCACAGTAACCACACAACCACCACAGTAACCACACAACCACCACAGTAACCACACAACAACCACAGTAATCACACAACAACCACAGTAACCACACAACCACCACAGTAACCACACAACCACCACAGTAACCACACAACCACCACAGTAACCACACAACAACCACAGTAACCACACAACAACCACAGTAACCACACAACAACCACAGTAACCACACAACCACCACAGTAACCACACAACCACCACAGTAACAACCACAACAACTATCACAACCAACAACAGAATTTACAAAACCAACAGAAATGCTCCGTACAAAAAACGTAAAAACAAAAAAAAAATAAAACAATGCAACTCCCCCTCTTAACCCCTCCTCCCCTCCTCTTAGCCCCCCTCCTACTCTCCTTCCCCCCTCCCCCCTTCACACCAAAACAAACAAACATCAGAGAATATATAACATATATTCGTTTATATTTATTTGGCAGATATGAAATATTCATTTAAATCACTTTTCAGCCATCATATTCACCCTCCCGACCCCTCCACTTCACTCTCCTCTCCTCCTACTGAGCCCCCCCCCCCGCCTCCCCCATCTCCATAAATCTCTTCTCACTTTCGATCCTCGTCGCTCTCTATCTATCTATCTATCTATCTATCTATCTATCTATCTATCTATCTATCTATCTCTTTTTTTCAAATACCACTTTGGAAGAAGAATCAGGATGGAGAGAGAGGTGCTGTACCGCAGCAAGTTTTATGAAAGGTGGGTGAAAGTGGCGAGAATGGCCCGAGTGAATGGGCCTTCTCTCTATATCAGCCTGTAGATTGAGGAAAAGGAGGAGGAGAGGAAAGGAGTACAAGCTCTTCGTACTCCTGGAGATGAGGGTTGCACATTTTTTCGGGGGTATGTGTTACCCATATAAACTGTCTCCCTCTATTGGGGAAAATCGACTAACTTTTAAATTCCATCTGTGATAACATTTTACACGTTTTTATTGTATGTAAACTTCCCCCTTTGTATTTGTCCCCTTCTTTTGTGCCCCTGTGGCTAATAAAGAAATATATCTATCTATCTATCTATCTCTCCTTCATGCATCTCTCTCTCTCTCTCTCTTTTCTACATCCCCCTCTCTATCCCCCCCCCACACACTCTCTCTCTCCTACATACTATATCTCGCTCTGTCTCTCTCTCAACTTACACGGTCAACTTAAGTATAAATATATATATATATATATATATGAAATATATGAATCAAAGAACTGTTCAAAACATTATTGTGCTTACAGCTGTTTCCTCCAAACCGAGGTTTGGATTCTTCGGAGCAATTTATTAATGCATGGACAGTTATATGACCTCCTTTTCAGCCGAGAGACATACCAATACATATTCAAACATTGATACATATTCAAACATTGTGGGTCAACATTCATTACAGAATTTAGAGTGGCAGTACACACTTCGAGATTACATTTATATTAATAGGTACAATCAAAAAAATCAAAGATATAGGTTAAAGTACAACATGAAGATAAGTGGTTATATAGTGCAAATGTTATATGTGTGGCACGCATGTGCGTCTTGTTTATATAGTGTGGCAGAGAGATATGTGTGGTAGAGGCACTTAGGTAGGTAAATAAGAGTGTTAGGTTGGTAGATCTGGTGGCAAAGTCTTTATATGATTGATATAGTCTGTGTGTGGAGAAATATTATAAGCATTAAAGATAGTGCAAGCATTAAAAGTGTTATAAGTATTGGAGATGCACAGCGCAGGGATGTCAAGTAATTCATGTACTTCGGTATTTTCATGGTCAAGGGAGTGTATATTTCGATTATATGCCTTTCACATAATCCACGACAATCCAGTTAGAGATCGTAGTCTGGTGCTCTTTAGTTCGATACAGGTGGTTGTTACGTTTCGAGAGACGCCATTGAATTCTGTAATGAATGTTGACCCACAATGTTTGAATATGTATCAATGTTTGAATATGTATTGGTATGTCTCTCGGCTGAAAAGGAGGTCATATAACTGTCCATGCATTAATAAATTGCTCCGAAGAATCCAAACCTCGGTTTGGAGGAAACAGCTGTAAGCACAATAATGTTTTGAACAGTTCTTTGATTCATATATTTCATATAACTGCTCTGTAAATCATCTGATGTTTTTACATTGAGCTACTTAACTTACTGGTAATAAGGTAGTAATACATTACTGCCTACCACTATTTAGGGTGTGTGTAAAATACTTACAACTGCTTAAGGTTTTGTGTTTACATAACCATAAATAGTATAACTAATACTATATATATATATATATATATATATATATATATATATATATATATATATATGTGTATATATATATATGTATATATATATATTGTTTAGCAAACGCAAGAGAAACTCAAACATAAGGACTGTTCCCGCTCTTCGGCTGTGTCACTTTTAATTCATATCTCTCTCTCTCTCTCTCTCTCTCTCTCTCTCTCTCTCTCTCTCTCTCTCTCTCTCTCTCTCTCTATATATATATATATATATATATATATATATATAGATAGATAGATGAAATATGTGGTTTGTATATATATACAATATATTCTGTATTCTCTTGGATATATAGTTATTTCTATATATATATACATATGTTTTTTTAATTTTGAATTATATATATATATATGTATGTATTATGTATATATATGTATACAGTAAAATATATATATATATATATATATATATGTATGTATTATGTATATATATGTATACAGTAAAATATATATATATATATATGTATGTATTATGTATATATATATATGTATGTATTATGTATATATATATGTATGTATTATGTATATATATATGTATGTATTATGTATATATA
>OZ024761.1:18991712-19014212 GCA_964016885.1 Eledone cirrhosa
CCGTACAGTGTTTGGGCAACCACGTCACCTTTTTGTTCAACACTGACACAGGAACGATGTACTAGTTTCAAGCTTATTAGCTATCATCAGCATCGTATACCTTCCTGCCAGATGGTTGAACGTATGAAAGTGAGAAATGAAATCTGAAAGTGAAAAATGAAATTTTGTTTCATTCTATTCCATTTATATATATATATACACACACACACATACACACACACACATATATATGGTGTTAGGAAGGGCATCCAGCTGTAGAAACCCTGCCAGATAGTCCTACATGAGTGAGACACGGTCACTCGATCAATCTTGCCTCAAGTGGGACAATTCCCGTCTAACCCATGCTAGCATGGAAGATAGACGTTAAACGATGATGATGATATTTGTGTATATATATATATATATATATATCATCATCATCATCATCATCATCATCATCTTCGTTTAACGTCCATCTTCCACGCTAGCATGGGTTATATATATAGTAATAATAATTACAAAGACCAAAATCCAAAGAGGACTCAATAAGGATTGAAGAGGAGAAGAAGACACAAACGTAGAGCAAATATTTATTATTAGCACAGATTAAAGTTTAAGCAAAGAATTTCTGCTTTCACCCTTTTACGAGATCTGAAATTATTTAACAACCAGAGGAACAGTTTTTCATTAGAAATATGGTAATGAAAGGATTAATAACATAGGCAGTGTCTTTCATTAGAAATATGGTAATGAAAGGATTAATAACATAGGCAGTGTCTTTCATTAGAAATACTAGCAGAAAAACTGCTAGCATGTGTAGTGTGCATATTGATATTATATGCAAATATATATGCATGCAGATATGATACGTAAAATGAAAAGTAATTTGACAATATACACAGAAATTGAAGAGAGACTGTGTTACACTGTCTTCTGTAATCAGTAAAGTAATCAATGATACATTTAAAAAGACGATATTATATATAAACTGCATTACGGTGAAATGTTATGAAAATGGAAAAGGAGAAAATGAGATTAGTGACTGAAATATAAACATTATGATATAATGGTGAAAATATAACGTATGGCAAAGTGTTATGATATAACAGACACTAACGGAAGTCGATTTTTGAAAATTTCAAACAGAAGTGAATCTTAAAATAAGCAATCATTATATATAAGAATATTTATGTTTAATCAAGAGTCAAGAAATTTAGTAGATAAATTACATAATATTCATTCATTATTTATTCAAAGTAATCCAACTTATTTTAATAACATGATATAAAAAAACAAATCTGACACAGTCTCACAGTTCTTCAATCATTATATATTAGATGGTAATGGAAGGGTTAATGACATAGGCAGTGTCTTTCATTAGAAATATGGTAACGAGAGGGTTAATGACATAGGTAGTATCATTCATTAGAAATATGGTAATGAGAGGGTTAATGACATAGGTAGTGTTTTTCATTAGAAATATGGTAACGAGAGGGTTAATGACATAGGTAGTGTCATTCATTAGAAATATGGTAATGAGAGGGTTAATGACATAGGTAGTGTCTTTCATTAGAAATATGGTAATGGAAGGGTTAATGACATAGGCAGTGTCTTTCATTAGAAATATAGTAATGAGAGGGTTAATGACATAGGTAGTGTCATTCATTAGAAATATGGTAACGAAAGGGTTAATGACATAGGTAGTGTCTTTCATTAGAAATACAGTAACAAAGAATTTTAAAGGAACTTACTTGAACCACATCATAGCTTTCTCTGGGTGTTTGTCAGTGCCTTTACCTAAGGAGGTAACAAAAGTAATATTTTGTGTAGGAAAGGGCTGATGACATAGCACAAACAAAATAACAGACACATACATACAATACACACTCACACATATATATATATATATATATATATATATACAAACACATGCACAGACATACATATACATACATACATACTTACGTAAGTACATACATACATACAAACATACATACATATGAGGGTTGGCAGAAAAGTTTATAGGCTGACTATAAAGGAGTGATGCTAGAGCTGTGAAATCTTGGCATGGATTAATTTCAACTCTTCCTATCAATAAGTGCATTGTTTCTTTCCAGGGACTATGTTGGAAAAATAAACCTCATTTGGTCATTCCATGAGAGTATCTTGCTTAGTCTATGAACTTTTCATCCGACTCTTGTACATACATACATATGTGTGTGTGTGTGTGTGTGTGTATGTATCAAGACAATGTATTTTCACCTATATTGAGTTCTAGCAGAGAGCAGGGTAAGGGAGCACTGCCTTGATAACAACCAGAGTCAGAAACAACACCAATGAGAGTTACCCACCCTTCGTGCTTCTGCTGGAATCCACTAGATGGCAATATGTCATCAGTTTCCAAATTCATAGCTGAAAGCTTTCAAAATGTTTATTTGTAAACATACCATATCTCGCGAGATATACAAAATACTCGTACTTATAGGTGGTGAGTTGGCAGAGTCTTTAGAACACCGCATAGAATGCTTTATGTTATTCCGTCTGGCTCTCTACTCTCTGAGTTCAAATCCTGCCGAGGTCAACTTTACCTTTCATCCTTTTCAGGTCGATATACAAAGTACCAGTCTTGTACTGGGGTGGATACTTCCTCTATCTGGAAGAAATCTGCTGTACTGAGGCCTGGAGAAGGATGGACTCTGCCAGGCTTAAAATGCCCAAGAAACCCTGTATTTCAATACGGTACACCTATGACTCTATCAGGAGTTACGGGACCATCCATCTATACCTACCTACCTACGGGGCACTGGGATATGTTAGTAACTGCCTCAATACAAATCTTGGCTACGGCCAGCCACACGAACCTGTAACATAACCTGAACAAGCAATGCATGTGCTTTGAAGGTGTTTTAAGTGGGGAAAGGCCTACATACATACAAACATATATACATATATACTAACCATGTAAATAGCGTTGTCCAACTTGATGTTGTGCTTCTGAGTAGCCAAGGTGGGCGTAGGCCTTTAGTGTGTGGAAGTGGACATTGTCAAAGTACATATAGCAATATATGGAGAATGACACGGTGCTGATAAATAGCAGAACCTGTAACAAACAAACATATCATATATAATCAAATATATATATATATATATATATATATATATATATGTGTGTATGTAAAAGGTAAACAGAAATAACAATACAATCGGTACAATATATGAAAGGGATGTATTAGCTTAATGCTTGATATAGCAGGAAGGGGGTCTTAACGTTTCGGATGCTTGTCCTTCATCAAAAGAAAGAATGAGAGATAAGATAAAAAAAAAACACTAAGCCATGAGACTTGGTTTTTAGACGTAAATAATCAACAGGTGAAGGCTTTAATGGCCTTTAATGTTGCTTTATCTTATAACTATCTATGGAGGGAATAATGCTCAAATGAATAACACAATGAATGAATATACATAACATAATATTATTAACTTGTGTGTATATATATATATATATATATATATATATATATATATATATATATATATATATATATATATATATATATATATACATGCACACATGTCTTCCAGTTTCATTTCACATTATATACATGTCTGTGTATATTTTAATTATTTTAAAATTATTTTTAAGTAAACATGATTTTTTAAAAACATTCTGAAGTGAAGGTGACCCAACGGGTCACGGGTGGTCTAGTTATCATATATAATTCTCTACATACTTTTGAGCTTTGTATATATATATATATATATACATATATATATATATGTATATATGTATATATGTATATATATATACATATATATATGTATATGAAGGAGTCAGGATCCCAATGGCTGAGCTGCTGGCGTTTCAATAGCTAGTTCCAAACTCGTCGCACCCCTGATGATGTCACCTATTTTTTGCTGCCAGAACACAGGCAATTCAATTTGGAACTAGCTGTTGAAACAGCAAGAGCTCAGCCGTCGAGATCCCGACTCTTTCATATTACTATACTCTACTCCCCCAAGTATCGAGAAATGGTCTAACAGGTTTTTACTGCATCCATTGTGATTTATATATATATATATCATCATCATCATCATCATCATCACCGTTTTACGTCCGTTCTTCCACGCTAGCATGGGTTAGACGGGTTGTCCTGTTGTGGGCAGTGTCTGGTCGGCTGACCATGCCTTGCTCATACAGGAACTGATCTGGCTTGATTTCTACAGCTGGATGCCCTTCCTAACACCAACCTCATTTACAGTGAGTGCTGGGTGCTTTTTCGTGGCGCCTACACGTCCACTTTACAGTGTGGGCTGGGTGCTTTTTTGCCGTGGCACCTCCACGACCACCTTGCGGTGGGGGGGGGGGGGGCATATTGTTTATATGCTTCAGCATGTACCCATGGGAGGTCGGGTACCCTGTATTACTGCGTGACGCCAGAAGTCACGGTCGTGTGTCATTGACTTTGAGAGGTGTAGTTGGGTAAGGTCGGCTTTTATCACCTCATCCCAAGTCATCTTGGGTCTCCCCACTCCGCGGTTTCCATCAACTTCTAGTGCTCTGCACCTTTTTATGCAGCTGTCATCCTTCATACGCATCACATGTCCATACCAGCGTAACCGCCTCTCCTGCACGCAGCATTTGATTCCTCTTATGCTCAGTCTCTCTCTCAATTCATTTATGCTTTGTCGTTCACGTATATTACTGTTACACATCCATCGGAGCATGCAGGCTTCGTTTCTCTCTAATCTACGTAAGTCTTCCACCTTCAGCGCCCAGGTCTCACTACCATGCAACATCGCTGTTCGGATACACGCATCATACAGTCTGCCTTTCATTCTGAGGGAGAAGCCTTTTGCAGCTAGCAGTGGTAGTAGTTCCCTAAACTTCTTCCATCCCGTTCTTACCCTAGTTATTGTACTTTCTGAGCACCCACCTCCGTTGCTAATTCGGTCACCTAGGTAGCAGAAGCTGTCTACTGTTTCTACAGGGCCCTCCCAGAGATTGGTGGTACTTGTTTCCTGTGGCTGTTTGCTTGCTGTTTCAGCACAGCTGCTGCATGTGAATCCTACATTCTTAATTAAGCTTCCTGAGATCCCGCTACATCTCTTGTGTACCCATTGTTTGCATTTGGGGCAAAGAATGGAGTTCCTACCTACACCTTTCCTACATACTGAGCAAGGCCATTTCCCTGAGGGGATCTGGGTTCTGTTTTCTCGTCTACTTATAAGGACCTTAGTCTTTGTCATGTTGACTTTGAGGCCCTTTCTCTCTAGTCCCTGCTTCCAGGTTTGGAATTTATTCTCTAGTTCTACCATAGATTCAGCTATGAGTGCGAGGTCATCAGCATACAGGAGTTCCCATGGGCATCCGGTCTTAAACTCCTCCGTTATTGCCTGCAGGACTATGATGAACAGGAGAGGGCTAAGAACAGAGCCCTGGTGGACCCCAACCTGTACGCTAAATTCCTCGCTATACTCATTGCCAATCCTAACTTTGCTGACTGCTCCCCTATACATGGCTTGTACCGCTTTCACAAGCCATTCATCTACTCCTAGTTTTCTAAGAGCCCACCAGATTACTGCACGTGGAACTCTGTCAAAGGCTTTCTCAAGGTCGACAAATGCCAAGTAGAGTGGCTTACTTTTAGCTAGGTACTTTTCCTGTAATTGCCTCACAAGGAAGAGCGCATCAGTGGTGCCTTTCCCTGGAACAAACCCAAATTGCATCTCGTCTATATTCACCCGGTCCCTAATCAGCTGTGCTATAACTCTTTCTGTTACTTTCATGACCTGGTCCATCAACTTTATACCTCTATAGTTTCCTCTATCTAGTGCATCGCCTTTACCTTTGTAGCAGTTGACAATGATGCTACTGCACCAATCTTTTGGTATGGCCCCCTCTAGTATTACCTGGTTAACGATACGTGTGGTTATAGTGTGACCTACAGACCCAGATGCCTTCAGCATCTCGGCAGCTATACCCGATGGACCGGTTGCCTTCCCTATCTTCATATCTCTGATTGCCTTACTTACTACGCTGCCGCTGACTTGTACTGCTGGTCCCTCTATAGGGTCTACGTGGGGTAGGGTCTCTTCTTCCCATGCATTCTCCTCATTTAGTAATATATATATATATATATATATATATATATATATTTAAAGGTTAAACAAGGTTCAATGAATAAATCAATGAATAAAGTTTTACAATAGATTAGAAGCACTCCACAGTAATGGTTTTCCAGAGTTATTAATATTAATTCAAAATATTAACAAATATAGACATTCGTGTGATCAAGTATTATTATACATATTTCAAGGTATGACAAGGTATGTCATGCATCATCTTATTTTATCTGATGAGGACGTACTGTTGAAGATAGCTCAGTACCTATGAAATATGTATAATAAAATATACTTGATCACACGAATGTCTATATTTGTTAATATTTTGAATTAATATATATATATATATATATATATATATATATATATATAGCGGCGATGAATTAGTTTTGCGAGGTTTTTTATATGAAATCGTGTCGAAACAAATATACTATTGATAAACTATATATATGTGTTTGTGTCTATATTGTATCTGTATTATTTTTTGACCGTCGGTCAGTCAATGGCAACATTGAGGACCGAGTAAGTTAGATTACTGATATAAAAGACACAGAAGCGAGAAGCGAAAACCAACCAAACAGTGAGTGTGTTCTGTTATTAATTCTGGCCATATTACACAAATATGACCCTCCCCAAGTATAACAATAAATATATATATATATATAAAGTCTAACATCTGTCTTAAGTTACTACTGTACTGTTGTGTCACCTGTCACATTCATTGCCATAGCCAACACGACTGGAATCGAATCCTGTCGATTGATTAGTTATTGATTAGGCAAGACCAGCTGATGAAGCCACATGCGCTGATTGTGTATTATTGCACAATAGATGCTATACGCTCTCTTGCTGTATCAAGTGTGGCAGAAACTCAAGTACGGGTATAAATTTATGGTATCCATTTACGCGTGTTGTGGTGAGGCAAAGCACTTTGTGTTTACTCTGGGATTTTTACATAATCTTACCTATTGAGTACGCTAAGATGCAACCGGTACTAGCTAGGTATACCTTATGCTAGTCTCATTAACCCCTCTTATTATTATTATATATATATGATCTGAGTTCAAATCCCGCCGAGGTTAACTTTGCCTTTTATCCTTACGGGGTCGATAAAATAAAGTACCAGTAATGTACTGGATAATTGCTGGCGTTGTGCCTAAAATAGAAACAATTATTATTATATATATATATGTATATATAGACATATATATATATATATATATGGATGTATGTCTACACACTAACAGGTAATTAGGAAAAGTGTTTATCTTTCATCAATCACTGTGAATACCTGAAGCTAATCTGACAGGTGTAATCTTTCCTTCAAGTTCTGATTTGGTTGTTGTTTTGGGGATTTTTTTTTTTTTTTAGTTTATCAATGCCATGATCATGCTGGAGCACTGCCTTAATTAATGTAGAATGGCCATGCTGGAGCACTGCCTTAATGTAGAATGGCCACACTGGAGCACTGTGTGTGTGTTCCAAATTCTGGATATTAGAAACATAAAAATATATTGAACACTGGATATGTTGATGGACAGATAAATAGACAATCATCATCACCATTTAACATCCAATTTCCATGCTTACATGGGTTAGACAATATATACATATATATATATATATATAGTTTGGACCTAGCTGTCGAAATGGCCGGAGCTCAGTCGTCGAGGTCCTGAATCTTTTCATATATATATATATATATATATATATATATATCATCATTTCATTTTACGTCCACTTTTTCCCTGCTTGCAAGGGTGGGACGGGAACTGATTCTGGCTTGATTTCTACAGCTGGATGCCCTTCCTAACACCAACCTCATTTACAGTGAGTGCTGGGTGCTTTTTTGCCGTGGCACCTCCACGACCACTTTGCAGTGGAATGATAGGGACCCCCAGTCCCTATCATCTCATTTCTAAAGCTGAGTAAACTGGAGCAATGTGAAATAAAGTGTCTTGCTCAAGGAAACAACACATCACCCGGTCTGAGAATTGATCTCACAACCTTTCGATTGCAAGGCCAATGCTCTAACCACTATAAATATATATAAATATATATATATATGTGTGTGTGTGTGTGTGGCAAGAGAGAGAGTAAGGTACAAAGATAGAGAAAGGCACAGGAAGAGGGAGAGGGTGAGAGGTGACAGATAGACAGACAGCAAGGTAGATAGGTAGACAAACAAATTTCTGTTTATTTGCCACGAGGGCACAAAAGAAAGGGACATGTACATGGGGGGGGGGTTTACATATAAATCGAGTAAGAAAAATGTAATAAATAAAATTGTAACAAGAAGGTCCTCAATAGGGAGGGATCGTTTTAGGGTCACACACACACCGGAAAAAAAAATGTGCGACCCTTCTCCACGGGAGCACAAAGAGAGGGTGCTCCCTTCTTCCTTTTCCACCTACAGGCTGAGGTAGAGAGAAGGCCCATTCACATGGGCCATTCTCACAACTTTCACCCACCTTTCATAAAACTGGCTGAGGTGGAGCACCTCTCTCTCCATCCTGATCCTTCTTCCGAAATGGTATCGGAAGAAAAGGACCAGTTGTTGGCCGGAGAGAAAGGTGTCCGACCTCAGCCCTTTCAGACGCGTCCACCATATAACCTCTTTTACCATGGCTATTACACAGAGGAAGACCGCCTCTCCTTCAGTTTTGAAGGGGGCGGGGCGGACAGACAGACAGACAGACAGACAGGCAGAGAGACAGGCAGGCAGACAGACAGACAGATAGAGAGATAGACAGATAGATAGACAGACAGACAGAGAGACAGAGAGATAGACAGAGAGAGAGAGAGAGACAGACAGACAGACAGACAGACAGACAGACAGACAGACAGATAGATAGACAGACAGAGAGATAGACAGAGAGAGAGATAGACAGAGAGAGCGACAGACAGAAAGACAGACAGATAGACAGAGAGAGAGACAGACAGACTGACAGACAGACAGATAAACAGAGAGAGAGATAGACAGAGAGATAGACAGAGAGAGAGACAGCCAGACAGCCAGACAGCCAGACAGAGAGACAGAGAGAGAGACAGAGAGAGAGAGAGAGATAGAGAGAGAGAGAGACACTACCTCAAATATCTTGATATACCAAGGGTCAGGTTTTTTCCTTCGAGCCAAGCAAACTTTAGCATATTGAGGGTAGATGTTGTTGATGTGGAATTTCTTATCTTGTTCTTCTTGTCCTGACCCTAGCTTGCCTCTGTTACGGACAGAGGAGGAGCTTTCATTTGGGGTGATGTCCCCTAACAGAGGTTGTTGGTCACTCATCATCATTGGTGGTGGTGGTGGTGGTGGTGGTGAGTACTGTTATTGTTGTTGTTAGTGGTGGTGGGTACTGTTGTTGTTGTTGTTATTGGTGGTGGTGGTGGTGGTGGCGGTGGTGGTGTGCAGTGTTGTTGTTATTGTTGTTGATGGTGGTAGTGGTTGTGGTGATGATGGTGGCAGTGTTGGTAATATTGCAGTGGCGGTGGTGGTGGTGGTGGTGGTTGCAGTTGCTGTTGTCGTTGGTGGTGGTGGTGGTGGTGGTGGTGTGAATATTGTAGTTGTTGTTGTTGTTGTTGTTGTTGCTGTTACAGTTGCTGTTGTTGTTGACGTCGTCTCAGCCGTATATGTAGAACCTCAACACAAGCAACAGAGTGTCACAGGTGAGACACACAGACAGAAATGGTTGTTGATGGAGATGAGGATGCTGTCGTTATGGAAACGCATGACACGTAAACAGCAGACAAGGGAGGCCACTCTAACTTACAGTAAAGCCACGTCCGTCGCCAGTAGTAGTAGTAGTAGTAGTGGTGGTGGTGGTGGTGGTGGTAATAGTGGTGGTGGCGGTGGTAGTAATAGTAGTGGTGGTGGTGGTGGTGGTGGTTGTAATAGTATTGTAGTAGTAGTTGTAGTAGTAGCAGCAGCAGCAGTTGTTGTTGTGGTGGTGGTGGTAGCGGTGATTGTAGTATTAGTATTAGTGGTGGTGGTGATGGTAGTATTGGTGGTGGTGGTGGTGGTGGTGGTGGTAGTAGTTGCAGTAGCATTGGTGGTAGTGGTGGTGGTGGTAGTAGTTGTAGTAGTATTGGTGGTAGTGGTGCTGGTGGTAGTAGTTGTAATAGTATTGATGGTAGTGGTGGTAGTAGTTGTAGTAGTATTGGTGGTAGTGGTGGTGGTAGTAGTTGTAGTAGTAATGGTGGTAGTGGTGGTAGTAGTAGTAGTTGTAATAGTATTGATGGTAGTGGTGGTAGTAGTTGTAGTAGTAAAGGTGGTAGTGGTGCTGGTGGTAGTAGTTGTAATAGTATTGATGGTAGTGGTGGTAGTAGTTGTAGTAGTATTGGTGGTAGTGGTGGTGGTAGTAGTTGTAGTAGTAATGGTGGTAGTGGTGGTAGTAGTAGTAGTTGTAATAGTATTGATGGTAGTGGTGGTAGTAGTTGCAGTAGCATTGGTGGTAGTGGTGGTGGTGATAGTAGTTGTAGTAGTATTGGTGGTAGTGGTGCTGGTGGTAGTAGTTGTAATAGTATTGATGGTAGTGGTGGTAGTAGTTGTAGTAGTAATGGTGGTAGTGGTGCTGGTGGTAGTAGTTGTAATAGTATTGATGGTAGTGGTGGTAGTAGTTGTTGTAGTATTGGTGGTAGTGGTGGTGGTGGTAGTAGTTGTAATAGTATTGATGGTAGTGGTGGTAGTAGTTGTAGTAGTAATGGTGGTAGTGGTGGTGGTGGTGGTAGTAGTTGTAATAGTATTGATGGTAGTGGTGGTAGTAATTGTAGTAGTAGTAATGGTGGTAGTGGTGATGGTGGTAGTAGTTGTAATAGTATTGGTGGTAGTGGTGGTAGTAGTTGTAGTAGTAATGGTGGTAGTGGTGCTGGTGGTAGTAGTTGTAGGGTCGGACGCGATGCTTTGACGCATAGAGTTACGGCCCTTGCCATTCTGAGTTCAAATCCCGCCGAGGTTAACTTTGCCTTTCATCCTCACGGGGTCGATAAAATAAAGTACCAGTAATGCACTGGGGTCATTGCTGGCCTTGTGCCAAAAAGTAGAAACAATTATTAACCCTTAACTCTCAAGACGTCCACTCTCTAACACCTATTGCTCCCGGCCGCCGGATGGTGAAAAACATTGACCCCCGGAGAACAGCGAAGGCTATTATTACCTGTAGGCAGGCAGCCAGCCAACTCCGTTCCGATAGCAGTGAGCGAGGATGGGGGGGGGGGGGCAAGAACGCCGGATGTCTCCACAGCAACATTTAACAATCTTATAGTTTTGTAGACACATAACTTTCCATGCCGTGTGTAAATAAAACAAAATGTCGAAATACATTGTTGTGAGAAATAAGAGAGAAAATTTGTGTTGCTATTTCTAGTAAATACATCGACCACGCTGTGAAACCCTCGTTCGCTTGTTGTATCTGTGTGTGTAATCAAAGAAATTTGTAGTTTTTTAAGTTATATATATATAGATATATCTTGTGTGTGTGCGTTTATCCCGGGTTCAATCGGAAGTAACCACAGTAAGTAAGGTACTCAATACATAGCAGAGTATAAATATTTAAATATAGAAATGGCTTCTACAGGACTACAACTGTTTCATTCGGTAGAAATCATCAGGGTTTTCCTGATGATTTCTACCGAATGAAACAGTTCTAGTCCTGTAGAAGCCATTTCTATATTTATGTATGTGTGTATTTTTATATATATATATATATATATATATATATATATATATATATATATATATATATATATATATATATCTAAGGCAGGTAAAATTCCCGAGATCCATGGACGAGTTCTCTCCAGCGGTCTGTCCCTCATTATCGCTGCCATGTCGTGCGTCTCCAACAGACCAGTGTCTGTCCTTAGGGCATCAACATACGTTAACCTTTACAAAGATCTACACACATATATATATATATACTTTGGGAGGATCATGTTGCCAATAAAAACACATAAGAAATCTCGCAAAATAAATTCAAAAACGAATTATATACATCTATAGAGAGATAGATATCTTATAGATTGCATTGCAAGGGGAGGCTACTCTCAGCGGTCTTTCGAAAGAAACCGGAAGTTGTTTGTGTGTTTCTCACAACCGACACTTGACGTCGCTTTAAACCGGCGTGGGTTTCGAAGATGATTTCAGTTCGATCTTCACCAGTAATTTCTCTGATTTCGATGAATCGTGGGTTTACGTTACGTTACATTTAAGGTGGTATTGATTCTATATATATTTACAAGAATTTACAAAGATCTACACATACATATATATTGGAAAAGACGATATATACATTTATTTATATGTGTATATATATATGTAAATATTGCACTAGCTACGTCCATGTGTTGAGAAGACTGACTATATATATATATATATATACTTAGGCAAGAAACACTTGTCTTTGATGTAGATTCACAGCTATAATAATATATACATACATGTATAGTCAAGACACATGTAAACACAAAATATTTATATTGAAGGCGATGCATATATATATTTAAGGAATGTGTATATATGTTGAAATGATACTATAAATAATATATAGCCTTGATTATATATACACACATATATATATATATATTAAAGACGATACATATATATATATATAAAATGAATATGTGTATACGTCGAAGCGATTATATATAATATATATCCGGGAATATATATACATATATATTAAAGACGATACATAACATACATATATATATAATGAATATGTGTATACGTCGAAGTGATTATATATAATATATACCCGGGAATATATATACATATATATTAAAGACGATACATAACATACATATATATATAATGAATATGTGTATACGTCGAAGTGATTATATATAATATATACCCGGGAATATATATACATATATATTAAAGACGATACATAACATACATATATATATAATGAATATGTGTATACGTCGAAGTGATTTTATATAATATATAGCCAGGGTTATATATACACACACACATATATATATATATATATATATATATATATATATATATATATATAGGGAGACAGACAAAGAGACATGTATACGAAAGGCATGACCAACACTAGTGAAGATGATGGAGATCCTCGTCGTAGGATCCTTAAGATGGTTGTATGTTCCCTGTGTTACGATGCCGGCTGTTCCACTGTGGAGAATATTGCTGTGGAAACATTGGTGGAAATGATGCAAAGTTGTAAGTTGGTGTTACTGTAGTTTTATTAGTGTTGTTATTACTGTAGTTTTTGTTGTTGTTATTGTTGTTATTGGCGGTGGTGTTGGTGAAAATGATGCAAAGTTATTACTGTTGTTACTGTTGTTATTGGAGATGGTGTTGGTGAAAATGATGCAAAGTTGTTGATACTGTGGTTATTGGGTTAAAATGCCCAAGACACTATGTCAATACGGTGTCCCTATGACTCCATTGGGAGTTACAGTTCCATACATACAATCCTCTGTATATATGGCTTACCAACCTGAGATACCAAAACTTAAATAAATTCTAACTGTTAAGTGGTCGTGGAGGTGCCCACGGTAAAAAAGCACCCAGCACCCACTGTAAATGAGGTTGGTGTTAGGAAGGGCATCCAGCTGTAGGAAACAAGCCAAAATCAGTTTTGTATGAGCAAGACAAAGTCACCTGACCCAGCATTGCCCATAACAGGACAACCCGTCTAACCCATGCTAGCGTGGAAGAATGGATGTAAAACAGTGATGATGATGAGACCAAATTGGTGGATTGACAATATTGGTAGAACATCAGACAACGTTTTGTGGCATATAGTTACAGTCATTTAAGCTCTTGAGTTTAAATCCTGGCGAGCTTAGCTTTGCCTTTCATCATCCTTATGGAGGTGATAAAATAAAGTACCAGTAATGCACTGGGCTCAATTTAATAAACTTTCCTCCTCCACCAAAATTCTTGCCCTTGTGCCTAAATCAGAAACCTTTAAGGGCTGTGGATTGACCTTATCAGTAGAGCATCAGACAACAAGCTGTGTAGCATATAATTACGACCCTTTAAGTTCTCAGTTCAAATTCCGGTGAGGTTAGCTTTGCTTTTCATCCTTATGGGGTTGATAAAATAAAGTACCAGTAATGCATTGAGCTCAATTTAATCAACTTGCCTCCTCCACCAAAATTCTTGGCTTAGTGCCGAAATCAGAAACCATTAACCCTTTAGCATTTAAACTGGCAATATCTGACCAGAATACTCTCACCTCTTTCTGTTCAAACTGGCCTTAACTGGCTGCTCATACTGAGCTATTGTTCTCAAAATAAATAACATAATATGATATTCATGTAATATTTTATATTAATTTTAATATTTTTTCTGTTTGTTTCTCCGCCAGTTTTATGCGAAGTAGGAAGAAGTTCTCAGTCTTATTCCGAATTATCGGGCAGAACAACACCAATGTTAAGTGATGTGGTTATGACATTGATAGAAATGGGTAAGTATTGGGCTTGAACCATGTTACTGTAAGTCTGAGCTGTGTAAGTGTGAGTTTGAGCCATGTAAGTGAGTTTGAGCCATGTAAGTGAGAGTTTGAGCCATGTAAATGAGAGTTTGAGCCGTGTAAGTTTGAGCCATGTAAGTGTAAGTTTCAACCATGTAAATGAGAGTTTGAGCCATGCAAGCGAGAGCTTGAGCCATGTAAGTGTAAGTTCATGCTATAAACAAATGTAAGAATCTGATTAAATTTTGCAGCACCATCATAATTATCATCAGCAACACCATCAACATCATCACTGACTTTGATATGTATATTTGCAGGTACCAAAATTGACCAGATACCTACTTATGCCAAGAAGCCTAACAAAAATGTCTTTATTCCACGTGAGTGTTGTCTAATATTTTGTTACCAATCATCACCATCATCAACACCACTGCCACTAACATCACCGCCACCACAATAACCACACCAACACCATCAACACCACAATCACCACCACTGCCACTAACATCACCGTCACCACAATAACCACACCAACACCATCAACACCACAATCACCACCACTGCCACTAACATCACCGCCACCACAATCACCACCACTGCCACTAACATCACCGCCACCACAATCACCACCACTGCCACTAACATCACCGTCACCACAATAACCACACCAACACCATCAACACCACAATCACCACCACTGCCACTAACATCACCGCCACCACAATCACCACATCAACACCACAATCACCACCACTGCCACTAACATCACCGCCACCACAATCACCACACCAACACCATCAACACCACAATCACCACCACTGCCACTAACATCACCGCCACCACAATCACCACACCAACACCATCAACACCACAATCACCGCCACCACAATAACCACACCAACACCATCAACACCACAATCACCACCACTGCCACTAACATCACCGTCACCACAATAACCACACCAACACCATCAACACCACAATCACCACCACTGCCACTAACATCACCGCCACCACAATCACCACCACTGCCACTAACATCACCATCACCACACCAACACCATCACCACACCACCACTAACATCACCGGCACTACAACAATAACCACACCACCATCACCATACTACCACTAACATCTCGACCAGCACCACTATCATCATCCTATCATCTTTATTGCCACCAACACCACCACTATCAATATCTATTAACCACCATCACCACCACTGCCAGTATCAACATCTCTATACCCATCACAACACCACTACCACCAGTATCACCACCAATACCGCCAGTATCATCACCACCACCGCAAATATTTAGCTGCTATTTCTTTCAAGTGACCATGTAATGATCAATTCTTGACCTTTGTTTTAACGTTTTTCCCTTCTTTTCTTCTTCCACCAGCGACCCACAAACACGTGCCTCCCTTACCAGGAATCCTTGAAACTGGAGAGAGGAAACAGCACCCATCATACATCCAGGATTACTTCCCTCCATTTCCGGGGCCACACAGCTATATCCGAACCCCTGTAAGAATTTCCATTAGATTTTTTTTCTCATTGTTGTTCTGGTTGTTGTTGTTTAACCCTAGGCCAACCATGATGTTAGCAGACCAGACCTATTCTAAGCCTTTCACCATCCAGTCAGGTTCTCAGGCATAGTGTATCTAGGAGTACATTATGTACAGTGTTGTTCCTTTTCTTCTGTTGTCTGTTTTTTGGGGTTTTTTCTGAAGATTGTAGGGTGTGATTTGAGGGAGGTTTTAGCTGATATTTTTAGCAGGGTCTGTGACTATATAGGGACTCATAGAGACTATAGTTGTTATTTAAACCGGCCATATCCGGACAGAATTCTTTCACCTCTTCATGTTCAAACCGGCTGTAACTGGCTGCTTATACTGATTTTAAGGTATTGTTCTCAAAATAATTACTATCAAAATCTCATAGATTCGATATTATGTGAGGTAAAGCCTTTACCATGAAAATATGATAGTATATATATAGAGTAATGTAAATGTTATGTGAGATATTATGTGAGGTAAAGCCTTTACCATGAAAATATGATAGTATATATATAGAGTAATGTAAATGTTATGTGAGATATTATGTGAGGTAAAGCCTTTACCATGAAAATATGATAGTATATATATAGAGTAATGTAAATGTTATGTGAGATATTATGTGAGGTAAAGCCTTTACCATGAAAATATGATAGTATATATATAGAGTAATGTAAATGTTATGGGAGATATTATGTGAGGTAAAGCCTTTACCATGAAAATATGATAGTATATATATAGAGTAATGTAAATGTTATGTGAGATATTATGTGAGGTAAAGCCTTTACCATGAAAATATGATAGTATATATATAGAGTAATGTAAATGTTATGTGAGATATTATGTGAGGTAAAGCCTTTACCATGAAAATATGATAGTATATATATAGAGTAATGTAAATGTTATGTGAGATATTATGTGAGGTAAAGCCTTTACCATGAAAATATGATAGTATATATATAGAGTAATGTAAATGTTATGTGAGATATTATGTGAGGTAAAGCCTTTACCATGAAAATATGATAGTATATATATAGAGTAATGTAAATGTTATGTGAGATATTATGTGAGGTAAAGCCTTTACCATGAAAATATGATAGTATATATATATAGAGTAATGTAAATGTTATGTGAGGTAAAGCCTTTACCATGAAAATATGATAGTATATATATATAGAGTAATGTAAATGTTATGTGAGATATTATGTGAGGTAAAGCCTTTACCATGAAAATATGATAGTATATATATATAGAGTAATGTAAATGTTATGTGAGGTAAAGCCTTTACTGTGAAAATATGATAGTATATATATAGAGTAATGTAAATGTTATGTGAGGTAAAGCCTTTACTGTGAAAATATGATAGTATATATATAGAGTAATGTAAATGTTATGTGAGGTAAAGCTTTTACTGTGAAAATATGATAGTATATATATAGAGTAATGTAACTGTTGTGTGAGGTAAAGCCTTTACTGTGAAAATATGATAGTATATATATAGAGTAATGTAAATGTTATGTGAGGTAAAGCCTTTACTGTGAAAATATGATAGTATATATATAGAGTAATGTAAATGCTAGTCAACCGTGATCAAGTGAAGGTTGGAGTTACGATTATAATGTCATGGGTTCTTGAACAAAACACATGCAAGTGAGTTTCAACAGCTCATGATCATAACTGGAAATCTAAAAGAATACAGCTTCTATAGCTTCCGGCAAAAGCGAAGAGGTATGTAGTCTTGACAACCACTTACAAGTGAGAAACACTCACTGTCGATTACTCCCCTTTGCTTTTGCCGAAGCTAGGTATGTGATGTTAGTCATTACCTTAAAATTCATAGCAAATGGCCTTCAAAATGTTTTTAAATAAACATACAGTATATTAAATATACAATATGGTATTGGCACATGGCTTAGTGGTTAGAGCATTGGCCTTGCAATCAAAAGGTTGTGAGTTCAATTCTCAGACCGGGTGATGTGTTGTTTCCTTGAGCAAGACACTTGATTTCACATTGCTCCAGTTTACTCAGCTGTAGAAATGAGATGATAGGGGCTGGGGTGCCTATCATTCCACTGCAAAGAGGTCGTGGAGGTGCCACGGCAAAAAAGCACCCAGCCCTCACTGTAAATGAGGTTGGTGTTAGGAAGGGCATCCAGCTGTAGAAATCAAGCCAGAATCAGTTCCCGTCCCACCCTTGCAAGCAGGGAAAAGCGGACGTAAAATGAAATGATGATGATGATGATGAATATATACATCGCTATTTCAGAGCACCAATAAAAATTTCTAACTTCATTTTACATTGCTCCAGTGGTTAAGGTGTTGGACTTACGATCATAATGTCGTAGGTTCGATTCCTGGACTGGCTTGTGTGTTGTGTTCTTGAGCAAAACACTTCATTTCATGTTGCTCCAGTGGTTAACCCTTAGCATTTAAACCAGCCATAACTGGTCAGAATTCTCTCCCCTCTTTCAGTTCTAACCAGCTGTAAGTAACTGCTCATACTGATGTTAAGGTATTGTTCGCAAAATAAATAATATCAAAATCTTGTATATTCGACATTATGTGAAATAAAGCCTTTACCGTGAAAATACAATAGTTAATATAGAGTAATCTAAATGCTAAAGGGTTACGGTGTTGGATTTACGATTATAATGTTGTGGGTTCGATTCCTGGGCTGGGTTGTATGGTGTGTTCTTGAGCAAAACACTTCATTTCACATTGTTCCAGTGGTTACGGTGTTGGATTTACGGTTATAATGTTGTGGGTTTGATTCCTGGACTGGGTTGTATGTCGTGTTCTTGAGCAAAACACTTCATTTCACATTGCTCCAGTGGTTAAGGTGTTTGGATTTACGATTATAATGTTGTGGGTTTGATTCCTGGACTGGGTTGTATGTCGTGTTCTTGAGCAAAACACTTCATTTCACATTGCTCCAGTGGTTAAGGTGTTTGGATTTACGATTATAATGTTGTGGGTTCGATTCCTGGGCTGGGTTGTATGGTGTGTTCTTGAGCAAAACACTTCATCTCACATTGCTCCAGTGGTTAAGGTCTTTGGACTTACGATTATAATGTTGTGGGTTCGATTCCTGGACTGGGTTGTATGGTGTGTTCTTGAGCAAAACACTTCATCTCACATTGCTCCAGTGGTTAAGGTCTTTGGACTTACGATTATAATGTTGTGGGTTCGATTCCTGGACTGGGTTGTATGTTGCGTTCTTGAGCAAAACACTTCATCTCACGTTACTCCAGTATCAATTAAATTGACTTTCCCTCCCCCAAAATTACTGGCCTTGCACATAAATCCATTATTTGTCTGTATCTATTTCCTATTTCATATTAACCATGACCACCTCTCCAGACGTATCGAGACCCTGTCACTGACTACCAGTTAGTCCGAGAGAAGGTTGCCTCACAGAAGAGGGACACAGAAAGGGCACTGACACGGTTCATTGCTAACACAGGAAAAACACAGAAACTCTTCAACGATGACAGCGGAGCTTTTCCTTGTAAGTGTTAACACTGTTGTTGTTGTCATCACTATTGTTGTTGTTGTTGTCTTCTCTCTTACACACCACAAACGGATTCCTCTTAAACCCTTTAGCATTTAAACCAGCTATATCTGTCTGAAATTCTCTCACCTCTTTCTGTTCAAACCAGCTATAACTATTACATACATACATGTCTCTTTGTTTTGCTTGTTTTTGGGGGTTTTTTTACTTTTTCTCTTTTTCTGCAACTTTATTGCTAGAGATAGAGTTATCTTCCTTGGCTTCATTTCCGACTCCTCAAGTTTGTGTGTGTGTATATATATATAGAGAGAGAGAGAAAGAGGTAGAACACTGGAAGGTAATATCCGTAGTGGTAGAACACTCAGTCCATGGGACGAGTTTGGTAGAAGTAGTAACACAACAACAGTTACTTCACCATACCGAGAACTGTTTCACCTTATGCGGATCTTCAGCGCGTACACGGCCACTTTACAGTGGACTGGGTGCTTTTTTTTGTCGTGGCACCTACACGACCACTTTACAGTGGATTGGATGCTTTTTGTTGTGATACCTACACAACCACTTCATAGTGTGCGCTGGGTGCTTTTTGTCATGTCACCTTCACAACCACTTTACAGTGTGTACTAGGTGCTGCTTTTTGTCGTGTCACACAACCACTTTACAGTGTGTGCTGGGGACTTTTTGTTGTGTCACCTACATGACTACTTAGTGTGTACTGGGTGCTTTTTGTCGTGACACCTACACAACCACTTTACAGTGTGTACTGGGTGCTTTATTGAAATACTATTATATATAGGACACTTAATCAAATGAGATGGAAATAGTAAAACAGAATAAGGACTATAGTCCAACGTACAAAGAAAGAAGAATGACATTAACCCTTTAATGCCATATCCGGCCAGAATTCTCTCACCTCTTTTTGTTCAAACCGGCCATAACTAGTCGCTGGTACTGATATTAAGGTTTTGTTCTTAAAATAAACAATATCAAAATCTCATAGATTCAATATTATGTGAGATAATTATGTGAGGTAAAGCCTTTACCATGAAAATACAATAGTATATATAGAGTAATGTAAATGGTAAAGGGTTAAGGGGTATAAAAAAGGCAAGAAGGGTAACTAGTGGAAGACAGACAGGGCTGTGTGATGTCTGGTATATAATAGATTCAAAAACTGCCTGCATGGTTAAGTCTTTAGAATATGAATTCAAAATAGATATATATATATGTATGTATGTATGTATGTATGTATATATATATATATACATATACATATCAGTATATATGTATGTGTGTGTGTGTATATATATATATATATATATTACCCAGTTATTGAACGCTCTGGGGGTAGGTATATTGTCTTTAAAGTGTTGAAATATCTAAGACCCCCAGTAGACAACTGATGAGGAAAACTCCCCCAACCCCCATTCTTGCTTTCTTCTTATTCTTAAGCCTACCTTAACTAGCAACTAAACAGCTATCCTATTCTCTCTCTCTCTCTCTCTCTCTCTCTCTCTCTCTCTCTCTCTCTCTCTCTCTCTTCTCTCTCTCTCTCTCTAGTAAGAATATTTTCGAAACAGCGAGCGAGTTTTGAAATTATAAATATAACCTATCGCTGTATTTTGACTAAAGAAATTAAAGAAATTATTTAGCCTGATAGTGGGGTTAAGAACCCTCGGAGAAATGGAAAAAGATGAGTATTGACCATGTACATCAATACTCATCTTTTTCCATTTCTCCGAGGGTTCTTAACCCCACTATCAGGCTAAATAATTTCTTTAGTCAAAATACGGCGATAGCTTATATTTATAATTTCATATATATATATGAGTCCAGAATTAGCCGTCGAAACGGCTTGAGCTCAGCCGTCGGGGTCCTACTCGTTCCTATTACCCACTCTACTACCCTAAGTATTGAGTACTTTGGTGCGTTATGGTCCATCTGCTTCCTTACCACATTTTCTTCATTATATATATATATATATACACACACACACATATATAATTATCATCATCATCGTTTTTACGTCTGCTTTTCCATGCTTGCTTGGGTTGGATATGAATTCAATATATATATATATATATATATATATATATATATATATATATATATATATTTGTATGTATATATATGTATAAATATCTGCATATATGTGTGTGTGTATGTATCTGTATATTTATATGCGTGTATATATATATACATATTTATATATATATATATCATCATCATGATATATATATGTGTGTGTGTGTGGTATATATATTGGTATTTTAATTCTACACATTTGGTATATACATTAAATTATAATTCTATACATGTGGTATACATGTTGATATTATAACTGTACATGTGGTATATACGCTGGTATTTTAATTCTATACATGTGGTATATACATTGGTATTATAACTCTTGATGTTCTCTACCAGATATTTCATCTTACTCTCATTCATTCTCAGCCCCACACTCATCAACCCCTCTGCCTCCTTCACTCTGACCAGAGCTATGTTGTTAGCAAATTCAGCATCTGATATCTTTTTAGCCTTAACTCTCCTGCTCTGAGCCATTATTACAGTGAAGCCCGTGTCTTGGTGTTTCTTCAGTGCAAGGTGCATACAATAGTCCATTGCGATGATTAAAAAGGTAGGGAGCCAATGTATCTCCCTGGAGCACTCCAGCCTGTATCTCAAAGAGCTCTATCATCCTGTCAGGTGTAATGACTCGGGCTCTAGTGTTGGTGTAGAACAGTGATATCACGTCCACTATCTTCTTGGGGATTCCATAAGCCTGTAAGATCTTCATCATAGTGTTGGTTGGAGTGGGTTAGGGTGTATATTTGGTTAAGGGGGGGGGCCTACTGACTGTAAGGTTTAACTTTGTA
>OZ024761.1:19021712-19029212 GCA_964016885.1 Eledone cirrhosa
CTCCCAGTCCACACTGTAAGGTGGTCGTGGAGGAGACACGGTAAAAAAGGTCCCAGTCCACACTGTAAGGTGGTCGTGGAGGAGACACGGTAAAAAAGCTCCCAGTCCACACTGTAAGGTGGTCGTGGAGGAGACACGGTAAAAAAAGCTCCCGGTCCACACTGTAAGGTGGTCGTGGAGGAGACACGGTAAAAAAGGCTCCCAGTCCACACTGTAAGGTGGTCGTGGAGGAGACACGGTAAAAAAGGCTCCCAGTCCACACTGTAAGGTGGTCGTGGAGGAGACACGGTAAAAAAGCTCCCAGTCCACACTGTAAGGTGGTCGTGGAGGAGACACGGTAAAAAAGCTCCCAGTCCACACTGTAAGGTGGTCGTGGAGGAGACACGGTAAAAAAGCTCCCAGTCCACACTGTAAGGTGGTCGTGGAGGAGGTCATGTAGGAGACACGGTAAAAAGGCTCCACACACACACACACCCAGATATATGTATACACACATATATATATATATATATATATATATGTGTGTGTGTGTGTGTGTGTGTATATATACATATAGAGAGATAGATACATACACACACAGTTAAATAACAGCCCATAGCAAATGGCCAATTGGTGTGAAGTAATTTTGCTGATTTATTTGAAAATTTAAAGTCTCACCTTTCAATGTACTTTCAAGTTATTTTGTTTAAGGAGACATTTCCTCGTAAAATGACTGACTAAAACACCTGTCATGTCTCTTTTTGTGGTATGTATGTGTGTGTCATCATCATTATCATCATCATTTTACTTTAGCTTTTCCCTGCTTGCAAGGGTGGGATGGGAACTGATTCTGGCTTGATTTCTACAGCTGGATGCCCTTCCTAACACCAACCTCATTTACAGTGAGTGCTGGGTGCTTTTTTGCCTCCACGACCACTTTGCAGTGGAATGATATGGACCCCAGTCCCTATCATTTCATTTCTACAGCTGAGTAAACTAAAGCAATGTGAAATAAAGAGTCTTGCTCAAGGAAACAACACATCACCTGGTCTGAGAATTGAACTCACAACCTTTCAATTGCAAGGCCAATGCTCTAACTACTAAGCCATGTGCCTATATATATATACGAGGTATGACAGAAAAGTTCCAGGACTGATGTCACAAAAAATGTATTTCAAACCCAAACTTCACACTAAGAGTTTTCTCCTTCAAAGTAATCCCCTTGGAGTATGTAACTGTAATCTTAGCTCTCTGCAGCAATCAAACTTTTTTCTTCATAATTTTAAATACATGTCCTCTGTTTCAGGTTGTCAAGCAATGAGCACAGAGCAACGAACAAACTTGAAGTTTCTGGTACGGTTGGGGAAAACTCCGTCAGAAGCACTGGGATTGCTGCAGCAAGTGTATGGAGATGAGACGATGTGACACTCACGTGTTTTTGAGTGGTGCAAGAGGTTTAAAGAAGGGCACGAGGACGTGGAAGATGACCCCAGGAGCAGAAGGCCCTCAACAACCAGGACTGAGGTCAACGTTGAGCGCGTCAGGCAGATGATGCATAGCGATCGTCGGCTGACTGTTCGACTGATGGCAAATGAGCTGGGCATGAATCGGGACAGCGTCTGGAAGATTCTCACTGAAGATTTGGACATGCAGAAAGTCTGCGCGAAGATGGTGCCAAAACTGCTGAACGATGACCAGAATGGTCGACACATGCAAGTGTGCCAGGACATTCTCGAGCGTCTTGAAACCGAACCAGACTTGCTAGGGTCAGTCATCACCAGTGATGAGTCATGGCTCTTAGAGTACGACTCGGAAACCAAACACCAGAGCCTTCAGTGGAAGAGTCCATCGTCGCCAAGGCCGAAGAAAGCACGACAGTCGAAGTCCAAAGTCAAGGTCATGTTGATCACATTCTTCGATGTGAGGGGGATCGTCCACTGCGAGTTCTTGCCACAGGGCCAGACAATCAACCAACATGTCTACAAAGAGATACTGCAGTGTTTGCTTCATTCAGTGCGTGAGAAGAGGCGAGACTTGTGGCAGGACAACTCGTGGCTGCTTCACCATGACAACGCGCCTGCTCACAATGCTCTGAGCATCCGACAGTTCCTGGCCGAGAAGAACACTGTCGTGCTGGAGCAACCTCCCTACTCCCCCGACCTGGCTCCGTGTGATTTTTTCCTATTCCCCAAGCTCAAGGGGGATCATCAAGGGGACCTGTTTTGAAGACGTGGACGACATCAAAAAGGCCGTGACGACGAAACTGGGGAGGATCCCGGAAGAATCCTTCCAGGAGTGCATGTAAGTGTGGCAGAAAAGGATGGAAAAGTGCATTAGACTCCAGGGGGATTACTTTGAAGGAGAAAACTCTTAGTGTGAAGTGTGGGTTTGAAATAAATCTTTTGTGGCATCAGTCCTGGAACACCTCATATAGTTCGGAATAACAGAAAACAAAATACAAACGCACAAGTAAATGTTACAAATATTATTAGTTTCACACTTGGTGAGAGTGGGATGTGTGGTTGCGACATGTGTGTGTGTGTGTATGGAACGGGCTGTTGAAATGGCAAGAGCTCAGCCATTGGGGTCCTGACTCCTTCATATATGTATAACAAGACCGTTTATTCAATGCTTTAGTAGTAATATACTGTAGTAATATACTGTAGTAATAGACCGGGAAATGGCCATGCTCAGTGTGTAGGAAAGGCGTAGGTAGAAACTCCATTTTATGTCCCAAGTGCAAAGTATGGGTGCATAAAAGATGTAGTGGGATCACAGGTAAGCTAACTAAGAACATAGATTTTACATGTGGCCGGTGCTCTGGTGCAATAAGTAGCAGCAAGTGCCCACAAAATACTAGCTCTTTCAACTGCGCAGAGGGCTCTATAGAAATAGTGGACAGCTTCCGTTACCTGGGTGACAAAATCAGCAGTGGGGGAGGGTGCTCTGAAAGTACAGTAGCTAGAGTCAGAACTGGATGGAAAAAGTTCAGAGAGCTTATACCACTATTAGCCGCTAAAGAGTTCTCCCTAAAAATGAAAGGCAGGTTGTATGATGCCTGCATACGAACAGCAATGTTGCATGGCAGTGAGACCTGGGCATTGTGTGCAGAGGATATACGCAGACTAGAGAGGAACGAAGCTTGCATGCTCCGCTGGATGTGTAATAGTAATATACGTGAACGGCAAAGCATAAACGAACTAAAGAAAAAATTAGAAATAAGAGGGATCAGATGTTGTTTACTCGAGAGAAGGCTACGTTGGTATGGACACGTGATGCGCATGAAAGTCGATAGCTGTATAACAAAGTGCAGGGCAATAAAGATAGACGGTAGCCACGGAATAGGCAGACCTAGAAAAACCTGGGACGAGCTGATAAACTCCGACCTCACACACTTACACCTCTCCAAGACAATGTCACTGGACCGAGACCTTTGGCGGTACTCAGTAATAGAGAAGACCCGCCTTACCTAAATACATAGTAAAACCTACTACAGTCAGTAGGCATCTCTAACAAAATACACCCCCGTCCCACCCACCCACCCCACCCCATCCACACTACCCCCTTCTATGTAAAGTTATGTTGGTGCCACACCATCCAGGCCGAAACAAATGAGATCGTGTAGGTGTCACGACAAAAAAACACACAGTCCACGCTGTAATGTGGCCGTGTAGGCAACACGGTTAAAAACCTCCCAGACCCACACTGTAAATGTGGTTGGTGTTAGGAAGGGCATCCAACTGTAGAAAACCTGCCAGACAGTCCTATGCGAGCAAGACAATCACTCTTGCCTCAAGTGGGAAAACCCCCATCCAAACCCATGCAAGCGTGGAACACGGACGTTAAACGTTGATGATGATGATGACTGTGTTGTAATGTTGTGTAGTGTGTTTTGTAATGTTGTGTTGTAATGTTATGAGGTGTGATGAACACAACCACAAGGATATAGTCCGAACGTGGAAGAGCCGAAAAATGGACGTACGATGATGATGATTTATCCCGAATGAAACAGTTCTAGTCCTGTAGAAGCCATTTGTATATTATATATATATATATATATAGTGGTGGAACACTGGAAGGTAATATCCGTAGTGGTAGAGCACTCAGTCCATGGGACGAGTTAGGTAGAAGTGGTTACACAACAGTTAGTTCACCATACCGAGAACATATATATATATATATATATAGAGAGAGAGAGAGAGAGAGAAAGAGAGAGAGAGAGAGAGAGAGAGAGAGAAAGAGAGAGAGAGAGAGAGAGAGACATGGGCAGGGCCCCAGCCGGATGGCTTATGCAAATAAAAGAGTAAAAGAGATATATATATAACTGGGTGACAAAGGAGTGGGTGTTTGTTTATAAATAGAATAAAAATACCCACCGTGACACCCCCACCTCTCCCGCGACCACCCCCGACCTTCCACCTCGACGCCACTCCTTCTTAACCGTCACACACTACACGTACACCATTTTGACTTTTACAAAGCCTGCAGATTAGTTTTATTAGGTGAAACGAATAAGTGTTTTAATTATTTCGTTTTTAGCCAATTAGAGAAGAGATTGATCGTGGGTGGGGGTGGGGGAAGGAAAGATAAAGGCTGAAGCTAGCGCTTGTCTATTTATAGATATTACGTCATCTAGTGGTGTTTGTTTATTTAAACTACATGATGTCATTTCTATATATAGATACATGACAGTCCGTCTGTCAGCCAGAAAAAGAGTGTGACAGACAGATAGACAAACAGACAGACACAGAGATATGTTTCTTTTATTTGCCACTAGGGCATCAAAAGTGGGACAAGTACAAAGGGGGGGGGGTTACACAAAAAGGCGTCCTCAATAAGGAGGAGGCAATAACAAAATATAAAAATAAAATAAGATATAACAAAAAATAAAATTTATAACAAAATCCTCAATAGAGAGGAGGCGCCTTGGGGGGTCGCACACACCCCCGAAAAAAGTGTGCAACCCTTCTCCTCAGGAGCACAGAGAAGGGGTGCTCCCTTGGTCTTTCATCTTCCTCACCTATAGTCTGATGTAGAGTGAAGGCCCATTCACACGGGCCATTCTCGCCACTTTCACCCATCTTTCATAGAAACGGCTGGGGTGCAGCACCTCTCTCTCCATCCTGATCCTTCTTCCGAAATGATATCGGAAGAAACGGACCAGTTGTTGGCCAGAGAGAAAGGTGCCTGACCTCAGTCCTTTCAGATGCGTCCACCATACAACCTCTTTCGCCATGGCTATTACGCACAGAAACACCGCCTCTGCTTCATCTTTGAAAGGGGGAGGCGGCTTGATCATTACAATAGACTCGGTGGTCAACCGGATCGGTCCCACCCTTGACAGCAGTTGTTCGACATAGCCCCACACAGAGATAGATAGAGAGACAGAGAGAGAGAGAGAAACAGATTGATAGATAGATAAATAGAGAGAGAGAGAGAGAGAGAGAGAGAGAGAGAGAGAGACACACACAGCGAAAGAGAGAGAGAAAGAAAGAGACAGACAGAGAGAGAGACTGAGAGACAAAGACAGCGAGAGAGAAAGACATACAAATAGAGAAAGTAGACAGACAGAGAGAGAGAGAGAGAGAGAGAGAGAAATAGATTGATAGATAGATAAATAGAGAGAGAGAGAGACACACACACAGCGAAAGAGAGAGAGAAAAAAAGAGACAGAGAGAGAGACTGAGAGACAAAGACAGCGAGAGAGAAAGACATACACAAATAGAGAAAGGGGGAGTATGAGAGAGAGACAGAGGCAGGCGGAGTGTGAGAGAGAGAGACAGAGAGAGATGTAAATGTTTGTTTATACATATATATATATTTTATATTCTTTGCGGCCATGCTGGGGCACTGCCTTGAATTTTTTTTCTGTTCTTTAGTCGATAATATTGACCCCAGGACATATTTCTTTCTTCCAAGCCCTGGTACTACTTATTTTAGCGATCTCGTTTTGACGAACCGCTAGATTACAGGATGTAAACAAACGTAAACATAGGAAAGGATAAACACAGAGGCACGTGTGTGTATGTATCGAGGGAGTGAGAGAGGTGGAATAGTGAAGGCGAAAGAGAGAGAGAGAGAGAGAGAGAGAGAGAGAGAGAGAGAGAGAGAGAGAGAGAGCAACAGAGGGAGAGAACGACAGAGAGATAAAGAGATAGAGAAAGATAGAGAGCAACAGAGAGAGAGAACGACAGAGAGATAAAGAGGGAGAGAGAGATCGGGTGGACAGGGAGAGAGATAGAGAGCGACAGAGAGATAGGTTGAGAACGAAAGAGAGAGAGAGAGAGAGAGAGAGAGAGAAAGAGGTTAAGAACAAAAGAGAGAGAGAGGTTAAGAACAAAAAGGAGAGAGAGAGGTTAAGAACGAAAGAGAGAGAGAGGTTAAGAACAAAAAAGAGAGAGCGGTTAAGAACGAAAGAGAGAGAGAGAGAGGTTAAGAACGAAAGAGAGAGAGAGAGAGGGGTTAAGAACGAAAGAGAGAGAGAGAGAGAGGGGTTAAGAACGAAAGAGAGAGAGAGAGAGAGAGGGGTTAAGAACGAAAGAGAGAGAGAGAGAGGTTAAGAACGAAAGAGAGACAGAGAGAGAGGAAGGCATTAAGAACGAGAGAGGAAGAGATTAAGAACGAAAGAGAAAGAGAGAAAGAGATTTCCACTATACAAGTAATAGGCTGAGATACATAATTCTATATAAGCCATCTTGAATTGGTTTAATTGAAGCACAGTTAGAAGCTCTCTACATTCTAGAACCACATCATGAGACTTATGACTAGCAAGAGGCTCAGCGACCGTATCTGTATCAGTGAGCTGGTCTTGTCTGTGTTAATTGGACGAGGACAAGGTCTCTTCAGAAGCTCTCTACATTCTAGAACCACATCATGAGACTTATGACTAGCAAGAGGCTCAGCGACCGTATCTGTATCAGTGAGCTGGTCTTGTCTGTGTTAATTGGACGAGGACAAGGTCACTGCAGAAGCTCTCTACATTCCAAAACCACATAAAAAAAGCCCTAAAAAGCTGAAAAAATGAAGTTTTTTCACCTAATGCGGGCCCTAGGCCATAAAAAGTTGGATTTTCTTTGCTCACGGTATGAAGAAGAGACTGACTAATACATAGTTAGAATTTCAAGGAAATCGGTCTGACGTAACGCCCCCCCCCCAAAAAAAAAACCTAAAATGCTGAAAAAAAACGCAGTTTTTCACTTATTGTGGGCCCTAAGGGATCAAAAATGCATAACACTCCCTGAAACATAAGTAACACACATGTAAAGTTTGAAAAAAATCGGTTGGGTACTTCTCGAGTTTTAGGGAATCAAACTCACAGACAGACAGACATCCTCAGTTTTATTTATATAGATATTTCAATGGTACCAACATTTTTGGTACGCTCTCATCAGATAAAATACAAAAATTGTTTTTATAAATATTGACATATCCAAAAACAAGAACTTATGGTTTTAAGTTCATTTTGGTTGTTTTGGGATTTGTCAATGTTTATAAAACAATTTTTGTATTTTATCTGATGAG
>OZ024761.1:19041712-19066712 GCA_964016885.1 Eledone cirrhosa
GTGGTGGTGTAGTGTAGTGTTGGTAGTGTAGTGGTAGTGTAGTGGTGGTGTGGTGGTGGTGGTGGTGGTGGTGGTGGTGTAGTGTAGTGTTGGTAGTGTAGTGGTAGTGTAGTGGTGGTGTGGTGGTGGTGGTGGTGGTGGTGGTAGTGGTAGTGGTGGTGGTGTAGTGTAGTGTTGGTAGTGTAGTGGTAGTGTAGGGGTGGTGTGGTGGTGGTGGTGGTGGTGGTGGTGGTAGTGGTGTAGTGTAGTTGTGGTGGTGGTGGCGGTGGTGGTGGTGGTGTAGTGGTAGTGGTGTAGTGTTGTGGTGGTGGTGGTGTAGTGGTGGTGGTGGTGGTGGTGGTGGTGGTGGTGTAGTGGTAGTGGTGGTAGTGGTGGTGGTGGTGTAGTGGTGGTGTAGTGTAGTGTTGGTAGTGTAGTGGTGGTGTGGTGGTGGTGGTGGTGGTGGTGGTGTAGTGGTGGTGGTGGTGGTAGTGGTGTAGTGTAGTGGTGGTGTGGTGGTGGTGGTGGTGTAGTGGTGGTGTAGTGGTGGTGGTGTAGTGGTGGTGTGGTGGTGGTGGTGGTGGTGGTGGTGTAGTGGTGGTGGTGGTGTAGTGTAGTGTTGGTAGTGTAGTGGTAGTGTAGTGGTAGTGTAGTGGTGGTGGTGGTGGTGGTGGTGTAGTGGTGGTGGTGGTGGTAGTGGTGGTAGTGGTGGTGGTGGTGTAGTGGTGGTGGTGGTGGTGGCGGTGGTGGTGGCGGTGGTGGTAGTGGTGGTGTAGTGGTGGTGGTGGTGGTGATGTGTAGAGCTAGTGGTGGTATACTGGTGGTAGTGTAGTGGTGGTGGTGGTAGTGGTGGTGTGTAGAGCTAGTGGTGGTATACTGGTGGTGGTGTGGTGGTGGTGGTGGTGGTGGTAGTGGTGGTGATGGTGGTGTTGGGGCTGGTTGTGATGTAGGTCAGGGTTACCTTTGTTAAAGATACATGTCGTTTGCGGAAAAGAGTGACAATCCTCCTTCTACCGGAATGGTGTGTATATATATAGATATATGTGTGTGCGTGTGTGTGTGTGTATATATATATATTTATGTATACATATATATTTATATATAATATATATATATATAGAGAGAGAGAGAGATTACAGTAATCAAAGTTCAGTTTAAGTCATTTATTTGCTTACAATTGTTTCCTCCAAACCGAGGTTTGGATTCTTCGGAGCAACTATTTATAACATACTTGACCTCCTTTTCAACCCAAGAGACACATAAAACATATGCGCATATTGATCAACAATGGGGTGACATTCATCAAATGAAACATCATGGCAATTTACATATAAAGTGTTACATGATAAAAATAAAATAAAATAAAAGCAAGAGTGAAAATAAAGATAAACATGAAGCGTTGGCAGTCTATGAAGATAAAGCAAGAGGAAAGCTTAGAGTAGTCAGTGCATGAAGCAATCTCCCGTGTAGCATGCACGCTTGTCTTATCTATACATGATTAGAGTGCGTCAGAATGATATTTGCAGGGTCAGGCAGTTGAAGCAGGCAATCGATCTTATAATATAGGCTGAATTATTAAGTCATTAATTCTCATACATCTGTATGATATACAGTCTCGGATGCGGGGAAACACCAAAATATCAAAAACCTTCAACATACTATAAACCTTATTGTATCGTAGGCAAGGTCGTACCACTGTCCTTGCTCACACCACCACTCACATAATCCATGAGACGCAATATATATATAGAGAACACGCGTCTATCGTATAATTCGCAGTGGTTCAGCATATATATATATATATATATATATATATATATATATATATATATATATATATATATATATATATATATATATATATATATATATATATATATATATATATATATATATATATATATATATACGATATTAACAAATGGAAACAATATTTATAAAACCATATTTATTTCATTATACATATTTCAAGGACACCAAGTTAAATTATGGTGTGCTTTCATCAGATAAAATATAATATAGATCAGTTTTATAAATAAATATTGACATACCCTTAAAAAATGCAACCATTACTGTTGGAAGCTCCCGGATAGTGGAGTTGTAGCTTTAATTATATTATTAGATAAGTTAGTATTGGATATTTTTAAATTGTTGAGTGCTTTATATCAGTTATAAAAATATTTGCTTGTTGTATCCCAACAATTTAAATAGAACTTTTACATATATATATATATATATATATATATATATATTTTTTTTTTTATCATTTATTTTGTTTTGACCTGTTTAGCTTGATTTAGTTTTGGGCTTGGGTGGTTAATGCCTTCTTGACCACCTTTTCAGTTTTGTATGGCTTCTTAAGACATTGTTTAGCTCTGGTCTTTAACTATTGAGCACTTTGCCAGTATCATTTCTGATTTTTGCGTTTCGCTTCGGTTTTTCCTGCCTGCCGAAAATGCGATTCTCGCTGAATCTTTATTTGTATATATAAATATATATATATATATATATATATATATATATATATATATATATATATATATGTGTGTGTGTGTTTGTGTGTGTGTGTGTGTGTGTGTGTGTGTGTGTGTGTGTGTGTGTGTGTGTGTGTGTGTGTGTGTGTGTATACATATAAGAAAATGGGGGGGGGGGGGTAATAAAAAAAACAGATGTCCTACACGAGTGAAAATATAAGGGAAAGAAACCGGTAAAGGAAACAATTAAATATTTTTAAAAAGGCTCCAGTTGCATATTGGATTTCTTTTATATATATATATATATATATATAAAGTCTTTGCTGTAAACTCTTTTTACACAAAAAAAACAACATTGTACCGTCTTTATTGTCCTCTTAATGTAAGCCCTGTGTGGCTAATAAAAAAAAAAACCCATCATTATTCATTAGTTTGGCAGTATCGGTAGAGCGTCAGACACCATGCTTTGAAGCATAGAGTTATGACCGTTAATCCGTCTTCTCTTAACTATTCTTCCGGGCAAAGCCGGGTGACTCAGCTAGTATTATATAAAAAGGCGGTGGATTGGCAATATCGGTAGAGAGTCGGACGCCATGCTTTGCAGCATAGTTACGGCCCTTTATGGTCTGAGTTCAAATCCTGCCGAGATTAACTTTGCCTTTCATCCTTACGGGAGTCGATAAAATAAAGTACCAGTAATGCACTGGGTAATTGCTGGCCTTTTGCCTTTCATCCTTACGGGGGTCGATAAAATAAAGTACCAGTAATGCACTGGGTAATTGCTGGCCTTTTGCCTTTCATCCTTACGGGGGTCGATAAAATAAAGTACCAGTAATACACTGGGTAATTGCTGGCCTTGTGCCTAACGTAGAAACAATTATTATTATTATTACTGATTGGCAGTATCGGTGGAGCACCGGACACTATTCTTCGCTGCATAGAGTTATGGCCCTTTGTGTTCTGAGTTCAAATCTCGCCGAGGTTAACTTTGCCTTTCATTTTTACGGGGCTCGATAAACCTATAGACTGGACTTGATCTTTGCTGTTGGTGATCGAACTTTGCGGAGAAAAATATCTCATGTTGATGCGTAGTCTTCAACTGGCGGAGTTTAGCGTCAAATTAGTATGTTTGCCTTACATCAAGTATTTAGGGCCCAGAAATTGCAGGAGAGAGTTATCAATGATAATGTACTAATTTCGAATCCGTGATTATCTTCTTTTAACCCTTTCCCTGAGCCTCCTTTGCCGTAGGGATGCTTGCGCATTTTCACCGGGACTCCCCTGCGAGTGGTCGCACCTTAAAAATAAAACACAGGTGTGTACCACTGGATTCTTTGGGGATATACAACCAGAAACGATACCCAGATGTCTCTTCAAAAGTATAACCCATCCTTCTACAGTTTTCCATGACATATTGCTGTGAACAAGGTGTTTCAGTTCTGACAAATAGCAATATCAAAAACTAAAAAAGGGAAAGGCTCCTTTATGTTGATGAGGAGATAAGAGTTGGTTTATCTCCCCACTCCATACAAACGCACACATGTATATATCATGACTCATACACTGTTCACTTTCCTGACATTTATACATTATTTTATGTACTATACATGCACCTTTGATGAATTGTAGTGCACCTGAGCACTGTACACAGTAATTTCATTATTATTATTATTATTATTATTATTATTATTGACGAAAGTGGATGTACGTTTTTTGAAGCTCCGTGAGTAAGCAATTTTTTGAGGATTAATTGTAGAGAATTGTTTATTTTTTGTACCGCTGAAGCATTATAAGACATTAATTTGTATCCTGTGAAGGAATAACTCATAATATTTGGGCCTTTTGGCCCAAATATTTGAACTTTATTTTGAAAAAAAAAAAAAAAATAATTTTTTTCTCAAAAAACATGGCGGAGCCACGCCCCCTAGAGGCGGGTCTGCTGTCGTGCAACGGCGACTTGAGCGTTGAGAGGAGAGGTGAGGCGAGGAGCGCCACCAGCACGAATGTGAGCAGCGACAGTGCCAGCACCAACGGGCCGAGCGGCGCGGAAGGTGGTAACAGCGACAACACCAACACCAACAAGCCGAACAGCGCAGAAGGTGGTAATAGCGAGAGCACCAACAAAACGAACAGCACAGAGAGTAATAGTAGCGACAGCAACAGCACCAACAAGGCCAACAGCACAGAGGGTAACCACGACACAGGGGAGAACAACAACAGCAATAGCAGCAGCAACACCAACAAGAACAACAACAGTGACAACACCAACAAGAACACCTTCGCTGCTGTGGCAGCGGCTAAAAGGAGACCATGCTACAGCATCGACTTAACCAACAGAGAGGAAAAGTTGGCCCAGGCCTGGAAAATCATAAATCAAGAGCAGACCTGGGCAAACTTAACTGTCCCGGCAGAAGCCATTGAGGCAGTGGAAAAAAGAACGGTGCATTTCAGATGCATCTCAGTAGAGACAAAGAGGGCAGCGATAATCGCCCAAGCTGATATAGAAGCCGCACTGAAATACATCAGAGATGACACAGACTTCATAGAGAGGGGCAGGCAATACGGCACCGTTTCGGTGCTGTTCAAGTCTGAAGCCCTCGCTGTGAAGCATTCAATGACCCCTTGCAAAACCAGCAAGGTTATAATGTACCCCTCCCACATGGGAAAACGAATAGCACGTGTGCGCATTCCCAGGATTCCACCAGGACTTGATATGTGGTGGCTCCTGGGTTGCGTAATCGTGGAAGGAACGGATACAGTCCCGGTAGAGGCAACGAGAACTGCCAGGGACGACTGGTCCGGGGTTGATCTGGAGATACTGCTCCAAATCAGACCCGAAAACGTAAAAGCAATCCCGGACCACATCCGCCTCCAAAACGGGAGGGTGTTGCATATAATGACTGAGGGCAAAAGGCCGCATTGTTTCCTTTGTGGGGAAACGACACACTTGCGAGCCTTCTGCCCTCAACTGCCGAAAAGCGCAAGGGGTCGAAAGATTCCACTGCTGGCGACGCCGGGACAAGGACCACCAGCAACACCGTCAACAATGGAACCACCAAAATTGCACACCCAGGGGGGAAACGAGGAAAGCTCTCCCATTCCCCCTCCCCCCCAAAATACACACACGAACAAGAACATAAACACTCACTCAGACACAAACACGCTCACAGCCACAGACCCCTCATCCTCCAGCAGTGAAGATGAGGGAAAACCAAAGTCCCCCAAAATACAAAAAACAAAACACAAAAAAAAAAGAAATCCACAAAGCACAAACACCCCCACAAAAGAAAATACACACACCACCCACACAAACATTTTCCCCACAGCATCACCAACACAACCACCAAAATCCCCCAAACGCAAACAAGCTAAACAGACACAAGAACAAATAGACACACAAACATCAGAAACTACAGACACCCCACCCACAACAAACGCAGACACAATAGAAACAACACTAACAAAGCTATCACCACCACAATCACACGAACAAATAAAACCCGAGCAACAAAACATTAAAAACTTCGTGCTTGCCAGAAGGGCCAACAAGGAATTGATGGCCCATGTAGCACGAAGCACAAACATCGAAAAAGACGGGGAAACATTTGAAGCGAGCACATTTCGCGTACCAGATAATTTGCTTCTGATGCGAATGTCGCTCGCTTCATACAAAGAAATTCGAAAGAGCTTTCCTCGGGATGTGGGAACCCCGAACGTAAAACCCACGTCAAGACTATTAAAGGGGTTCCCAAAAGAAACCCCACAAACCATGGAGGTCGAACCACCCGACCTTCACAAGACCCCGGAAGGTAAGTAAACCTTTCCTCTCCCATTCATCCTGCCAGCATGGCCATAAGAGTAGGAAGTTTAAATGTTCGTGGCCTGGGGTCGCCCTGGAAGCAAGGTCACTTGCTCAACGACCTCAGGTCACTAGGAATGGATGTAATTGCCATCAGCGAGACCAGAATTTCCGACACACGCGCACTGGCGCCGATTTTCGACGATTATCAGATCTTTGCATCTGTTAGTCGGCCGGGAATGGGAGGTGGAGTGGCTGTGCTGTTTAGGAAATGTCTGGATCTCGAGGTAAGGTCAATCTTCCGGGATCCTGACGGAAAGTTGGTGGTCCTGGACGTGAGCAATAGCGAAGGTGGTGCCTTTAGACTGGTGGCCGTCTACGCCCCTACTGGGGCCGGTCGGCCGGACTTCTTTAGGCGCCTGGAAAACTTTCTGCTTACGTCTCGCCCTTTACTGTTAATAGGGGATTGGAATGGCATCTTAGAAGCACGCTGGGATTGTGTGGGAGTATCTGATAGGAGCGGGGGGTGCAAAAGCCTCAAGTACCTGATCAGCCAGTTTCAACTGTCTGACAGGTACCGACTAGATTTCCCTAATGCGCCAGTATGGACCTGGACCAATCGCATAGGGTCATCTAGATCGTACATAGATAGGATTTTCATTAGGAAAAGAGATAGAAATAGTGTAGGATGTCCACATTTTAAAACGGTTGCCTATTCAGATCACAAGCTTGTGATCTGTATGGTCGACCTAGATAAGACACGTAGGTTAGGACCTAGCTACTGGAAGCTAAACATGTCGTTTCCGGCACGTAAAGCTTACAGGGACCGGGTCAACAACTTAGTTAAGCAAAAGTTGACAGGGGGGGTTGTCAACAACAGGTGGTGGGGGGCACTCAAAAGAGAGATTAGAGCAACCTCGATAGGATTTAGCAAAGAAGTAGCAATAGAGAAAAATAGAAAGGAGGAGGGGCTGATAGCTAAGTTAGACGAGGCTATTTGTAGTGGCATTGCAACAGACGTGCTAGCGGCGAGAATGGCACTAGACCATTTCTTCAATGCGAAACACGAAGGTTGCATTGTCAGAGCTAAGGCGCGTGCTCTGAGGAACGAGGGAACCAAAGCTGCCCGATGGGCTCGCTTTGCAGAGACGCAGCGTGGAAATAAAACCACAATTCGGTCTTTGACGGATCGAGATGGACACGAACTGAGCGATTCCAAGCAGATGTGTGAGGCCTTTCGCCAGCACTTTGCTCGATTGTTCGGGAGGATGGGTGAGTCGGAGACGGCGGCGGACTTCAGTCCCTACCTCGACGGCTTGCCACGCCTCTCGACGGCCGACGCTGAGCGCTGCGAACAGCCGATAACATCAGCCGAAATTCAGGACGCCCTTGTCGGCTGCTCGAGTCGCAAGTCACCCGGTTTGGATGGTCTGCCCTACGAGCTTTACGTAAATATGCCAGACTTGTTCTCCGATCTCCTCGAAGCGCTCTACTGCAACTGGCAGCAGAACGGGAGCATTCCCAGTTCTGTGAGCCGTGGCGTAGTGACGCTGATAAGGAAAGACGAGAACAAGAGGGACACACTAGATAATTTCAGGCCCATAACCCTGCTCAACACAGAGTTTAAGATTTTGGCCAAGGTGTTAGCGAAAAGGTTGGCGCTTGTCGTCAAAGATTTGGTTGGGGAGGCGCAAACTTGCGCAATCCCGACCAGGTCCATACACGACAACCTCCACCTCATGCGATACATCATAGAGAGGGTTGGGTGCAAACCTGGCTTCGGTGGGGCTCTGATCAATTTAGATCAATCGAAAGCATTCGATAGGGTCGACCATCGGTACTTGGAGGCTGTCCTCGAGGCGGCTGGCTTCGGCCCCGTCTTCAGAAGCTGGATCGCTGCAATGTACAGCGGCATCCGCTCGGTGGTCAAAGTTAATGGCCACCTCTCGGAACCGTTTCAGATCTCTCGATCGGTCCGTCAAGGGTGCCCTCTCTCCTCACTTCTGTACGTATTGACTCTTGAGCCTCTACTGCGGAAGCTGGAGTTGTTGCAGGGCATCCCGCTCGAACCGGGACGTAGAAAGGCTGCGTCCGCTTATGCGGACGACATCACCGTGATGGTGTCGGACACCTCGGAAATCGAGGTGATCCGCACCCATTTGGAGGAATATGAAAGGTTGACGGGAGCAAAACTTAACCCGGAAAAGTCGGTGGGCTTGCAGCTCGGCACCTGGAGAGGCAAGTCCATGCCGTCCAACAGCGTCGTTGGGCGCTGGACAGACGGACCGGTAAAGTTGCTCGGGGTTTGGTTCGGACCAGACCTCCAGGTGGATAAGAATTGGGACGAGGTGACGAGCAGGATAGCCAACCTCACCCAGAAATGGGCTGAGAGAAAGCTATCACTGAAAGGGCGGGCGGAGGTGGCGAACGCGTACATCGCGTCCGTCATCTACTACCGCCTGACCGTCGTGCCTTGCCCCCGTCCACGCCTCGCCAATTTGGAACGGCTCCTTTTCAAATTTTTGTGGAGGGGACGGGTCCCGTTGGTGAGGCGGTCCATCTGCTGCCAGCACCCTCTTCGTGGAGGGCTGGGCATGCCGTGGCTAATGATGCGCAGACATGCGCTGAGGCTGCGACATCTCCAGATATTTTGCCTAAACGGTGAACAGGTGTGGTCGCCGTTTGTTAGACGGGCCTTTCCGCAGCTCATCTCTTTGACTGAGCTGCAGTCCTGGGTCAAGAAGAGACCGAGACTGGGCGACTGGCATCTGGAATGTTGCCAGGCGCTCACTGCACTCTGCAAGGTGGGCAATGCGGTCAGTGGAACTTCCACTCAAGATTTCTATAGAGGATTAGTGGAGGGCAAGTGCGATGACGTACTAGGAGAGGCTCTGGGCGTCAACGAAGTAGAACTGACCAGTATGTTCCGGAGGACTTTCGAGCCGGGGACGATGGATAACTTCCAGAAATCCCTCGCTTGGCAGTGCTACCGGGGGGCGCTGCCGGTTCGGGATAAACTCTACAGGCACGGAAGTGCTGTCAGACGAACCTGCCCGAGATGCGCGCAGAGCGACGAAACCGTTCTGCACGCACTCGTCCAGTGTCCGTGCATTGCTGACTTGTGGGGTTATGTCGAACAGCTATTGTCGCGTGTAGAACGGATCCGGCTATCGTCCGAGTCCATAGTGAAGATTGACCCGCCGCCTTCTTTTGGTCAGGAAGGGCAGGCAATTTTCCTCTGCCTGGTGGCAGTAGCGAAAGAGGTTGCATGGTGGACCAGGTTGAAAGGACTGAAGACAGACACTTTTCTCTTCGGCCAATCCCTCATCAACTTCTTCAAGTTTCACTTGGAAAGGAAGGTGAGGGTGGAGAGAGAAGTGCTGCCCCCCAGTACATTTACTGAAAGGTGGGTGAATGTGGCGAGAATGGCCCGCGTGAGTGGGCCTACTCTGATCATGCGCCTGTAGGCTGGTGAATTCGAGAAGGAGAGGGGTGCCCTTCCCGGGTGCCCTAGGAGCGTCGGGTGGCTCAGGACTGGTGGGGTGCTTGAGTCAACCCTGGGTGGTGATCCCTCTTATTGGGGAACTTTCATTGTTGTATTTTTATTGTTATTTTGTTTTTGTTTTTTTGTTATTTATACTTACTCGATCTCTATGTAAACCCCCACTGTCCCTGTCTATTGTGTTGTCCCCTATATGTCGGCCCTTGTGGCCAATAAATGAAATCATTATTATTATTATTATTATTAGGGCAGTGGATTGGCAGTATCAGTAGAAGGTCGGACGCCATGCTTTCTAGCACAGAGTTACATCCCTTTACGGACTGAGTTCAAATCCCGTCGAGGTTAACTTTGCCTTTCATCCTTACGGGGTCGATAAAAAAGTACCAGTAATGCTCTGGAGTCGATTTAATCGACTTTCCCCTCCCTCCAAATTGCTGGCCTTGTGCCTATAAGAAACCATTATTATTATTTTATTTAAAATTAGGCCAAATATAAAGGAGATTACTGATCAAAAACAAGCTCGTGCCTTATCTATATATCTAAAACAGAGAATGTCTGTCTGTAAGCTCACTAAAACTCGAGAACCACCCAACCGATTGTCCGCCAGGACGGTGGGGCGGCTAGCGCCTAGGACCCTTGCTCACAATAGTGAGAGATGGGGAGGGCGAGAGAAATTGAAACGATGACAGTGGGAGTTCGGCTCCTCTGTATTCGGACCTGGTGTACATATGTGTGTATGTTTTCTTCTATTCATTCGATATGACAGTATCTACACCCCCTACTTGTTTAGAGAGCGCTTCTACAACATCATCATAAGTTTAGAGTTCAAGACTAACTAAATTCCATTAAATACAGGGTTTACCCAAAACAGTTTGGGAACCAGTCTTAAATACAGGGTTTAACCAAAACAGTTTGGGAACTACTGTCTTAAATACAGGATTTACACAAAAAAGTTTGGGAACCACTGTCTTAACCCTTTAGCATTTACATTACTCTATATCAGAGGCGTGCAACAGGCGGCCCGCGGGCCACAATCCTGCCCGCCAGACCAGTCAGAGTGGTCCCCGATGACTGTTGTTAATTTTTACCTTGTAGGCTTATTTAAATTTTTTTTCGTAACCGAAATACAATTTTCTGTTAGTTGACCTATACTAAAGGGCTTCACTGATAGGGTTACGTGTGTTATAGTGTCCCAGTTGACCTATACTAAAGGGCTTCACTGATAGGGTTACGTGTGTTATAGTGTCCCAGTTGACCTATACTAAAGAGCTTCACTGATAGGGTTATGTGTGTTATAGTGTCCCAGTTGACCTATACTAAAGAGCTTCACTGATAGGGTTATGTGTGTTATAGTGTCCCCGTTGACCTATACTAAAGAGCTTCACTGATAGGGTTATGTGTGTTATAGTGTCCCAGTTGACCTATACTAAAGGGCTTCACTGATAGGGTTATGTGTGTTATAGTGTCCCAGTTGACCTATACTAAAGGGCTTCACTGATAGGGTTATGTGTGTTATAGTGTCCCAGTTGACCTATACCGAAGGGCTTCACTGATAGGGTTATGTGTGTTATAGTGTCCCAGTTGACCTATACTAAAGGGCTTCACTGATATGGTTATCTGTGTTATAATTTCCCAGTTCCATGTTATGGAAAGAAGTTGTGGTGAATCTATGGAATAGTGCTTAATAAATATTAATGGCCCTAATAGTTGTTCCAATGTTCAAAAGTGGCCCGCCAATGGAATATGTTGCACACCCCTGGTCTATATATACTATTGTATTTTTGTGGTAAAGGCTTTATCTTATATAATTATCTCACATAATATCGAATATACGAAATTTTGATGTTATTTATTTTTAGAACAATACCTTAACATTAGTATGAGCGACCAGTATATGGCTGGTTAGAGCAGAAAGAGGTCAGAGAATTCTGGCCAGATATAACCCGGTTTATATGGTAAAAGGGTTAATGTAAGCCTGGTGACATGTGATACTAACATATTACAAACTTATGAGGACGATACGTCCCACTCCTCCACCACCCCTCCCATCCCACCCCCAACTACTCCCCCACTCCAAATTGCTAGTCATGTACCTAACAAAAAATAGAAGGAGGGAAAAACCCGTCACACCTTTCTTTTTTCTTTCTTTCTTTCTTTCTTTCTTTCTTTCTTTCTTTCTTTCTTTCTTTTTTTCTTTTCTTCTTTCTTTCTTTCTTTCTGACTGTCTCTTTTTCCTTTCTTTCTCTATTTTCTTTCTTTCTCATTTTCTCTTTTTTCTTTCTTTCTTTCTCATTTTCTCTTTTTGCTTTCTTTCTCATTTTCTCTCTTTCTTTCTTTCTTTCTTTCTTTCTTTTGAAGACGATATGGTGGGAATGTTTTTGTTTTTTGTTGTTGTAGTTGTTATTGTTGTCGTCATTGTTTTTTTTCAATTTTCAGGGAAATATTTATCTATTAAGCTTAAAAGTTTCAATTTATGTAGAATTATTCATCCATGTGAAATATATATTTTCTACTTCCTCAATCACAACACACACACACATATATATATATATGTATGTACACACACATACATATAGATATATATATATATGTATGTACACACACACACACATATATAAATATGTATGGTGGCTGCCAACTCGTTTTCGAGTACGTCCACTACTTTATATCCATGTAGGAGAACCCTTACCGATGCGCTAAACGAGTGTGACTTTTTAGTCCAGCCAGCGACTTGAAAACTCTGGTACAAACACTACACTTGTGACAATTATTGACACATAGTGCTGGGCCCATGGTACCATGTGACAAGTGCAGAGAGATCTCCAGATATAAAGCAATGCCTGTACCGTGAATCTTTTATAGTGACAAAGGCACTGCACAAAGCCAACCCCACTCTCTTAACCAAGATGATATTTACCAAAAAGAAGAACAAGTCAACATCATTGAATACCATCAGGGTTGCAGGTGTTATATCAGAGTTTTCCTTCTCCTAGAATTCTGCCTTGACAAATGCTAAGGGGTCATCTCTCCCGGTGATTTTGGATGGCCATTGACACTTAAGAGCTCCTTTTCCCTTTGACAGGTTTTGTTTTTAGTCCTGCAGGATGTCCAAAGTCACCCTCCTCACCAAGAAACCTTGGTGGGGTTGCCAGTTTAGTCGCCAACGACCCGACCATGAGACAGGTTGTACTGGGATATATGTTACCAGTAGCACCAACTGATGACCTGACATATATATATATACATACATATATATACATACATATATATACATACATATATACATACATACATACATACATACATACATACATACATACATACATACATACATACATACATACATACATACATACATACATACATACATACATACATACATACATACATAGACATGTACATACATCATCATCATCCTTGTTGTTACTTAACGTCTACTTTCCCAGCTAGCAAATGTTGGACTGGTTAACAGACCTGGTTGATACTGGATCAGAGTTAGACCCCACAGATGAGCCAAAAGACTGTATCTCATTTACATATATTTCCACACACTACCAAGTGATCATACACAAATATAAATACACACACATGTAGCACAGAAACCATGTAGGTTTTTAGGTTCATAAATATGTATACACACACACATACATACATATATTCACATACATACATATACAGATATATATATATATATATATTGTTATACTTTGGGAGGGTCATGTTGCCAATAAGAAACACACGCACCAGTTGCTTTCACTTCAATTTATTATATATTTATTTATTTTATATTTATAAATTTATAAATTTACAAATCTACATACTTATAAATTGAAGTGAAAGCAGCTGGTGCGTGTGTTTCTTATTGGCAACATGACCCTCCCAAAGTATAACAATATCGGTTTCAACACACGATTTCAAATAAAGAATCTTGCTAAACAAATTCAGAAACGATATATATATATATATATATATATATATATATATATATATATGTATGTACACACACACAGATATATATGTATATATATATATACACACACACATATATATATATACCAAAATACACCCCTGTCCCAACCCTACTCCCACCGCCATCTACACCACTCCTTTCGATGTAAAGCTATGTTGGTACCACAACATCCAGTCCTAAATAAATGAGGTTGTGTAGGTGTCACGACAAAAAAAAACACACAGTCCACGCTGTAATGTGGCCGTGTAGGTAACACGGTAAAAACCTCCCAGTCCACACTGTAAATGTGGTTGGTGTTAGGAAGGGCATCCAGCCGTAGAAAACCCGCCAGACAGTCCTGAGCAAGACAACCAATCTTGCCTCAAGTGGGACAATTCCCGTCCAGACCCATGCTAGCGTGGAAAATGGATGTTAAACGATGATGATGATGATGATGATGATGATGATATATATATATATATATACATATGTGTAGTCCACCTGAACACTACACAATACTTTCATTAATTTTTCATTATATATATCTATATATTAGAAAATATATAGCTTTCACCGTATTTTTGACTAAAGGAATTTTTAGCTTGATAACGGGGTTTAGAACCCTCAGATAAATGGAAAAAGATGAGTATTGACATACATGTACGTCAATACTCATCTTTTTCCATTTATCTGAGGCTTCTAAACCCCGTTATCAAGCTAAAATTGTTATACTTTGGGAGGGTCATGTTGCCAATAAGAAACACACGCACCAGTTGCTTTCACTTCAATTTACTATAATAAATTTATAATAAATTTATAAATTTATAAATTTCTGGTTGGTTGGTTGGTTCCACAACCAGATAGTTGTTTATATATTGTCAACATGACCCTCCCAAAGTATAACAATATCGGTTTCAACACACGATTTCAGATAAAGAATCTTGCTAAACAAATTCAGAAACGAAATATATATATATATATGTATATATATATATATATATATATATATATATATATATATATATATATATATATATATATATATATCAGACACTCTATCTCAAAATTATTTTTGAAAAGCATTTAGAAATGCGCAACCGGTAAAAACTTAAAAACTTAAAAGCACAACTGAATACTAACCCATACAATTACTAATACTCTTTTATTCCTAATTAAACCATTTTTCAACTGTGAACAATTTGTCAGCATTTTCTATTCCATTTACCAATATATATATATATATATATATATATTTTTTTTTTTTTTTTTTTTTTTTTAGTATATGCTGGTTGTATACCAACACCTCAGTATGCAGATTGGAGCACTCGACGAAGTGCGCAGGTTGGTTTGGTTACTCCGGAGTAATGTAAAATAAAATAAATAAGTCAAATGTTTACAATTTTTTTAAAATTTGGCTTCGTTTATTACTGCTATATATATGTCGGTGACAGCCATCTTTGGCTGTGACCTCTTCAGGCAGTCCGAATTAGTGTGGTAGAGACGAGTACACATGTTGTTGAGGTGTTTAACTTTGTCAATACTCTGATATGCCCAGTTCCTGGTTGCGTTGTTATTTCACTGAGGAACTGGAATCATATGAATTTAAACAAACGAATTTCAGTGTCATAAATAAAGGGGGATCTGGCATATGCAAACTATGTCTGAACGAGACCCTCGAGATACTAAAAGGTGGAAGCCGTCTGATAAACCTCAGAACCGACTTCTTCGGGACATGCAGACACCTCAGGGCACTTCCTCAAGCTATATGGACAGTAGCAACACACTGAGATGTGAACTCCCCTCAAGCTATAGGGGCTTCTCCAGCACATGTAGACACCTCTCGGCCAGACCTCCCTCAAGCTATATGGGCAATAACAACACCATAGGTTGGGAACTCCCCTCAAGCCATAAGGACCCACCCAGGCTGAGCAGACACCATGATAACCTAGAGATTGATTCTGACACAGCCTTTCTAATTTGGCCAACATCTTTATAACACACACACATTTTATTTTACTTGATTTTTCATGTTTTCTGTTTTCTTCACTTTATTGCCTTATATTTAAGTTGAGATTAATTATAACACACACACATTTTATTTGATTATCTTTCGTTTTTCGTTTTACCATCTTGTTCCTCCTACCACTTTATCCGACATCTTTCTGACTTTGAGATGGTTATAGCACACACACATTTTATTTTATTTGAATCTTCATTTTTATTTTTCATTTTTCATTTTTCATTTTTCATTTTTCATTTTTCATTTTTCATTTTTCATTTTTCATTTTTCATTTTTCATTTTTCATTTTTCATTTTTCATTTTTCATTTTTCATTTTTCATTTTTCATTTTTCATTTTTCATTTTTCATTTTCCATTTTTCATTAATTTTTCATTTATTTTATATTTATTATTTATTTTCTATCTTCTTCATTGCATTGCCTTCTATTTCTTCATATAAATGGCAGACCCCCACCACCACCACGAGAAATGGTGGCAGGATGGATGAAGAAAAACACACACAGATACTTCTAAATGTCAGCAGCAACAAGACAGAGGATGACCAAAACACCAACACCGCTATCAAAATAAGGGTAGAGGTCAGATGTACTTAACAATAGCAAAAACAAACACTACAGGGAGCCTCACCCTAAAAAGAATTTCAATAGAATTTTGACTGAGGAATGCTCTCAAAACTGACCAATGGGAGGAGTGACCCTACAAATATTTCTAACAATTGAGATTGGGTATATAACACACACACATTTTATTTGATTATTGTAGGCGGTGGATTGGCAGAGGGTCGGACGCCATGCTTTGAAACACAGAGTTACGGCCCTTTATTGTCTGAGTTCAAATCCCGCCGAGGTTAACTTTGCCTTTTGTCCTTACGGGGTTGATAAAATAAAGTACCAGTAATACACTGAAATAATTGCTGGCCTTGTGTCAAAAGTAGAAACAATTATTGTATTTTGTTCCTTTACCATCTTATTCCTTCTACCACTTTATCATCTATTTGAGCTGACTCCAACACCAACACCATTACCAACATAAGAGTGGTGGACAGATGTACTTAACAATAACAAGAACAACCATTACAGATTGCCTCGCTTCAGAACGAACTTCTATAGACTTTTGACTGAGGAATGTTCCCACAACTCAGTAATGAGAGTAGAAGATGTCCTTTGACACTGAAATTCGTTTGTTAAAATTCATATGATTTCAGTTCCTCAGTGAAATAACAACCCAACCAGGAACTGGGCATATCAGAGTATTGACAAAGTTAAACACCTCAACAACATGTGTCCTCGTCTCTACCACACTAATTCGGACTGCCTGAAGAGGTCACAGCCAAAGATGGCTGTCACCGAAATATATATAGCAGTAATAAACGAAGCCAAATTTAAAAAAATTTAAACGGCTATTTCTGAAACAACAGCAACAACACTACACCACCACCACCACAACAACAACAACAACACTACACCACCACCACCACTACAACAACAACACTACACCACCACCACCACCACAACAACAACACTACACCACCACCACCACAACAACAACAACAACACTACACCACCACCACCACTACAACAACAACACTACACCACCACCACCACCACAACAACAACACTACACCACCACCACCACAACAACAACAACAACACTACACCACCACCACAACAACAACAACAACACTACACCACCACCACCACCACAACAACAACACTACACCACCACCACCACCACAACAACAACACTACACCACCACCACAACAACAACACTACACCACCACCACAACAACAACAACACTACACCACCACCACCACCACAACAACAACAACACTACACCACCACCACCACCACAACAACACTACACCACCACCACCACAACAACAACAACACTACACCACCACCACCACCACCACCACAACAACACTTCACCACCACCACCACAACAACAACAACACTACACCACCACCACCACCACCACAACAACAACAACACTACACCACCACCACCACCACCACCACAACAACAACAACACTACACCACCACAACAACAACACTACACCACCACCGCAACAACACTACACCACCACCACCACCACAACAACAACAACAACAACAACACTACACCACCACCACCACAACAACAACAACACTACACCACCACCACCACAACAACAACAACACTACACCACCACCACCACCACTACCACAACAACAACACTACACCACCACCACCACAACAACAACAACAACACTACACCGCCACCACAACAACAACACTACACCACCACCACCACAACAACAACAACAACACTACACCGCCACCACAACAACAACACTACACCACCACCACCACAACAACAACAACAACACTACACCGCTACCACAACAACAACAACAACACTACACCGCCACCACAACAACAACACTACACCACCACCACCACAACAACAACAACAACACTACACCGCTACCACAACAACAACACTACACCACCACCACCACAACAACAACAACAACACTACACCGCTACCACAACAACACTACACCACCACCACCACCACAACAACAACAACACTACACCACCACCACCACAACAACAACAACACTACACCACCACCACCACCACCACAACAACAACAACAACAACACTACACCACCACCACCACCACCACCACCCCCACCCAACATACCACCACAACGAGAAGTTACAGCAATCCTGCAGCAGTCACTTGACCACGTAGTCTGTTGTTGATGGCGTGTGGTGACGTCACAACTTTTCAGCCAATCACACGGTAGCTGCTATTGATAGTCAACGAGTGGGTATTTCCAGTTAAAGTGAGAGAAGTGGTTTTTATGTGTAGTAAGTAGTAGTAGTAGTTGTCGTAGTAGTGGTAGTAGTAGTGGTAGTAGTAATGGTAGTAGTAGTGGCGGTGGTAGTTGTAGTAGTGGTAATGACGGCGGCGTCAATAATAAAAGTATTAGTAGTAGTAGTAGTGGTGGTGGTGGTAGTAGTTGTCGTCGTGGTAGTAGTAGTAGTAATAGTTGTCGTCGTAGTAGTAGTAGTAATAGTTGTCGTAGTAGTAGTAGTAGTAGTAGTGGCGGTGGTGGCGGCGTTAGAAGTAAAAGTAGTAGTAGTAATATTGGTGGTAGTGGTGGTGGCATTAGTAGTAAAAATAGTAGTAGTAGTAGTAGTAGTAGTAGTAGTGGTGGTGGTGGTGGTGGTGATGGTGGTAATGGCGGCGGCGTAAATAGTAAAAGTAGTAGTGGTGGTGGTAGTTGTGTGGTGGTGGCGTTAGTAGCGAAAGTGGTAGTGATAGTGATGGCGTTAATAGTAAAAGTAGTGGAAGTGGTAGTGGTGGTGGTGGTGGTTGAGTTAGTAGTAGTAGTAGTAGTAGTAGTAGTTACGGCAACATAAGCTAGTAAGATTGAAAGTGGTGTTGTTTGCGGTGGAAATGGGGAGAGGCGCAGCCACCGCTGCTTGCTAACAAGCTATGATCAAAGTCGGTGACTTTGGATGCATAGATATGTATGTATGTATATGTATGTACGCATATAGAATGTTTGTATATATATATATATATATATATATATATATATATATATATATATATATATATATATATATATACGTTATTCCGGGTTGAATCGGAGGTAACCACAGTAAGTAAGGTACTCAATACATTGCAGAGTATAAAAGTTTTAATATAGATGAGATTCTACAGGACTAGAACTGTTTCATTCTTTAGAAATCATCAGGAATCAGATTCCTGATGATTTCTAAAGAATGAAACAGTTCTAGTCCTGTAGAATCTCATCTATATTAAAACTATATATATATATATATATATATATATATATATGTCGCTGAATTTAGTCTTCAAATCTATTATTATTACTATATCGTCGGCAAATCACTGATGAGGGACTCATTTTATTACATGTTATCCATGTGCAACCTGCAGTATTCTTCTCCCCATTTTTTCACATATATATATATATATATATATGTATATATATATGTATATATATATAGTAATTGTTTCTACTTTTGGCACAAGGCCAGCAATTATCCCAGTACATTACTGGTACTTTATTTTATCGACCCCGTAAGGATGAAAGGCAAAGTAAACCTCGGCGGGATTTGAACTCAGATCGTAAAGGGACGTAACTATGCTGGAAAGCATGGCGTCCGACCTTCTACCGATACTGCCAATCCACCTAGTAATAATAATAAATTTGAAGACTAAAATCCAAAGAGGGCTCGATAAGGATAAATATATATCAAATATATAAGAACCGTAGAGCAAATATTTCCCGTTCTTTGCCAGGGAACGTTTCCACGAACCAAAGTATCGTCTTCCTGTCTTCCTCCGGTCGCAACGTTTTTTTAAATATCCACTTCTGCGTTTACAGATTGACTTTGTTAGTTTCAGAAGATCCCGTTAAGGGTGAAAGCAGCGATTCTTTGCTTAAACTTTAATCTGTTATTTTAATAAATATATATATATATATATATATATATATATATATATATATATATATATATATATATATAACGAAGGAAATGTGGTAAGGAACCAGGTAGACCATAACGCACCAAAGTACTCAATACTTAGGGTAGTAGAGTGGGTAATAGGAACGAGTAGGACCCCGACGGCTGAGCTCAAGCCGTTTCGACGGCTAATTCTGGACTAAAAAAAAAATTAGCCGTCGAAACGGCTTGAGCTCAGCCGTCGGGGTCCTACTCGTTCCTATATATATATATATATATATATATATATATATATATATATTGAGTATATGTTGGTTGTATACCAACACCCCAGTATGCAGACTAGAGCACTCGACGAAGTGCGCAGGTTGGTTTGGTTATTCTGGAGTAATGTAAAATAAAATAAAATAAATAAGTCAAATGTTTAGAACATATGATTCCAGTTCCTCAGTGAAATAACAACCCAACCAGGAACTGGGCATATCAGAGTATTGACAAAGTTAAACACCTCAACAACATGTGTACTCGTCTCTACCACACGAATTCGGACTGCCTGAAGAGGTCACAGCCAAAGATGGCTGTCACCGAAATATATATAGCAGTAATAAACGAAGCCAAATTTTAAACATTTGACTTATTTATTTTATTTAATTTTATTTTATTTTATATATATATATAAGTAAAAGGGATATTTAATTTGTTGGAAATCCAACAAATATAAATGTTTATAACTGATTCAAAGCACTCGACAAATTTCTGGTGTAAATATTCAATGATATTAAATAAATGGTTAAATATTGATTATATATATATATATATATATGTGTGTGTGTGCGGGTGTATATATATTGATTATGTGGGTGCATATATATTGATTATATATATATATTACTTCAAAATATTAATAAATATAGACATTCATGTGATCAAATATATTTTATTATATATATTTCAGCGGTGGATAGGCAGTATCGGTAGAGGGTCGGACGCCATGCTTTCCAGCATAGTTACGTCCCTTTACGGTCTGAGTTCAAATCCCGCCGAGGTTAACTTTGCCTTTCATCCTTACGGGGTCATAAAATAAAGTACCAGTAATTTACTGGTTACCTCTGAAATATATATAATTGTTTCTACTTTTTGGCACAAGGCCAGCAAATACCCAGTACATTACTGGTACTTTATTTTATCGACCCCGTAAGGATTAAAGGCAAAGTTAACCATGAATGTCTATATTTATTAATATTTTGAAGTAATATTAATAACTCCAGAAAACCTACTGGTTGAGTGCTTCTAATCTATTGTAAAACTATATTCGTTGATTATTCAATGAACCTTGTTTAACTTTTGGTCATATATATATAATGTAGGAGGTGAATTTTATTGTAGCACAATAAGCAATGCAAATATCGGATAAGTAGCACTCAACAGTTTATAGGACTGGAGTATAAATAATTGTTTCTACTTTAAGCACAAGGCCAGCAATTACCCAGTGCATTACTGGTACTTTATTTTATCGACCCCGTAAGGATGAAAGGCAAAGTCAACCTCGGCGGGATTTGAACTCAGATCGTAAAGGGACGTAACTATGCTGGAAAGCATGGCGTCCGACCCTCTACTGATACTGCCAATCCACCGACTGGAGTATAAATAATATAAGATCAAAAGATGGTTAAAAGAGTTCCATGTATTTTATTATGCGCATTTCAAAAACTAAAAATCCTGAGATGATATTTGCGTTCTTATCAGATAAAATAGGGAGACATGATATGAAGCTTCAAAAACACGAGTAGATTTAACACTTCACTGCTCGCAAGTGTTTTTTAAGCTTCATATCATGTCTCCCTATATTATCTGATGAGAACGCAAATATCATCCCAGGCTGATATTTGTTTTTGAAATGCGCATAATAAAATACATGGAACTCACACACACACACACACACACACATATATATATATATATATATATATATATATATATATATACAACTGTATATATATATAGGTTTTGCATATATATATATATATATATATACAACTGTATATATATATAGGTTTTGCATATATATATATATATATATATATATACACATATATATATATATATATACATATATATATACATATATATATATATAAATATATATATATATATATATATATATATATATATATATATATATATATATATATATATATATATATACAACTGTATGTATGTAGGTTTTGCACTTTCCTGTTGACAAGTGTTTTTAGGCCTCATACCATGTTACCTTATTTTATCTGATGAGAACACAATTTTTGTCCCAGGATCATAATAAAATATATGGAACTTCTTTAACCATCTTTTAATTTCTTGTTATACAACTGTATATGTATATATATATATATATATATATATATATATTAATTCAAAATATTAACAAAATAGATATTCTTGTGATCAATTATATTTTATTATACATATTTCAGAGGTACTGAGTTAAGTTCAACAGTGCGTCCTCATCAGATAAAATAAGATGATGCATGACATACCCTGACATAGTAGATGGTTAAGATTCAGTGATGGTAGTGATTAACTTATGACAAAACTCAATATTTATACCCTAATATTGAGAGTATGAGATAACATAATACAAACAATAGAGAGGGTGCGTGTAATAGAGTTTAAGAAATACATGGCATCAATATAACAGTTATAAAATTTTAAATTTTGAAAAACTACTAGAGAAAGAGGAGGGAAAGGAAAGCATAGAGGAAGAAACAGCTGATGTGATAATATATTTAGTAGGTGGCTTGAAAAAACAGATGAAAGATGATTAAAGAGAGAGAGAGACAAAGGGGAGTAATTTATGTTCACAAGAATATCTATTTTGTTAATATTTTGAATTAATATTAATAACTCTGGAAAACCCTATCTGTTGAGTGCTTCCAATCTATTGTAAAACTCATTCTTTGATGTATTCATTGAACCTTGTTTAACTTTTAAATATATATATATATATACAACTCTATACGTGTGTGTGTATATATATATATATATATATATAAACAATTAGTTACAACAGTGACACATACAGGTACTTAAGTTTCGTTGGATCAAGCACCCCAACTCATTCAGTCGGTTATAAAAACAAAGATCTATGTGTATAAGTATGTGTATATATGTGTGTGTATATATATATATAAGTATATACAGTTGTATATATATATACATATATATACACAGCTTTGTAAGAAATGGCTTCTACAGGACTAGAACTGTTACATTCGAAGGCAATCATCCGGAATTCCCATGTATTGAGTACCTTACTAACTGTGGTTACCCCTCGATTGAACCCAGGATACACATCTCTCTTTCTCACACACACTCTCTCTCTCTATATATATATATATATACAGTTGTCCCCCAGTATTCGCGGGGTTTACGTTCCTAAAACACCCGCGAAGAATTTAAAAACCGCTAATACTGGAAAAGGTCATAAAAATGCCTATAAACGTCAAAATATAACGTAAAATATAATTTTAAAAAAAGAGGAAGCGTCTTATGCAAAGGTGTGTCCAATAGGCCGGCAAATTCAATATATTGTTATTAATGATTTAGCGTTAAAAAGTATTTATTGCCACGAAAAAAGCTATAAAAATATTTATTGCCACGAAAAAGGTATTAAAAAAATCGCCGAAGATATTTACGAGTCCGCGAATATGCGGTGGTTTCTACGAACAATTATTAGTTAGGTTCTAAGGAAAATTGCGCGATTAACCGGGACAAAGGATGTTGGGACCACGAATGCCAGGAGTACACTTTATATACATACATATATACATATACACACACACACACACACACACACACATATATATATATATATATATATATATATATATATATATATATATATATATATATATACATATATATATATATATATATACATATATATATGTAAAAGTTCTATTTAAATTGTTGGGATAACTGATATAAAGCACTCAACAAATATTTGGAGTAAAAATACGATATTAACAAATGGAATATTTATTTATAAAACTGATCTATATTATATTTTATCTGATGAAAGCACACCATAATTTAACTTGGTGTCCTTGAAATATGTATAATGAAATAAATATGGTTTTATAAATATAGTTTCCATTTGTTAATATCGTATATATATATATATACATATATATATATATACATATATACATATATATATATATACATATATACATATATACATATAAATATATGATCATCATTTCTGAGGACGGCATGTATATGTGAAGGTATGTATATTTCCTCTGATAATTTGTAATATTTTTACATAGATCTATATGATATACATACCAACACACATATACATCCCAGAAGCGATCGTAAAATGATGAATTTTTTTAATATAAGGAACTTGTTCTTTGTGTTTATTTCATTATTTTTATTAATTTATCTTGACTCTATTTTCCTATGATTTTTATCGAAAATTTTTGAATTACATTGAGTTCTTCATACAGATTGGACACTACCGTATATTTTGGTAGATTTATCTACACACACACACACACACACACATATATATATATATATATATATATATATATATATATATATATATATATATATATATATATATATATATATATATATATATATATATATTGTAAGAACAGATTAAAGTTTAAGCAAAGAATGGCCGCTTTCACCCATAACGGGATTTTCTGAAACTAAAAAAAATCAATCTGTGGACGCAGCAGTAAATATTTTGAAAAACGTTACAACCGAAGGAA
>OZ024761.1:19071712-19084212 GCA_964016885.1 Eledone cirrhosa
AGGGGCTGATTGTCAGATCGGACCAAGGAAACAATGTTTCCATTGGTCTTTCCATTACTGATACAGTCTGTCTGTCACAGCTCCTGGCAGAAGAAAGGGGCTGATTGTCAGATCGGACCAAGGAAACAATGTTTCCATTGGTATTTCCATTACTGATACTGTCTGTCTGTCACAGCTCCTGGCAGAAGAAAGGGGCTGATTGTCAGATCGGACCAAGGAAACAATGTTTCCATTGGTATTTCCATTACTGATACTGTCTGTCTGTCACAGCTCCTGGCAGAAGAAAGGGGCTGATTGTCAGATCTGACCAAGGAAACAATGTTTCGAGTACTTTATTTTATCGACCCCGTAAGAATGAAAGCAAAGTTAACCTCGGCGGATTTGAACTCTAAACGCAAAGGGTCATAACTATATGCTAATAATCGATTAAAATATGTTTTAGAACTCCTCCTAAAAACGTTTTAATAGGTGCATTTCATATTAATAAAATGAAAGTTCTCTGATCATTATTTTAACTTTGCCTTTCATCCTTACGAGGTCGATAAAATAAAGTACCAGTAATACACCGAGGATTGCTGGCCTTGTGCCAAAAGTAGAAACAATTATTTTACAAATGTATTTATCTTTTTTAAAAAATTCATATTAGTGGTCCACGGGATTTAGAATTATGAATTTAGGGGAGAGGTGGTGGTGGTGGTGGTGGTGATGGGGGAGGAGTCAGCGGTGATGGGGAGGGGAGGGGGCGGCGACGATGGTGGCGGTGGTGATGATGACGGTGGTGGTGATGGCGATGGTGATGATGGTGATGATGATGGTGATGATGACGGTGGTGGTGGTGGTGGTGGTAACGATGATGGAGTCGATGACCTGGATGATACGACGACGACGACGACGACGACGACGACGACGACGGTGGTGGTGGCGGCGATGATGGTTTCAGCATCATCATCATCATCATCATCATCATGTTGATGGTGGCGGTGGCAGTGATGGTGAAGGTGATGATGTTGGTGTACAGAGAAGACGATAGGAGGAGGAGGAGGAGAGAGGAGAGACGTCAGAGTTGCCCCCATTACGAGTGTTGACAAAAACGAGGCGAGGTGTAGGACGGGGGTGGAGGTTAGAGAACCCCCGTCCTCCCACCCCTCCGATGGGGATTGGAGGGTGGGTGGGGGGTCGCTGAGGAGGAATTGGGGCCAAATTTAAAGTCCAATGATCTAATTCGTCCTTCACTCTACTTACTACGTCTCCCAGCCGACAGGCTGCCGAGGCCATGCTGGGGTACCCCGCCGTTAAATATAAAGTTCCCATGCTGAGAATCGAACCCCGGGGCCGCTGCCCGGGTGAAAACTTACTTAACCCTGTCTGTGAGGGGTGAGGTGTAGGGGGTGGAAGAAAGAGAGAGAGCGAGAGGGAGAGAGGGGGAGAGAGATGTTGTGACATTGATGCTTTTCTGCCTTACGGCAATGTGGATTGTAGATCGTGTGTGTATGTATATGTGTATATATATGTATGTATATGTGTATATATATATATATATATGTATATGTGTGTATATATATATATGTGTGTGTGTGTGTTTCCGTTATCTCTAAGTGTACACAGACACACACACAGGAGCACACACAGGCAGACACACGATCACACACACAGACACACGCACACCAGGACACACACACACGATCACACACACACACACACGATCACACACAAACACACACCCAGGGACACTCACACCCAGACACAGACACACAAACACACACAGAGACACACGCACACACAGACATACACACACACACACACACACACACACAGGCAGACACACTGTCACACACAAACACACACCCAGACACAGACACACAGACACACACACACACAGGCAGACACACGATCACACACACAGACACACGCACACCAGGACACACACACACGATCACACACACACACACACACACACACAAACACACACCCAGGGACACTCACACCCAGACACAGACACACAAACACACACAGAGACACACGCACACACAGACATACACACACACACACACACACACAGACACACTGTCACACACAAACACACACCCAGACACAGACACACACACACACAGGCAGACACACGATCACACACAAACACACATCCAGAGACACTCACACCCAGACACAGACACACAGACAGACACACACACACAGGCAGACACACGATCACACACGATCACACACCCAGGGACACTCACACCCAGACGCAGTCACACAAACACACAAACAGACAGACGATCACACACAGGCAAACAGACACACAGACACACGAGGTTTTTACGTTGTTGAATAGCACGTGGTCTCAATGAAACATCAATGACTGCAATCACCACCACCACCACTACCACCACCACCACCACTACCATCACCACCACTAGTACCGCCACTACTATCACCCCCACCATTAGTACCACCACTACCATCACTACCACCACCACTACTATCACTACCATCACAACCATCACCACTGCCACAACTACCATTACCACTACTACACCACCACCAATACTACCACTACCATCACCACCACTAGTACCACCATTAGTACCACCACTACCATCATTACCACCACCACTACTATCACTACCATCACAATCATCACCACTGCCACAACTACCATTACCACTACTACACCACCACTAATACTACCACTACCGTCACTACAACCACAACTACCACCGCAATACACAAAGCTGGTAATTAGACCCTGCTAGATGTGAAATATCTGGCGCCCATTCTAGTACCTGACCCATTCCAGATGTGTTTTGTATATAATACGCATTTCCAGCGAATTTCAACCGTTGAGGTTGTCTTTTTTCCGGGTATGTCAATATTTATTTATAAAACAAATCTGTATTTTATCTGATGAAAGCGCGCCATAATTTACCTTGGTCGCCCTTGAAATATATATAATAAAATAATTATGGTTTCCTAAATATAGTTTCCATTTATTAATATGTTGTATATATATATATATATATATATATATATATAACAATTAAGTCAAATTTAATTTCGTTTCGTTATTTGTTTTTATATATATATATATATAGGAAAATGTATGACCCCGACGGCAGAGCTCAAGCCGTTTCGACGGCTATTTCTGGACTAAATTTAGTCCAGAAATTTTTGAGTACACATCCATTTTGATAGTTATCACAGTTCGGAAAATAAATATCACTATAGCATCATATATATTTTATTATACGTATTTCAAGGATACCAAATTATAGTATACTTTTATCAGATAAAATATAATATTTGATGTATAAGATAGTAACATACCCGAAATATAAAAATATAAGCCTTTAACTTTGGCTTACAGTGGATATGTTGAGCAAAACTCAAAATTTCACAAGGTATACCTTAACAGGGATATATTGAACAGATAAAAGACCGTTACTTTAGACGCTAGAGAATTTTGAAAAATAGTGTGTTTATGTCCTACGCCATCATATATATATATATATATGATGGCGTAGGACAGAACAAAGGAGAGTCACACAAACAAAGAAAAGAATCCCCAGTCACTGAAGAGGTCACAGAATGTGTGACGAAAGAACTTTGACACTATATAAACAACCACCTGGTTGTGGAACCAACCAACCAACCGGAAATTTATAAATTTATTATAATAAATTGAAGTGAAAGCAATTGGTGCGTGTGTTTCTTATTGACAACATGACCCTCCCAAAGTATAACAATATCGGTTACAACACACGTTTTCAGATAAAGAATCTTGCTAAACAAATTCAGAAACGATATATATATATATATATATATATATATATATATATATATATATATATATATATATATATATATATATATATATATATATATATATATATATATATATTAGGTATTAAATTAACAATGAAAATAAAAACAACTAAGTCAAGTTATTTTACCTATTCATATCATAGTTTTACGATCGTTTCGTAGGGTCGATGATATTGACATATTGTCTTATCTATAGCAGTTATATAACTGTATACTATCAGACCTCATATATAGGTTCGATCAGACCGTCTGTGTATTTTACATTTTTTTGTGTGAGGGGTCCACCAAACCTGGAGTGCCCCGGGTTTCCCCAAGGTCAAAATCCAGTCAGAACCACACGACAGAACCAAATGAAAGGAGAAATACGTTCTATATACACAAAAACGTAGGGGTTGAATAGAGAAAAATTTTTATGAATGAAATGTATGGCTCCCTTTGTCCTCAGTGGGTTGAAATGATAATAAGCAGACAAATGAAAAGAGAGATAAGCAATAAATATACAATAATTGTTTCTACTTTTGGCACAACGCCAGCAATTACCCCAATGTATTACTGGTACTTTATTTTATCGACCCCGTAAGGATGAAAGGCAAAGTTAACCTCGGCGGGATTTGAACTCAGATCATAAATACAATATTATCGTAGCTAAACAGAGAAACACTTTTTATGAATGAAATTTATAACCGGAAACGCCCCCACCCCTTGGTCATCTCGGGCATTTGTTTACTTTGCTCCGCAACAATTTTAGGAGGAACTGTTTCTGATTTTCATCTTTTGGAGAATCATTAACCCTCTTTACGAGACAAATACCTCGCTCGGCAGTGCCTTTCACAACTTTCAGAGTGTCAACAGATGCTTTGGAATTGGTCGTCAGTGCAAATTGATTAACACACACGGACACACACACACACACACACACACACACACACACACACACACACACACACACACACACACACACATATATATATATATATATATATATAGAAGCTTCGTATGCACGTGTAACGCACAAGCACAAATTTATATGCACATGCACATGTATAGCTCTTTTTACAAAACGGTTATTTTTCCATTTCAGGTAGACGCGCTCCATCATCCACGTTTCTAAAAAAATAAATCATACACAAAACGCCAGCACCAACAGCTTTCCAAGAGATGTCAACATGAATGGACCTGTTATTTTTATCTAAAGACATTTTTTCCAATTCCAACCCGTCCATCCCTTCAATCTATCTTATTTCTCATTCTTTCTTCTGATGAAGGACTAGTGTCCGAAACGTTAAGACCCTCTTCCTGCTATTTCAAGCGTTAACCTAATATATTCCTTCCATATACTGTACTGGTTGTGTTGTTGTTTCTGTTTACCTTTTACCCACCCACCCCAATATATATATATATATATATATATATATATATATATATATATATATATATATATATATATATATATATATATATCGAATGTAGAACAGTAAAACACGAGTTGATATATATAAAAACAAATAGTAGAAAGGAAAAAAGATTCTTTCAGTAGAAAATGTTGAGATTTTTTTCTGTGAGATATCAAAACATTAATTTATTACTTGTGCACGTGCGTATGCATGTGTGTGTCTGTTATACGCCCGTACGAAGCTAATATATATGTATATAAAATTACAAACATTTTTGTAAAACACCATCATCCACATGAGTGGGAATAGCTTTCATTGCGGAACATTTACACGTGTTTCATCATATGTGCTATATATCATCATATCGCTAATTTTTTTCATTATTATATCATTATTGTAAATAAATTAATTGTTTCTACTTTAGGCACAAGGCCAGCAATTACCCAGTGCATTACTGGTATTTATTTTATCGACCCCGTAAGGATGAAAAGCAATATCAACCTCGGCGGTTGTAAATAAATTAATGTTTTGATATCTCACAGAAAAAAATCTCTTCAACATTTTTTACTGAAAGAATTTTTTTCCTTTCTACTATTTGTTTTTATATATATATATATACATGACATACATGTGTGTGTGTGTATGATGGACTTATGTGTGTCCAGTTAAGAGAATAGAAAAATAGACATTTACAGGAGTGGACTCCTTAAAAATCGTAGTCACTCGTAAACTGATCTGGTAAGCCAACACCACCACCAACAACAACAACACCACCAACAACAACACCACCACCAACAACAACAACACTACCACCTACAACACAACACTCTATCACTACCAACACCACCACAACCAACAACACCATTACCACTACCACCACCAACACCTCTATTACCACTACCAACAGCAACACCACCACCACTAGTAACAACACCACCACCACCAACAACAACAACTCCACCACCAACACCTCCATTACCACTACCACTAGTAACAACAACAACACCACCACCACCACCAACACCTCCATTACCACTACCAACAGCAACACCACCACCACTAGTAACAACAACACCATTGCCACCACCAACAACAACACCACCACCACCACCAACACCTCCATTACCACTACCAACAGCAACACCACCACCACTAGTAGCAACAACAACACCACCACCAACACCTCCCCTCCATTACCAACAGCAACACCACCACCACCAACACCTCCACCTCCATTACCACTACCACCACCACCACCACCACCACAACAGTATTCCCACCACCACCACCACCACCACAACAGTATTCCCACCACCACCACCACCACAACAACAACAACAACAACAGTTTGCAAGTGATCTGACGACACTCCTCACTGGCTGAAAGCTCGCTTATCTCACTGAAAACGCCAGAACTGTTTTTCTGAGAATTTCAAGCCCCACCTGCTTACCTCCCCTCCCCAATATGTCTTCCTCTTTCACTCTGTCACGTCTTATACTCTGTCACGTCCCTAATCGCTCTTCCCTCTTTCACTTTAATCTTCCTTACTCTATTTCCCCTCCATCTACCCCTCTTTACACACACACATATATAGTCACATTCGATATATATATATATATATATATATATATACATACACATATATGTGTGTGTATATATATATATATATATATATACATTTCTCTTTCTACTTCCCTCTTTCTCTTCCTCCCATACTCCGTCTATGTCTTTTTATCTGTTGATTGTCTCTCCCTCCCTCTATCTATCTATTTATTTATAACAACTTCTCCTCCTCCCATTTAATTCATCTTTATTCTCTTTTATTTTTCCATCTCCACCCCTTTATTTGTTTCTGCTCTTCTCGTCTCTCTAACCCTCCCCCCCCCCCCCTTCCGTACTTCACCCCGCTCGCTCAGTCGTCTATTTCAACTACTAGTACTTCTACTAAATTACTATTACTGCTGCTACTACTACTACTTCACACTTAATTCTCCTCTTTCTCCCTCCTTTACACCCCTCCTCTCCCTATCACCCCCCACCTCTCCCGCTCTCACTTTCTGTCTTTTCTCATTTCAATTACTACTACTACTACTACTACTACCACTACTACCACTATTACTATTACTATTACTACATCGCACTTATTCCTCCTCCTCCCTCTTTGCCCTCGTCAGTCTGTCTGTCCCCCTCTCTCTCTCTCTTTATATATATATATATATGATGGCTGCCCCCTCGTTATCGAGTATGGCCATTGCACAATAAAAAAAAAAAACAAAAAACAAAAAAAAAAAAAAAAAAAAAAAAAAAAATAAAAAAAAAAAAAAAATAAAAAAAAAAAAATAAAAAAAAAAATAATAATAATAATAATAATAATAATAATAATAATAATAATAATAATAGCAATAATAATAATAACGACAACAACAATAATAATATACATATTCATATATATATACACACACACGCACGCACATAAGCATATCTACACACACACACACACACACACACAAACACACGATAGCAACTAACAGTGCTGCGATCGAATGTGGCTTTTTAGCCCAGCCAATGATCCAAAATGTCTTGCACAGAGTCGGCAACCAAAACATTTACTGGGAATAGTCGGCTGTGGTTGGAGTTCGTGTACTTTTGCATGTCGCTTGAGTCCTCCTGCTGATTTACATTCTCTACCACATGTTTGGCAAGCATGATGAGTAGCATCTCCAACAGCAGCCTGGTAGTCAACCACTGGTCTTACTTTATGACTGCGAAGATGACTTTCGAGTCCAGCTTTGCTTAGGCAGAGTCTCGCACAGACGCTGCATGTCAGAAACATAGGAGGACCCTCGCCGTCTGGAAGTGCAACAGCAATACCCTTCCTCACGTCCCGCTTTACTTTCTCGTGTGCGATTCGAGATGCCTCAAAGGCAACTTTTCCCTCATATACAGTCTTTCTCCATTTATTACGATCAGCAGCAATATTTTCCCATGTATCAGCAGAGATGTTAGCGTCTTTCAGAGAGGCCTTCAAGGAATCCTTATACCTCTTTTTTGGTTTATGTGGCGGTCGTTTTCCTTTAACCAACTCTCCATAGAAGAGTTGTTTTGGTATTCTAGAATCCTTCATCCTGGCAAGGTGACCACTCCAACGGAGTCGCTGCTTAAGCACAAGAGCTTCTATACTGTCACACATAGAGCTTTCCAAAATCTCGACATCACTGATGTGGTCCCTCCAGCGAACGCCATGTATCCGTCTGAGACACATCTGATGGAAACGCTCCAATTGCTTAAGGTGGCGTCGATATGTGACCCAGGTCTCGCAGGCATAAAGAAGACAAGAGAGTACACATGCCCTGTACACCTTTACCTTTGTCCTCCTGCATATGTCTCGCCGACCCCAGAGTCGCCTTTCTAGCTTTCCGAAAGCATCACTTGCTTTCCTAATCCTAAGTGAGATTTCACCGTCAAGGTTGCCGTATCGATTGACAGTGCTTCCCAGGTAGACAAACTGATCAACCACTCCAAGTCGTTTGCCATACACATAGATGTTTGGTTCAGTGTACTGCCTACCAGGTGCAGGTTGGTACATGACGACGGTTTTCTTGAGACTGACAGTCAAACCCAGGGCAGTGCAAGCGTCAGAAAATACATTCAAAATGTGCTGCATATCACTCTCTGTGTGCGCTACAAGATCGCAATCATCTGCATACAAGAGGTCTCTTATGACTGATGTAAATACTTTTGTCTTCGCAGCAAAGCGCCTGATGTTAAATATGCTGCCTGAGGTTCGATATCGGATGTAAACACCATGCTCGCAATTCCTGAATGCAACACAGAAAACCATTGCAAAGTATATGGCAAACAGGGTCGGTGCTGGAATATCCCCCTGTTTCACTCCATTTTTTACTGAGATAGGCTCCGACATGTTACCTCCGACATTAACCCAAGCCTTCATGTCGTCATGGAAAGACCTAACTAAAGCAAGGAACTTATCAGGGCAACCAAGTTTCTGGAGAACCTTCCATAATGCATCTCTGTTGACAGTATCGAAAGCCTTTGTCAGATCGACAAAAACCTGATACAGATCCAAGCCCTGTTCAATGCACTTCTCCTGGAGCTGTCTAGCTGAGAAGATCATATCAGTAGTGCCGCGTCCAACACGAAAACCAGATTGACTTTCAGGAAGGACACAATCTGCAATGTGTGTCAGCAGACGGTCCAGAAGCACCCTACATAAAACCTTCCCCACGACAGAAAGCAATGATATACCTCTGTAGTTCCCACAATCATTCCTGTTACCCTTTCCCTTGTACAAGACCACCATTACTGCATCTCTCCAGTCCTCAGGCACGGATTCATTAGCCCATATCCTTCCAAACAGAGAGTGAAGATGTTGCAGGAGTCTCTCACCACCATATTGTAGGAGCTCAGCATGTATGCCATCCATACCTGGAGATCTTCCACTGTTCAGCTTCGAAATAGCCACTGCAACCTCCACAAGTGTCGGAGGCTCTGCGAGAGCTACTTTCACAGGACTTTCCGGAATGAGATTGAGGAAATCTTCACTGACGACAGACGGCTGATTCAAAAGATCATCAAAGTGCTCCCGCCACCTTCGTAGAATTCCCTGTGAGTCACGAAGAAGTTCTTTGCCATCCTTGCTGCGAATCGGTGTCACCAGAGAAGAAGACGGTCCATAAACCTCACGCAAGAGACTGTACAACAGCTTTGTGTTATTGCAATCAGACGCAGTTTGTATCTCACCAGCCTTCTCACTCCACCACTGATCCTTCATCTGAGAAAGACTCCGCCTAACACGTGATTTTACATCCCTGAGCTCCTCATGCAACGTATTCCTCTCCTGTGGTCTTGCCGTCAAGTAGCGTGACAGAGCGCGCCTCTTATCAGCCAACAAGTCATCTATATGCACATCTTTCTCATTAAACCAGTCCTGATGTTTTCTCTGCACCAATCCCAGAACACGTCTGCCTACATCATAAACCGACTTTTTAAGGGTCGGCCAATCCTCACCAAGATCTGCAGCCTGCATCTCTTCTTCCAATGTCCTCTTCACATTTTTATCCTTAAGACGAGCAGCATTCAATCTTTTGGGCAGGGCAACACCAGGAGCCCGGATTTTACGTTTGGTGATTAGATTCACTTTTGCGCGTACCAGGCGGTGGTCCGTCCAGCACTCAGCTCCACGAAGAACACGAACACACCGCACATCCTGTCTGTCACGCATCCTGACTAGGACGTAGTCCAAAAGATGCCATTCCTTAGATGCAGGATGCATCCATGTGGTCTTGAATTTGTTCTTTTGTTGGAACATGGTGTTGGTAACACACAGATCCAGCTCCTCACACATCCACTCTTCCCTCTATATATATATGTGTCAAATTAAATGTTTGTATGTTTTCCACGTTCGTATCGTGTGTTACATATAAAAGGCAAACTCTAGTTTCATTATCAGTGTATTTTTGTGCTTAGGGCCAACAGCATCACCACGTTGTTGAACATAAAAAAAAAACACGCGTACAAACGAACACCCAACCGAAAACTTGACCATATATATATATATATATATATATATAAACTTAAGAAAATTAACAAAGATAAGGAATACTTTCTCTACGCTTTTAATTAAAACTTTAATTGATCTTTAAAAGAAGATTTGAAACGAAAAACTTTCAGTTATATATATATATCTAATATATATATATTGTTGTTGTCGGTCGCTTAAAACATATATATATATATATATATATATATATATATTATTTGTTCAAGACACAAAATTGGAGGATATTTTCTACGATCGAACTTTATATCTCAATCATACAATCATACTCTTGTGAATTATATATATTGATACGTACATCATTTATATACACATATTTACGATTTTTATTTGGAATTTTGAAAACTTCAAAAACATCTTTTTTTTTTAAATAACTAACAAACCCGAAGCAAAATATATTTTTAAAATGCCTCAAAGTCGTAAGTTATCTTCTTCTTCTTTTGCTTCATCTGCATCATCATCATCATCTTCTTGTTGTCATCTTAAAAGATTTTTTGATACAATTTTGGTGTTGTGCTGTTTTATTTGTTTATAAAACCATATTTATTTTATTATACATATTTCAAGGGTCACCAAGGCAGATTATGGTGCGCTTTCATCAGATAAAATATAATACAGATTAGTTTTATAAATATATTTATAAAACTAATCTGTAATATATTTTATCTGATGAAAGCGCACCATAATCTGCCTTGGTGACCCTTGAAATATGTATAATAAAATAAATATGGTTTTATAAATATAGTTTCCATTTGTTAATATATTGTATACATAACATATATATATATAAACTTAAAATTAACAAAGATAGGAGTACTTTCTTGATCTTTTTTTAAAGATCAAGAAAGTACTCCTATCTTTGTTAACGAAAAACTTTCAGTTATATATATATATTATTTGTTCAAGACACAGGGTTAAACGTGTGAGTTTAACAACAACAACAACAGCAAAAGAAATTGGAGGATATTTTCTACGATCGAACTTTATATCTCAATCATACAATCATACTCTGTGAATTATATATATTGATACGTACATTCATTTATATACATAACATAATACACATATTTACGATTTTTATTTGGAATTTTGAAAACTTCAAAAACATCTTTAAAAAAAAAAAAAAGAACTTAACTGACAAACCTGAAACAAAATATATTTTTAGTATTTTTCAACAAGGTCTTGGTGCGATTGTCATTTGTTTCTGTTGTTTTTTTGTTCACTTTTGGTACGTGTGTGGTAGATTTGCCTTAATCGTATGTGTGTGTGTATATATAACGAAGGAAGCAGGTGGACCGTACGCACCAAAGTACCCGATACTTTGGGTAATAGGAAAATGTTCAGGACCCCGACGGCAGAGCTCAAGCCGTTTCGACGTCTATTTCTGGACTGTTATAAGTCCAGAAATAGTCATCGAAACGGATTGAGCTTTGCCGTCGGGGTCCTGAACATTTTCATATATATATATATATATATATATATATATATATATATATATATATATATATACTAATAATAAAAAGGACGGTTTGTTAGGTCTTCATTACATTTATTGAGTAGTGACGCACGTTTCGTGATTGATCAGCTCAAGGTTCGATCTGGTCCCATTCTGGAATCAAAAGCTCGTCGGACCATTCCAGAGCCGGACGAGAAACGCGCGTCACTACTCAATAAACGTAACGAAGACCTAACAAATCGTCCTTTTT
>OZ024761.1:19089212-19091712 GCA_964016885.1 Eledone cirrhosa
TATATATATATATATATAGTATATATTTGGTGGGGAGGGGTTTGTTGGGTGGGCGGGCCTTATGGAGTGGGGTGGGGTAGGGTGTAACCAAAAAGGATGGGGGGGGGGGGGTAGAGTAATGTGATAATAGTGATGTGTGTTTATCTACGGTGATGAGGGGGAGCCGGAGGCTGAGAAGATGAATGTGTGTGTGTGTATATATATATATGTATATGTATATAATATATATATATATGCACATATATATACAATACACACACATATATATATAGTGTGTGTGTAAGGTCGGGGTGTTTATATGGTGGTGTGGTGAAGTGGTGTAGTGTCTTTTTGTGATGTGGTGTGTGGTGTATTATGGTGTGGTGTGATATGGTGTGGTGTGGTGTATTATGGTGTGGTGTGGTGTGGTGTGGTGTGGTGTGGTGTGGTGTGGTGTATTATGGTATGGTATGGTGACGGTGTGGTGTGGTGTGGTATAGTATGGTGTGGTGTGGTATGGTATGGTGTGGTATGGTATGGTGTGGTGTGGTATGGTATGGTGTGGTGTATTATGGTGTGGTGTGGTATGATGTGGTGTATTATGGTGTGGTATGGTGACGGTGTGGTGTGGTATAGTATGATGTGGTGTATTATGGTGTGGTATGGTGACGGTGTGGTGTGGTATAGTATGGTGTGGTGTGGTATGGTGTGGTGTGGTGTGGTATGGTGTGGTGTTTTATGGTGTGGTATGGTATGGTGTGGTATGGTATGATGTGGTGTGGTATGGTGTGGTGTGGTATGGTATGGTGTGGTGTGGTATGGTGTGGTATGGTATGATGTGGTGTGGTGTGGTGTGTTGTGGTGTGGTATGGTATGGGGTGGTGTGGTATGGGGTGGTATATTATGGTGTGGTATAGTATGGTATGGTATGGTGTGGTGTGGTGTGGTGTGGTATTGTATGGTATGGTGTGGTATGATGTGATATGGTATGGTATGGTATGGTATGGTGTGGTGCGGTGTATTATGGTGTGGTATGGTATGGTATGGTATAGAATGATGTGGTATGGTGTGGTGTGGTATGGTGTCGTATGGCATGGTGTGTTGTGGTGTGGTGTGGTGTGGTAGTCTAGTGGGTATTATTAGGGCATGTTTACCTGGGAGTGATAATCTTCTAAGGTATAATTATCTGTGTATGTGTAAGGGAGAGGGGCGTGGGGTGGGCGGTGCTATATTTATGGGGGGAGGGGCCTGATCTGTGGTGGTGGGAGTGATTAAGATTATCTCGGTGAAAGGTATATCGAATAAGGGCAGAATATATATAAGCAAATATATATATACATATATATATATACACGTGTGTGCATATGTATACACACCTGAATTCCCATATTTCTACCTATATAATATATATATATATATATATATATATATAATTGTTTCTACTTTTGGCACAAGTCCAGCAAATACCCAGTACATTACTGGTACTTTATTTTATCGACCCCGTAAGGATGAAAGGCAAAGTTGACCTCGGCGGGATTTGAACTCAGAATGGAAAGGGACGTAACTCTATGCGCCAAAGGATGACGTCCGACCCTCTACCGACACTGCCATATATATAATAAAATAAAACAAGGACGAGTCGCTACTCCTTCGTTACGTTTATTGGTTGGTGACGCGCGTTTCGCCACCGATCAGCTCAAGGTTCGATCTGTATCGATCTAGCCCGACTCTGTAATCCACGGCTCATCAGATTCTTTTAGTGATAATGATTAAAAAAACAAAAAACATGCCGAATACCGCTTCTTTCTTTTGTGGTCTCCCTAGTCCCTGCACCACAGACTTTAAATATATATATATATATATGTGGTACCAAGGTACCAAGGCTTTTTGCCCATATGAGTTTGTGAGTATTGATTTATTATTTTCTAGATCGTACAGGCAGACCTTATGTTGTTGAATTAAGATTTTTCACTCTAGCGATCTTATTAGTCAATTGCAACTATAACATGTAAATGTTCATCAAATATTAATATATATATATATGTGTGTATTATTATATTATTATACTACACTACACTTTGTCTAGCTCTACACCTGGCCACTGACGTGAACCTAAACATCGAGTGCTCACCTACAGTAACTTCGTGTTACACTCCTTGGCTGAGTGACCGGCTAAAGTGGAAGATGCTAGATGGTCGGTCGACCTCGGGTCTATGATTTTCAGCCACATGGATTCATTCATTTATTATATCCTTGTGCCAAAAGTAGAAACAATTATATTTCGAATACCTGATGATATCACCGGATTCATACGGAACCCGGTCATTGAAATGGTCATAGTATAATAAACCTTTCAAGGATTTACACAAGTCCAGCCTCCTGTTATTTTTACAATTTTCTTTTGCAATATAAATACAGATGTGTTGGTATCTGTGTTTCATCATATATATTAGTTTTTATATATATATATATATATATAAATGGAATAGAATGAAACGAAATTTCATTTCTCACTCTTAGT
>OZ024761.1:19094212-19096712 GCA_964016885.1 Eledone cirrhosa
GACTTTAGTCCAGAAATAGCCGTCGAAACGGCTTGAGCTCTGCCGTCGGGGTCATACTTTCTCCTATATATATGTGTATATATATATATATATATATATATATATATATTATATATATATATAAATATATATATATATATATATATATAGATAGATAGGTAGATATATATATAGGAGAGTGAGTGTGTGTGTGAGAGAAATATAAAGAGAGACAGAGCGAGGCAGAGAGAGCGAGAGTGTGAGAGAGAGAGAGAGAGAGAGATGAAAGCAATGTTCAATAGGTCAAACAGCCCCCTCCCCCTCCATAGTTGTGTTACAAAGAAGTAGGTGAGGAAGGGGTGAGTTGTTTATGTTTTCGTCCCTTCAATAGTTTGGCTCTGCCACCCGCTGACGACTTTATTCCATATATAGATCAGCACTCACCACTGTCTACCACATATATATATATATACACACGGTGTCTATATATATATATACAGGGTGTCTATATATATATATATACAGGGTGTCTATATATATATATATACAGGGTGTCTATATATATATACACACGGTGTCTATATATATATACACACGGTGTCTATATATATATATATACAGGGTGTCTATATATATATATACAGGGTGTCTATATATATATATATACAGGGTGTCCCAAAAAATGTATACACACTTCAATAGCATTCTAATAAACTATATAACTATATATATATATATATATATATATATATATATATATATATATACATATACAGGGTGTCTATATATAATATATATACAGGGTGTCCCAAAAAATGTATACACACTTCAATAGCATTCTAATAAACTATATATATATATATACATTGTTATACTTGGGGAGGGTCATATTGTAATAATATTGTCAGAACTAATTGTTTCTACTTTTGGCACAAGGCCAACAATTACTCAGTACATTACTGGTACTTTATTTTATCGACCCCGTAAGGATGAAAGGCAAAGTTAACCTTGGCGCGATTTGAACTCAGAATGGCAAGGGACGTAACTCTATGCGCAAAGCATAGTGTCCACCGCCCTCTGTTATTGTCAGAAATAACAACAGAACACACTCACTGTTTGATTGGTTTTCGCTTCTGTATCTTTTATATCTCCACAGTTAATCCATTCGGTCCTCAATGTTTATCATTGACTGGCCAACGGTCAAAAATACAGATATAATATAGATATAAACACATATATATATAGTCTAACAAGGTTCTTTCGTTGCACATCTGTGGTACTATTATGTTCCTCCTCCTATATATATATATATATAAAGGTAGAACACTGGAAGGTAATAACCGTAGTGGTAGAGCACTCAGTCCATGGGACGAGTTAGGTAGAAGTGGTAACACAACAGTTAGTTCACCATACCGAGAACAATTGTTTCACCTTATGCGGACTTTCAGCTTGGACCTATATATATATATATATATATATATATATATATATATATATATATATATATATATATATAACTATCTGTACATCAGAAACAGACTGTTTCAGCATTCTGTGCATCAGCGGTATAAGGGGTAATAGAACATACTGGTGGATTGACAAAATTGGTAGAGCGTCGGACATGCTTTTCAGCATATAGTTACAGCCCTTTATATTCTGAGTTTAAATCCCACCAGCGTCAGCTTTGCTTTCATGGTTACGAGGTGAGATCGATAAAATAAAGTACCAGTAACACACTGGGGTCGATTTAATCGACTTTCCCCTCCCCCAAAATTGTTGGCCTTGTGCCTAAATCAGATACGGGATTCGGCTAAAAGTTCAGCTAAATTATACGGGGTTCAGCTGAAAAGTTCATAGTCTGACCAAGATACTCTCATGGAATCACCAAATGTGGTTTATTTTTCAACATATTCCCTGGAAAAAAATCAATCCAGTTATTAATAAGAAGAGTTGGAATCAATGCATACAAGCTTTCACAGCTTTAGCATCACTCACTTATAGGCTGACCAAGGCACACTCATGGAATCAAATGAGATTTATTTTCAACACATTCCTGGCAAAAATCAATCCAGTTATTAATAAGAATAGTTGAAATTAATTCATGTATATAAGATTTCACAGCTCTGGCATCACTCCTTCATAGTCAGCCTATGAACCTATCAGTCGACCCTCGTATTGATTTGAACGATTGACTGGGAGAGCGGGAAGATGAAATAGGAAGAAGACAGAGGGAAGGGAGAGAGATAGAAATATATTTGAATGAAATCAGTTTAGTTTTATTTTCTGTGAAGACTCGAAGTAGTCGGTGGAACTTTATATATTCCACTTTTAGCGTTTTCTGTTTTCTTTTGTATATAATTTACTTACAACACATACCAGAACTACATACTACACAACACATACCACAACTACATACTACACAACACATACCACAACTACATACTACACAACACATACCACAACTACATACTACACAACACATACCACAACTACATACTACACAACACATACCACAACTACA
>OZ024761.1:19101712-19104212 GCA_964016885.1 Eledone cirrhosa
GAGCCGTTAGGACATCAGATAGAATACTTTGCTGTGTTCGTTTCGACTCTCTGCTCGCTAAGTTCAAATCCCACTGAGGTCAACTTTGCCTTTCATCCATCCAAGGTCGATAAAAATAAGTACCAGTCAAGTACTGGGGTCGATTCTTCCTTTATATCTCTTTGTCGCTTCCATTCTCTCACACTTCCTCTACTCCTCTACTCCTCTACCTGAAAGAAATATGCTGTATTCAGGCCTAGAGAGGAGATTGGCTCACCCAGGTCGATAAATAAAGTACCAGTTTAGTACTAGCATCAACAAAGATACACACACAGTATATATATATATATATATATATATATATATATATATATATATATATATTTAATATAGAAGAGCTTCTACACGACTAGAACTGTTTCATTTGTGAGAAATTTCTCACGAATGAAACAGTTCTAGTCCTGTAGAAGCTCTTCTATATTAAAACTTTGATACTCTGCTATGTATTGAGTACCTTACTTACTGTAGTTACCCCCGATTGAACCCGGGATAAACATATATATATATATGTGTGTGTTGTTCCGGGTTCAGTCGGGGGTAACTACAGTAAGTAAGGTACTCAATACATAGCAGAGTATAAATGTTTTCTGGTGATTTCTCACGAATGAAACAGTTCTAGACCTGTAGAAGCTCTTCTATATTAATATATATATATATATATATATATATATATATAGTGTGTGTGTGTGTGCGTGTTTGCATACAAACGCACACATATATACACACAAAAGCATATTTATATATATATATATATATATATATATATATATATATATATATATATATATCATATGAGAGAGAGATAAACATAGAAAGTGACACACAGAACACACACATACATACGCACTCACATACATACATACACACTCACACATATACCCACATAGATTTACATACACACACGCGCGCGTACACAGTAATAATCCTTTTGAAATTAGAGATAAGTTTGTAGATTATATTGATAGGAAGTTTAGATTTGGCGGGACAGGAACTTATTTATATTTAGACCCTAGGAACTATAAAGTAAGAATGGCTTTATGGTATATATATGTATGTGTGAGAGAGAGAGAGAGAGAGAGAGAGAGAGAGAGAGAGAGAGATGAAAAGAAGATATAGAAATTTGAAGAAGACCAGATGAAAAGATTTCTTCCCGGAATATTTTGTGAATGAGATAAACATTGGCTGATAACTACTGAGAAAAAGGGTCCTGGTTGTTGTTGTTGTTGTGTGTGGGGTGGGGCTCTTTGTTTGTTTGTTTGTTTGTTGTTGTTTTTTTGCTTTTTTTGTCTTTTTTTTTTACACAGGACAGCAAGGGTGGAATTTGTTTTTTGTTGTTTTGTGTTATGCTTCAACCAAAGAGTACTATGAGTCATGTTGTTAGTGTTACTGCTAATTAGAACCATAGTACCATGTATTAGAACCATAGTACCATTCCAGCCCGTCAATCTCGCACTATATGGTACTTTTAGCTTTTAAAAATGTTTATCAACTCCCCAAAGAATGAAAGGCTTAGATGAACACGGCGGGATTTGAACTTAAAGAGTGCAAAGAGCCTCAAAGCACCCTATCCAATGTTATAACGACTCTGTCAGTTCGCCTCTTTGGCAAGACATGGTCCCGTAACTCCCGAGGAAATAGTAGGTGGACCGCATTGACATATGGTGTTTCTAGGGTATTTTAAAACCTAGCGGAGTCCAATCTTCTATAGATCTGAATATAGCAGATGTCTGAATACAGTAGAGAAGAAGAATCGACCCCCAATACTTGACTGGTACTTTTTATTATCGACCTGAAATGGATGAAAGGTAAAGTTGATCTCGGCGGGATTTGAACTTAGAGAGCAGAAAGAGCCGGAACGAATCTCCGCAAAACACTCTATCCAACGTTCTGATAACTCTACTAATTCACCACCTTGGCATGGCGTGGTACCCTAACTCTTGAAGGAGTCATAGGGGCACCGTACTCACATTTTTAAACCTGGTAGTGCCCAATCCTCTCCACGACTGAATATAGCAGATTTCTTCCAGGGAAAGATAGAAGGTGAGAGAGGGGAAGTGAGAAAGAGATATAGAGGAAGAATCGGCCCAGTACTTGACTGGTACTTTTTTGATCGACCCCGTAAGAATGAAAGGTAAACTTGACCTCGACGGGATTTGAACTGAGAAAGAAAAAAGCCGAAACGAATACCACAAACCACTATCTGACGTTCTAACGCCTCCATCAATTCACCACCTTGGCATGTCATGATACTGCAACTCCTGAAGGGGTCTTAGGAGCGCCATACTGACATTTTAAAACCATGGCGAAGCCCAATCCTCTCCAGGTCTGAATACGGCATATTTCTTCCAGAGAAGTAGAGAGAGAGAGTGAGAGAATGGATGGGTAAAAGACAAAGTTGTCCTCAGCGGGATTTGAACTGAGAAAGCTTATAGCTGAAACGAATACCACAAAGTATTCTATC
>OZ024761.1:19121712-19139212 GCA_964016885.1 Eledone cirrhosa
ATACAATGCTGCTGTCCGGTGTGTTGATGGCGGTTTATTAAGCCAGTAGTGGTGTGTGACGGTGTTAATGGCGGAGATACTCAGTGAAGGTGAAATATCAGTTTGGAGGAGGTAGGGAATCAGACCATGTGGGACAGCATATGGTTTATTGGACATACTGACATGAATGGAACGGAGACAACAACAGCAACAACAACAATAACAACAACAATGACAACAACAACAACAACAACAATGACAACAACAATATTTACAACAGCAACAATAAGAGCATCAACAACGACAGCAACAATAACAGCAACAATGACAACAACAACAATATTTACAACAGCAACAACAACAGCAACAATAACAGCAACAATGACAACAATAACAACAATAACAGCACCAATGACAACAACAATATTTACAACAGCAACAATAACAATAACAGCATCAACAACGACAGCAACAATGACAATGACAACAACAACAACAACAACAGTAACAATAACAGCAACAATGACAACAATAACAACAACAACAGCACCAATGACAACAACAATATTTACAACAACAACAATAACAATAACAGCATCAACAACGACAGCAGCAATGACAATGACAACAACAACAACAACAATAACAGCAACAATGACAACAACAACAACAGCACCAATGATTACAACAACAACAACAACAATAACAGCACCAACGTCAACAACAATATTTACAACAGCAACAACAATAACAGCAGCAATAACAACAACAACAGCAACAATAACAGCAACAACCTGCATCAACAACAACAGCACCAATGACAACAACAACAACAACAACAACAACAGCAACAATGAGGATGAGCACGATAATAATTGAAAATAACAAAAATTGTAGGTAACAAACAAACAAACAAACAAACATTTCCTTTTTTATATCTAAAGATGAAATAAGTGTGAACGAAAAAGGGACCTAAAGGGAAGTAATCAATGATATGGGCTATTCTGACCCCGACCAACCGATCAAATTTTGTCTGGGGGGTCGCTTCCACGCGCTTCGCTTGCCCGACTGTGCCGCAAATGTTAACTGTTGACTGATATCGTATTGTCTTAGGAATCGATCGACAAGATCCCCGACCTCATTTGCTAAGCGAGCGAGGTCGTACTTGTCAAATCGGACCAAGGAAGCAATGTTTCCATTGGTCTTTTCCATTGTTGATACTATCTAACGGCTACAACTCCTGGCAGAAAAAAAACAATGGACATAACACATCTCCGGTCCTGGAATCGAACTCGCAATCTAAGTCATATATATATATATATATATATATATATATATATATATATATATATATGTGTGTGTGTGTGTGTGTGTGTGTGTGTGTGTGTGTGTGTAGTCTTGTCCTTTATCTATTTGTTACTGTTCCTTGTGCAATAGAGCCAGTTTTTTCAACCTTAAAATACCGAAACAGCGTATCTCTAGCGGTCGACAGATTCTTTTTTCAAATTGATATATATATATATATATATATATATTAAAATAACAGATTATATATATATATATCCACCTCCTCTCCCATTTCCACCAAGCGTGAACCTAATATAACTGTGTACAATTGCCTCTTGTGTTTCGTTTGTTCATTTTCAACTATATTTATATATATATATATATATATATATATATATATATATATATATATATATATATATATATATATATATATATATATATATACGATATTAACAAATGGAAACTATATTTATAAAACCATATTTATTTCATTATACATATTTCAAGGACACCAAGTTAAATTATGGTGTGCTTTCATCAGATAAAATATAATATAGATCAGTTTTATAAATAAATATTGACATAGCCTTAAAAAATGCAACCATTACTGTTGGAAGCTCCCGGATAGTGGAGTTATAGCTTTAATTATATTATTATTGTTATTGTTATTGTAGATGTTATTGTTGCTGTTGTTGTTATTGCTGCTGTTATCTTTTCCTCTCTCTCCTTCTTTATCTTTATCTTTCTCTGTAACCAATGGGCTTATTTTAAAAATAAAAATATCCAATACTAATAATAATATAATTAAAGCTACAACTCCACTATCCGGGAGCTTCCAATTTAGTCATGGCATGACTAAATTATAACCATCAACATAGTCAAGGTATGTCAAGCATCAACTTATTTTATCTGATGAGGACGTACTGTTGAAATAGCTCAGTACCTCTGAAATATGTATAATAAAATATATTTGATCACATGAATGTCTATATTTATTAATATTTTGAAGTAATATATATATATATATATATATATATATATATATATATATATACAAAAGTTCTATTTAAAGTTGTTGGGATACAACAAGTAAATATTTTTATAATTGATATAAAGCACTCGACAAATTTCTATTTGTAAAACTGTTATATATTGTATTATGTCTGATGAAGGCATACCATAATTTAATGTGGTATCCCTGAAATATGTATAATGAAATAAATATGGTTTTATAAATATAGTTTCCATTTATTAATATCGTATATATATATATATATATATATATATATATATATATATATATATATATATATATAACGTTTATCTATTTTTTCTTCTTACATTTTAAACTTAGCTCCGTTTAATTGATTATTTGTCTAGTTTATTTCTACGGACTGCGAGGAAAGATTAGGTAAATTTTATCTGACTGTTCCTCATAAAGGAATATCGATAACATTTATCTGTTATTTCTTCAAAGTTACATTTTAAACTTAGTTTTGTTTAAATGGTTATTTGTCTGGTTAATTTCTACGGACTAACAAGAAAAACTGAGTAAATTGTATCTGACTATTCTTCAAACTTATAATTTATATATATATATATATATATATATATAACAAAGAAGGTGTGGTAAGATACCAGGTGGACCATAACGCACCAGAGTACTCAATACTTAGGGTAGTAGAGTGGGTAATAGGTAAAGAGTCAGGACCCCGACGGCTGAGCTCCGGTCGTTTCAACAGCTAGATCCGAACTTATATATATATATATATAAGTTCGGATCTAGCTTATATATATATATATATATAAGTTCGGATCTAGCTTATATATATATATATAAGTTCGGATCTAGCTTATATATATATATATAAGTTCGGATCTAGCTTATATATATATATATAAGTTCGGATCTAGCTTATATATATATATATATATATATATATACATATATATATATATATATATATATACGATCGACAAGATCACAGACCTCATTCGCTTACAGAGTGGAGTGGAACTCATTAATTCAGACCAAGGAATCGAACTCGCAACTTCCACGATTCCGAATCTAACTCTCTAACCACTAAACCACCCGCCTCCACTGTCTTCGCGTGATGTTGTATTTGTCCCTGCATTTAACCTTTGTAGTTTTTATTCAGTGTCACAAAATCTAGGGACACTGTGACCTGAGACAGAAATAAACAAAACAATCGTTGTTGTTCGTTATAAACAGCTCCCCCCCCCCCCTCTTTATCACAGATCCCCTGAAAAGGGGCCGTCTACTGATTCCATTTGGCGGTACATTAAAGCAATACCCCACCAACAACCCCACCACTACTGCATTTAACATCACCATAACCTCCATCACTATCTACTAATATCACAACCATCACCACCAACACCCCTACCACTCTACTACACTTAACATCACCACCACTACCATCACCATAACCCCCATCACCACCATCACCCCCATCACCACCATCACTATAACCCCCATCACCACCACCCCCATCACCAACACCACCACAACCATCACTACAGCCACCAACACCACAACCATCACTACAGCCACCAACACCACAAACCACCACCACCACTACCATCACAACCATCACCACAACCAACACCACCACTACCATCACAACCATCACCACCATCACCCATAACCATCACCACCAACACCATAACCACCTCCACCACCACCATCACCCACAACCATCACCACCAATACCACAATCATCACCACAACCATCACCACCAACACCACAACCACCTCCACCACCACCATCACAACCATCATCACCAACACCATCACCACAACCAACACTACAGCCACCATCACCACAACCACCACCATCACTACAGTCATCACCATGTAATTGATTCTGAATAAAGATCAATCATCAAATATTGGGCGACAGTTTGTGGAAGATGAAAAAAATAAACGTAAAATCAAAGGCAATTTACTTTTCTGAACAAAGATATGTGTGTGTGTGTGTGTGTGTGTGTGTGTGTGTGTGCATTTATATATGTATGTGCATATATATATATATATATATATATATATATATATATATATATATATATGCAAATATATATATATATATATGTGTGTGTGTGTGTGTGCATTTATATATATATATGCAAATATATATATATATGTGTGTGTGTGTGCATATATATATATATATGTGTGTGTGTGTCTGTGTAAAGGCATCGATATATCTACGATATGCTAATAGATATATTTTATAAATATTTTTTGTATATTTATATATTTCAATGCAATATTTTGATATATATTTTGATGTATATATAATACATAAAATATTTCCATAATAGTTTTTGCTTGGATTTCGTAATATATTATATTCATCCTTATTTTTATATTTTATATTTTTTAATATAGTTTATATTTTTTTATAATATATTTAATAATTTATTGTGTATTTCTATAATATATTTATTTATTTATTACGAATTTTATATATATTTTTTATTACGTATTTTATATCTTTATTTAAGAATGTTTATTATAATAATATATATTTTTATTAGGTATTTTATAATATATATATTTATTCATTACGAATTTTATATATTTTTATTATGTATTTTATAATATATTTTTTATTAGTTATTTTATAATATATATTTATTTATTTATTTATTTATTTATTTATTACGAATTTTATATATTTTTATTATGTATTTTATAATAGATTTTTTTATAATAGATTTATTTATTAATTTATTTATGAATTTTTTATAATAGATTTTCAATATTTTTTTAGTATTATATACATACTTTGCTATATATATATATTTTTTTTTTTTTTTTTTTTCTATAATATTTTTACCAATATTGATTTTTCTCTCTCATTTATGAGGAGAGTTCTGCTGAAAGTGTCGTTTAGATAATATGGCTCGTATTTCAATAGAGACATCGTTGAGACAAGAATCAAATAAAAATACAAGAACACAACAACATGAGAGAGAGAATCAAAGAATAATCTTGTACAGATTGACAGCCAGTTAAATGTTAGATCTTAATAACTGATCCGTCCACTCCATGTCTGACTGACTGATTGGTTGACTGACTGACCGTCTGTCTGTCTGGTTCTCTGGATGGCTGGCTGGCTGGAGGGATGGATGGATGGATGGTCGTCTGTCTGTCTGGCTGGTCGTCTGTCTGTCTGGTTCTCTGGATGAATGGCTGGATGGATGGATGGTCGTCTGTCTGTCTGTCTGGTTCTCTAGCTGGCTGGCTGGCTGGCCCTCTGGATGGATGGATGGATGGTCGTCTGTCTGTCTGTATGGATGGCTGGTCGTCTGTCTGTCGGTCTGGTTCTCTGTATGGATGGCTGGCTGGCCGTCTGTCTGTCTGGTTCTCTTGATGGATGGATGGATGGCTGGCCGTCTGTCTGTCTGTCTGGTTCTCTATCTGATTATCTGTCTGTCTGGCTGGCTGGCTTGCTAATTCTCAGACTGTCTGGCTGGGTGGCCCGTCTGTCTGGTTGTCTGACTGACTTGTCTGTCGAAGTGTCTGGATCGATAGCTGTCAGTCTGGCATCCTAGCTGTCTGTCTAGATGTCTGGCTGGCTTGTCTGTCTGTCTGTCGAAGTGTCTAGATCGATATTTGTCAGTTGTCTGTCTGTCCGACACCTTCACCATGAAGCCACGCATCTTCACACACACGCGTACATATATATATATATATATATATATATATATATATATATATATATATATATATATATATATATATATATATATATATACATATATATATATATATATATATATACATATATACATATATATATATATATATATATATATACATATATATATATATATATATATATATATATATATATATATATATATATACGTATAGTATATTTGGTAATATACTGTTTGTTTATTTTTAAACATTTTGAAGATTATTCGCTATGAATTTAATTCCTAATTTTTGCTTTGTTTAAACAGTTCATAAACATAACTGGAATTCTATAAGAATCCAGCTTCTATAACTCTCGGCAGTAGCAAAGGGGTATCTAGTCGATTACTCCCCTTTGCTTTTTGCCGAGACAATGTAAGTGGCGTAGTCACTACTTTAAAATTCATAGTAAATGGTCTTCAAAATGTTTTAAAATAAACATACAGTATATTATCAAACATACTATACTATACGTACATTCATATATATATATATATATATATGAATGTATTGCCTCGTCTGACGAACGAATGAAGTCGTTTATTTCGTATTCGCCTCATTCGGGAAACCTCTGGTAATGAGGTAATTATATTGTATTGATTTTTATACATTATATATATATATATATATATATATATATATATATATATATATATATATATATATATATGTGTGTGTGTGTGTGTGTTCAGCAAACCCATACGTGCATATATATGTGTACATGTATGTATGTATATATACATACTACTGTACGTCTGTATACATATATGTATGTACGTGTACATACTTACATTTAAGTATCAGCCGTACTAAGAGCGAGAAATGAAATTTCATTTCATCCTTTTCCATATATATATATATATGAGAGTATTGAAGTTTGCTTGAAGCATTGTGGAATAATAAGGTAAATTTTTTTAAGTATATATATATATATATATATATATTAAGTATATATATATATATATAGGTGTATGGGTGCAAGAAAAATTGCGGTATGCCGGATGAGCACTCGATGCTCGCGCAGAGCAGAGTATAATACTATAAGAATAAACTGACTTTTTGTTCCTTTATTCTTAAAATGTATATATATATATATATATATATATATATATATATATATATATATATAACGAAGGAAGTGTGGTAAGGAACCAACCAGGTGGACCACAACGTACCAGAGTACTCAATACTTAGGGTAATAGAGTGGGTAATAAGAAAATGTTCAAGAGATCTCGATGGCAGAGCTCAAGCCGTTTCGACGGTTTTTTCTGGACCAAAATAGCCAGAAATAGCCGTCGAACGGTTTGAGCTCTGCCGTCGGGGTCTTGAACATTTTCCTATATATATATATATATATGATGTAGAATATAGATGAAATGATCACCCATTGGTGTTATTGTTGTTGTTGCTCTATTTTCGTCATTTATTGTTGATTTTTCATTGAATGTCTTGCGAAAATATCACTTCCTGTTTCATAACATCACCCTTTGCCTTTTGTGTATCTGTGTGTGTGTGTGTATGTGTGTGGGTCTGTGAATGTATGTGTGTGTGTGTATGTATGTATGTGTGTATGTGTGTGCGTCTGTCTGTGTGCTCCACATAAGAAATGCACTGCCACTACTCACAACACCACCACCACTACTAGTACCACCACCACTGCCAACACCACTACTACTATTACTACCACCACCACTATTACCACCACCATACCAACACCACTATTACTACCACCACTACTATTACCACTACTACTACCACCACCACTACCACTATTACTATAACCTCTCTATTTTATTCAATCAGATACAGTCCTTTAAATTTTAAGTTTTCTTAAAAGCATTTTCTTTTTTTCTTCTTCGCCTTCTTTTCCTTCTCCTTCTTCAAACTGTTTGTATTCTTATTCCGCATTATATCACCACCACCACCATTACCATCACCACCACCACCACTACCATCATCACTACCACCACCATTACCACCACCACCATTACCACGACCAACACCACCAAGATCAATACCACGACCAACACCACCACCACTACCATCACCACCACCACCACCACCACCACCACCACCATTACCACGACCAACACCACCAAGATCAATACCACGACCAACACCACCACCACCATTACCATCACCACCACCACCACTACCATCACCACCACCACCACTACCATCACCACCACCACCACTACCATCACCATTACCACCACCACCATTACCACGACCAACACCACCAAGATCAACACCACCATTACCACCACCACCATTACCATCACCACCACAACCATTACCACGACCACCACCAAGATCAACACCACCACCACCCTCCAATATTCTTTCCTAACGAAGCCAACTAAGTTTCCTCTCTAACTGGCGACCATATTAGACATGAAGAACAACTAAAAAGAAACAAAATGTCTTTTTAAAATGGCCAACTTAAACGTCATCATCCTGCTTGCTTTTATGTTTGTATTATTTTTGAATTGGTGTATTGTGTGTGTGTCTGTGTGTCTGTGTGTCTGTGATGCGATTGTGTGAAGTAGCTGTGTGTGTATGTGTGTGATGTGGTTGTGTGAAGTAGCTATGTGTGTCTGTATGTGAGTCTGTGTGTGAAGTAGCTATGTGTGTATGTGTGTGCAGATGTGGGTGTGTCTATGTAAAAGTTAGAGGACATCGGTGTGCGTTTCTTTCAACGGGTATATTATATTATCTACATATATATATATATATATATATATATATACAGAAATATATATACACATATATACACACACACATATATATATCTATATATATAATTAGTAGGAACGAGATGTCAAAATATCATGTTTATTTATATATATATATATATATATACACATACACAGATATATATATATACGTATGTTTGTGTGTGCGTGCTGTAATGTATTATAATGTGTGCTGTATTGTATTATAATGTGTGCTGTATTGTATTATAATGTGTGCTGTATTGTATTATAATGTGTGCTGTATATCTATGTGTGTATATGTTTGTAAATGCGTTGTCCTATTTCCGCCTTTAAAAAAAAAGCCAGCAAATATTTTGCGCTCTTGTAGCAGCCATCTTATATTCAATGTTTCACCGAAGACATAATACCACTTGCCACCATTATTACAATGGTAGCTTTTAACTAAGTGATCCTGTCTAGTAAACAGTAGTGTTGTTGCTGTTGTTGTTGTTACTTTCACAATTATCTTTCACTCTCAACGTCCTGTACCACATGAAACCACATTAACAAACAAGATACTCGTGAAATTACTGCATCAAACAGGCTCTTAGCGTCCTGTACCACATGACACCACATTAGCAAGACATTGTTGAAAAGTAGAGAACAGCCCTATGACTGCATCACATTAACCCTTAACGTCCTGTACCACATGAAACCACATTAGCAAGACATTATTGAAAAGTAGAGAACAGTCCTAAGAGTGTATCACATTAAGCCTTAATGTCCTGTACCATATGAAACTACATTAGTATGTATGTATGTATGTATGTATGTATGTATGTATGTATGTATGTATGTATGTATGTATGTGTGTGTGTATGTATGCGTGTATGTATGTATGTATGTATGTATGTATGTATGTATGTATGTATGTATGTATGTGTGTGTGTATGTATGCGTGTATGTATGTATGTATGTATGTATGTATGTATGTATGTATGTATGCTTGTCAGATAGAGTTTGGTGCACTTTTAGACTACCGCCAGCCACACAAATCTGTAACATATCCTGAACTCTATAATCTGACAAGCGATTGCTATACTCTTAGCAGAGTTTGTAGCCATCATATGCATGTATACATATGTGTACATATGCGCGGGGACATAGAAAAAATCGGGCTGAGTACCCGATCGCGCGGTTAAACCACTGGGAGTGAAGGACCCCTAGCTTTTGTCAGGGCATTCTTCTAGAAGAAGGAAACTCAGGAAACTGGGATAACTACGACATAAAACCTGCGGCTCAGTAGTTACCGATTATGTTGATCTTTTCTTCTTTTCGGGTTATAGCTACTGTCGCTCAGAGAGTGGGATTGGCTCAGTGCACAGTCTTTCCTCACTTTAAAATAAATCTTCACGCACAGGCATTGCACGATAGCATTAATTGATAATTATTAATAATGGTATATCATGCAATGGCCATACTTGATAACGAGGGGACAGCCATCATGTATGTATGCATATATATCTGTGTGCGTATATATATATATATATATATATATATATATATAATAGCTTTCAGTGTTTATTTCTGTATATGAAATGTGTGTCGTTTGTTCGTTATTTCCCTCACATATTCTAGAATGATATGTATGTGTGTGTGTGTATGTGAGAGAGAGGAAGAGAAGAGGGGGGGGGATACCTTGTCCAAGTCACGTGAAGACAACCACATTGTTAAGCCAGTGTTCTGTTATTTTCATTTGAAATATATTTTTATACTTGAAACGACCAGATTTTAAAAAAATGTCATGTGTGTGTGTGTGTGTGTGTGTGTGTGTGTGTGTGTGTGTGTGTATATATATATATATATATATATATATATATATATATATATATATATATATATATATGTATATATATATGTGTGTGTGTGTGTATATATATTCTCACACATATTCACATATATATATATACTATGTTATATTATGCTAAACTGTATGTATATATATATATATGAGTGTGTGTATATATATATATATGTATACATATATATATATGTATATATACATACATATACATATGTATATATATATATACATATGTATATATATATATACATATAAATATATATATATATACTATGTTTTATATTATACTAAACTGCATATATATATATATATATATATATATATATATATATATATATATACACACACACACACACGCGCGCGTGTGTGTGTGTTTATGTGTGTCTATCACATGCTTACACACGTGAACACAACCTCTGGCCCTCAACAGTCAACAGTCTGTCAGTCAGTGTCACCTTAACAGAACTGTGAAAACACAACTCATGACTTCAACAGTCAACAACCTGTTAGTGTCAACTTAGCTGCGCAGTATAAACACATCTCTGGCCCTCAGCAGTCTGTTAGTTAGTGTCACCTTAGCTGAGCAGTGAAACTACACATCTGGCCCTCAATAATCTGTTAGTCAATGTCACCTTAGCTGTGCAATGAAAACACACCTCTGGCCCTCAGCAGTCAGTTAGTCAGTGTCACCTTAGCCGTGCAATGAAAACATACCTCTGACCCTCAACAATCTGTCAGTGTTACCTTAGCTTAGCAGTAAAAACATACCTCTGGTCCTCAGCAGTCAGTTAGTGAGTGTCACCTTAGCTAAGCAGTGAAAGCCCACCTCTGGCCCTCTACAGTCTGTTAGTTAGTGTCACTTTAGCTGAGCAACGAAAACATACTTCTGGCCCTCTACAGTCTGTTAGTTAGTGTCACTTTAGCTGAGCAACGAAAACATACCTCTGGCCCTCTACGGTCTGTTAGTTAGTGTCACTTTAGCTGAGCAACGAAAACACACCTCTGACCCTCAACAGCATGTTAATTAGTGTCACTTTAGCTGAGCAACGAAAACACACCTCTGACCCTCTACAGTCTGTTAGTTAGTGTCACTTTAGCTGAGCAACGAAAACACACCTCTGACCCTCTACAGTCTGTTAGTTAGTGTCACTTTAGCTGAGCAACGAAAACACACCTCTGACCCTCTACAGTCTGTTAGTTAGTGTCACTTTAGCTGAGCAACGAAAACACACCTCTGGCCCTCAACAGCATGTTAGTCAATGTCACCGCTGAGCAGTGAAAACACACCTCTGGCCCTCAACAGCATGTTAGTCAATGTCACCGCTGAGCAGTGAAAACACACCTCTGGCCCTCAGCAGTTAACAGTCTGTTAATCTCGTCTGTGTCACCTTAAATGAGCTGTGAAAACATGCCATCAGCAGTCAGAAGTCTGTAAGTCAATGTCACCTTAGCTGTGCAGTGAAAACATGCCTTAGTCAGTGTCACCATAGCCGAGCTGTGGAAACTCGCTTTAGTACCACCCGGATATCCGGGCCGACTTTCAGAGCCAGTCTTCTCCTGTGTACACGCACATGTAAATACTTGTGTAGACATACATGATGTATATAGACCGTAAAACAGAGAATGGGATCAGACAAAACTACAGAGAAACTATTGAAACATAATACTTCTCCTGTTATGGTTTTCTTGGGTTATTTAATTATGTATTTTACACACACACGTGTGTGAGTGTGTGTGTGTGTGTGTGTGTGTGTGTGTGTGTGTGTGTGTGTGTGTGTGTATGTGTGTGTGTATGTATGTGTGTGTGTATGTATAACGAAACAGTTCTAGTCTTGTAGAAACCATTTCTATATTAAACTTTATATATATATAAAGGGCTTCTACGGGACTAGAACTGTTTCATTTCATTCAAAAGAAACCATGTATATATATATATATATTCATATATACAGACATTTTTGCATATATACACACACATACTTTACATATCTATGTGTGCATATATATATATATATACATACTTTATATACATGTGTGCATATATATATATATATATATATATAATGTATAATAAACCATACAATATAATTACCTCATTACCAGAGGTTTCCCGAATAAGACGAATACGAAAAACGTCCGCATTCGTTCGTCAGACAAGGAATTGCCTTGTCCGACGAACGAATGAAGACGTTTTTCGTATTCGTTTTATTCGGGAAACCTCTGGTAACGAGGTAATTATATTGTATGGTTTATTATACATTAGATTTAGCTCTGTAACTTACATAGAGCACTCTTCACTCCTATGACTTTTTCAATTTTCAACGGAAACTTCAATACATATATATATATATATATATATATATATATATATATATATGCACACACATATATGTGTGTGCATATATATATATATATATATATATATATATATATATATGCACACACATATATGTGTGCATGTATATATATATATATATATATATGCACACACATATATGTGTGCATGTATATATATATGTATATGTATATATATATATATATATATGCACACACATATATGTGTGCATGTATATATATATATGTATATATATATATATATATATATATGCACACACATATATGTGTGCATGTATATATATATATGTATATATATATATATATATATATATATGCACACACATATATGTGTGCATGTATATATATATATATATATATATATATATATATATATATATACATATATATATATACATGCACACATATATGTGTGTGCATATATATATATATATATATATGCACACATATATATGTAAAGTATGTATATATATATATATATATATATATATATATATATATATGTATATATATATACATACATACATACATACATACTTTACACATATATATGTGTGCATATATATATATACATACATAAATACACGCCGCCCATACTCTCTACACCAGTAGACGTGGGTGGAGTTCTATGATTTATGTCTATCAATGAATGAAGCAGAAATTCTCACAACTTAACTACTTGTATATTTTCCCATGAATATTGATATCTTTTTACAAATTACTCTTAATGATAATGCTTCTCTTGACCTTAGCTTTATCTCACTTCTTCATGTTATTGTATACTATGTACACATCTCAACTCCACCGCCCTTCCCTCCCTCATGTTTTTTTCCTACTCATTTCTATGTAAAGCTTCACCTTAATGTTGTGAACCTCTCGTCCCTTACATCTGATGTCCGTTTGGCAAATAAAACTAATCGTTATCATTATTTTTTTTTTGTTTCTTTAAAACTTCCTTTGAATTCTGTTTCTTTCCCAAATCATACCGAATGTCAACCTGACCCCCGAGGAGGCAAAATTTGGTAATATATATATATATATATATATAATGTAGGAGGTGAGTTTTATTGTAGTACAATAAAGCAATGCAGATATCGGGTAAGAAGCACTCTACAGTTGTAGGACTGGAGTATATATAATATATAAGATCAAAAGATGGTTAAATGAGTTCCATTTATCTGATGAAAACACAAATGCTATTGCATGATGATATTTGTTTTTGAAATGCGCATAATAAAATACATGGAACTCATTTAACCATCTTTTGATCTTATATATATATATATATATATATATATATATATATTGAGTATATGTTGGTTGTATACCAACACCTCAGTATGCAGATTGGAGCACTCGACGAAGTGCGCAGGTTGGTTTGGTTACTCCGGAGTAAATGTAAAATAAAATAAAATAAAATAAATAAGTCAAATGTTTAAAATTTAGCTTCGTTTATTACTGCTATATATATTTCGGTGACAGCAACATATATATATATATATATATATATATACATATATACAGTGTACTCCCGGTATTCGCGGTTCCGGTTATTCGCGGGACTTTTCTTAGAACCTAACTAATAATTGTTCGTGGAAACCACCGCATATTCGCAGAATCGTTAATATATTCCGGGGTTTTTAATACTTTTTTCGTGGCAATATTATATATATATATATATATATATATATATATATATATATATATATATATATATATATATATATATATCACGCTTTTTAATGCTAAATTATTAATAACAATATACCGTATTTGTCGGCCTATATTTTAAGTTATGTTTTGACGGTTATAGACATTTTTATGTACCACGTCCAATATTCGCGGTTTTTCACTCTTGGTGCATGCTCTAGGAACGTAACCCCCGTGAATAGCGGGGGACAACTGTATTTTACAGTCAATTGCCATACAAATGTTTCCACAGAGGCACAAACAACAGTGAATGCTTTGATAATGTTGCCCTTCTCAGGACATGGACAGTACTGGCCAGTACTATTTTCTGTAGCGCTTACAGAATAGGCTTTCCAGGTTTCCGCACCATATATTTTTTCAGTTCCCTTTTTATCATTCCATGTGCGCCGACTATCACTGGTTTTGTACAGGTCTTAAGATGCCACATTTTCTCAATTTCAAATGACAGATCTTATAGTTTTTACGTGTCTGAAATTTGATAGTTTATTGTGTAATAATATCTACAGCTAAAGATTCCCATTTCTACATCGGATTAACTGAAAACCCTTTCAAATTAATATATAATCAACATAAATAAACTTTCCGAAATCCTTTAAAATCTTCTGGCACAAATTTATCAAAGTAAATCTTGACTAATAAAACATAACCACTTAAAAAACGATGAGGTCATTTGAAAGATACTGGAATATTCTAAATTTCATCTGGATATATATATATATATTTAGAGAGAGAGATTTATCTCTCATAGGAATTCTAAAGTTCAAAGCTTTGTTACCATAAATGGAATTTTATTTTAATATTTCAAAACATCTTATAAGTGCAGGCATGGGTGTGAGGTTAAGGAATTTGCATCACAACCACATGTTTTCTATTACGGCCTCGGCTTGACGAATGCCTTGTGCGTGAAATTTGGTTGATGAAAACAACAGAAGCCCGTAGATATGTATACGTATATATATATATATAGAGAGAGAGAGGGGGAGAGGGAGAGAGAGAGAGTGTGTGTGTGTGTATGTGTGTGTGTGTGTATGATAGTGAGTGCAAGAGAGACACTCTGCGGTGCTAAGACCGAGGAAACCATTAATCATGGGAGTACTCAATGCATGGTGAGATGCAGAGTGGGTATAGAGATATGTATGTATGTGTGGTGGGTCTGTGTTTACGTTTATGTCGCATGACTTAGCGGTTCGACAAAAAAATAACGATAAAATAAGAGAAGAGTGATCACACAACCACCGCAACCATGACACTGTGGACACGAAAAAGAAAATTATGAGATCGAGGTTGTTACATAAAACAACACATATATACTTTCCCCTATTTTCTCCCCGCCTCTCCCCTCTTCTCTCCCCTCCTCTCTCCCCTTCTCTCTTCCTCTCCCCCTTACTCATTCTCATCTTTTCTCCCCACCTCCGCAGTTATGTCACATACAAACATTTTTTCCCACTCCTATCCTTCTCTCACCCCATTCCTCTTCCCTCCGTCCGTGACCTCACCTCCTCTCTTCCTTCCTCTCTTCCTTCCTCTCCCCCACACGTATTCTCCCCCCCCCCCCACCACCACCACCCTCTCCTCACCCGTCTTCTCTCCACGACCTCTACTACTCTCTTCCTTCCTCACCCCACAGTTATTCTCCACCACCACCACCCTCTCCCCCCCTCCCCCAACAGTCTCCTCTCTATATCCTCTCACCCCACTCCTAGTCTCTCCCCCCGCCCGTACTTCTCTCCATTCCTCTCCCCACCACTATTCTCTACCACCACCACCACCCGTATTCCACCATCTCCTCACCAGTCTTCTCTCTATATCCTCCCCCACCCCCACCCCTAGTCTCTACCCCGCCCGTCTTCTCTCCATTCCTCACCCCCTCTCTTCCTTCCTCTCCCCACAGCTATTCTCTACCACCACCACCACCACCCGTATTCCACCCTCTCCTCACCAGTCTTCTCTCTCCCACCCTTAGTCTCTACCCCGCCTGTCTTCTCTCCATTCCTCTCCCCCCCCCATCACCCTATCCCCCCACCACCACCACCATCACCCTCCCCCTACCCCTCTGTAGTTATGTCGTCCTACTAAGGTCAGCCCAATGTCAGTTTAACATTACATAAACAGCTGCCTCTACCCTCCATTGACAAATATTAACGAGGCTTAGCCTGAAAACTATAAAAACGGTTTCACATAACCATCACCATCGCCATCACCATCCTCATCACCATCACCATCACCATCGCCATCACCATCACCATCGCCATCACCATCACCATCCTCATCACCATCACCATCACCATCGCCATCACCATCACCATCACCATCACCATCACCATCCTCATCACCATCACCATCACCATCGCCATCACCATCCTCATCACCATCACCATCACCATCGCCATCACCATCCTCATCACCATCGCCATCACCATCACCATCACCATCGCCATCACCATCACCATCACCATCACCATCACCATCACCATCCTCATCACCATCGCCATCACCATCACCATCACCATCACCATCCTCATCACCATCACCATCACCATCGCCATCACCATCACCATCACCATCACCATCACCATCACCATCCTCATCACCATCGCCATCACCATCACCATCACCATCACCATCCTCATCACCATCACCATCACCATCGCCATCACCATCATCATCACCATCACCATCACCATCACCATCACCATCACCATCGCCATCACCATCATCATCGCCGTCGTCATCACCATCGCCATCACCATCGTCATCACCATCACCATCACCATCGTCATCATCGTCGTCATCATCGTCGCCATCACCGTCGCCATCACCATCACCATCGTCATCATCGTCGTCATCATCGTCGCCATCACCATCGCCATCACCATCGCC
>OZ024761.1:19144212-19149212 GCA_964016885.1 Eledone cirrhosa
CTTCTCCAAATTGAGAGATCGCAACTCTGATACTATGGACATGTGGTTAGAATGTCTCAGGAAAGAATCGCTGGACAGATTTTACGAGCAAAAACCAACCAGCTGGAGACCCAGAGGTATACCCCGAGCAAGATGGTTGGATAACATCCATGAGTTTGGCTGGTCTCGCTTGGGGATCCAGTTGGATCAGTTGGAGACGTATATTTCTGACAGAACCCGCTGGAAGGAGTGTTTGAGGACTCTGTCCATACGACCCTCTCAGGAATAAGTAGGCGAAGAAGAAATGTGGTTTGTTGCTAACAGAAAGTAACAAGACAGAGTGGAAGCTTCTCCAAGTTTTTATATATTCCTATCACTTCTACGCACAGACTTCCTATGATTTCTACGTGCCAACACATCTCTCCTTCTCCTCCTCAATCAGTTTTTTCTATATTTCCTCTGCCTATCACCCACCTCACAACTTTACTTTTACTTTACCGACCACTACCCACTGTCTTCTCTCCTTAGAGGTATTTTTACCCGTCTTATACGCTGTCATTGACGGCATTTGGCTGTTTTAACATCTACTCTTGCGTTGAGTCCTCCTCTAATTATGTCTATGAATTTCAAATAACATTGTGTTCTTGTTTTCTGTCTTCCAGATCAAGTGTGGTTGACATCAGACAGTAAAAACACATGGTGGAACTTTCTCCAAGACTTTATAAAATACAGAGTCTAAAATCTAGAGTAGTTGGTCAGTTTGGGAAGTAGAGCCATTGACACAGATCCAGCAATATTCGGACACTAGGACAATCGACACTACGTTTTTAAAAGGACACTCTTCATTCAGGTAAATACCCATTTTATTTATTTAGTTATTTATTTATTTATTCCTTATTTCTGTGGTGTGTTGGTAGAGCGTCGGACAACATGCTTTGCAGCATACTGTTACGGTCCTCTACGTTCTGAGTCCCTGCAAAATGCTCAACCACATACATTAGAATACAACAAGAAGGTATTTCAGTTGATCGAGTAATTGGAATAGTCATCGCTGGAGCCGACGGAGGATCCCCGCTGATTCTAGCAGGAGAGAGGATTACATTAAGAAGACACGTACCCACGGGATACTCAACCACTAAAACATATGTACAGTTATATATATATATATTAGTTTAAGTACATAATGTAATTACCGTATTTGCCGGCCTATTGAACGCACTCCTCTCAAAAGAAAATCATATTAATAAATCTTCCCTGCGTCCAATACGTCCGTATCCCCGACGGGAGGTCGAACGGAGGGTGGGGACAATCATGGCTAAAACAATTTAGTTTGTATTACTATTAGTATTACTAATACAGTAATATAATACAACATATACAAACAGATCATTTTAAGGTACCTCCTTTGTTTCTAACAAACGCAACCTACACAAAACATTAGTACGTTCCTTACATATAGTGGTATGGCCCTTTACGTTCTGAATTCAAATCCCACCGAGAATAACTTTGCCTTTCATCCTTACGGGGTCGCTAAAATAAAGTACCAGCAATGCACTGGGGTATTTGCTGGCCTTGTGCCTAAAGTAGAAACAATTATTATTATTGAGGTTAACTTTGCCTTTCATCCTTACGGGGTCGCTAAAATAAAGTACCAGTAATGCACTGGGATAATTGCTGGCCTTGTGCCTAAAGTAGAAACAATTATTATTATGCTTATTTGTTAGTTTATCCCTTGACTCTGGGAACAGAGAACGTGCATTCTGAACAATTTATTCTGCTTTTGTGTACAAGTTTCTCTCACTTAAACCAAACAATGGGGACATACCAAGGGATTCCTTCTTGCATGTTTTCTTCTAGTTTCTTCTATTTTTTTATTTTTTTATTAATTTATTCATTTATTTATTTGTTTTTGTTGTTGTTTTTTTGTCGAAGGACAAACAACAATACTATGACGATGATGATAATGATGATAATGATAAATGATGACAATGATAATGGTAACGATATGTGATAATAATAATAATAATGGTGATAATGGTAATGATGACGATGATGATGATGGTGATAATGACAATGGTGATATGTGATAACAATAATAGTTATAATGACAATGGTGATAATAATGATTTCTTTTATTGGTCACAAGGGTGTAGGACGTTGGTAGTTGTGGTGGTGGTGGTGGTGGTGAGGATAGTGGTGGGGTGTAGGGTAGGGTAGGGTAGGGTAGGGGGGGGGGGTGAAAAACGAAAATAAACACAAGAAAACTCTGACATCAACATCATCAACATCAACAACAACATCATCATCATCATCTTCAATAACAACATCATCAACATCAACAACAATAACAACAACAACATCAGAAACAACAACAACAACAACACATCATCATCATCATCATCATCAACGTCATCGTCATCACCAACAACACATCAACATCAACACCTCGATCATCATTAACACCATCATCATCATCAACAACACCAACGACAATAACAACAACAATACTATGTCTAATTAGTCACAAGAGCCCAACACTTGGGGACCACAGAAGGAGGAAAAACAACAAAGAGTAAAGGAAAAGGGGTCATTAAGAAAGGGGAAACAAGTGATGTTGATATAATAATAATTGTTTCTACCTTTGGCACAAGGCCAGCAATTACCTCAGTACATTACTGGTACTTTATTGTATCGACCCCGTAAGGATGAAAAGCAAAGTTAACCTAGGCGGGATTTGAACTCAGACCATAAAGGACTAATAAATATATAATTGTTTCTACTTTAGGCACAAGGCCAGCAATTACCTCAGTGCATTACTGGTACTTTATTTTATCGACCCCGTAAGGATGAAAGGCAAAGTCAACCTCGGCGGGATTTGAACTCAGATCGTAAAGGGACGTAACTATGCTGGAAAGCATGGCGTCCGACTCTCTACCGATACTGCCAATCCAAAATATATAATGGTTTCTGATTTACGCACAAGGCCAACAATTTGGTGGGAGGGGGGGTCGATTAAATCTACACCAGTACATTACTGGTACTTTATTTCATTGGACCCATAAGAATGAAAGGCAAAGTTAACCTCGGCGGGATTTGAACCCAGAATGGAAAGGGGCGTAACTCAATGCGTCAAAGCATGGCGTCCGACCTTCCACCGACACTGCCAATCTACCGCCCTCATCATCATGGTAATAAATTAATTAATTGTTTCTACCTTTGGCACAAGGCCAGCAATTACCTCAGTGTATTACTGGTACTTTATTTTATCGACTCCGTAAGGATGAAAGGCAAAGTTAACCTCGGCGGGATTTGAACTCAGAATGGCAAGGGCCGTAACTCTATGCGTCAAAGCATGGCGTCCGACGCTCTACCGATAATAATAATTGTTTCTACTTCAGGCACAAGGCCAGAAATTTTGGGGAGGGGAACGTCGATTAAATCGACCCCAGTGCGTGACTGGTACTTTATTTTATCGACCCCGTAAGGATGAAAGGCAAAGTAGACCTTGGCGGGATTTGAACTCAGGACGTAAAGGGGTGTAACTCTATGATGGTGGATAGTGGCGAGGATAATGATGATGGTGGTAGTGATGTCGGTAATGAGGATGTTGGTGGTAATGATGATGGTGTTAGTGATGATGATGATAGTGACGACGATGGTGGCAATGGTGATAATAGTAGTGATGGTGATGGTGGTAGAGGTGATGGTGGTGATGGTGATGGTGGTAGATATGATGGTGATGGTGGTGATGTGATGGTGGTGATGTGATGGTGATGGTGGTAGATGTGATGGTGATGGTGGTAGATGTGATGATGATGGTGATGGTGGCGATGGTGGCGATGGTGATGGTAGTAGAGGTGATGGTGATGGTGGTAGAGGTGATGGTGATGGTGGTGGAGGTGATGGTAATGATGATGGTGGTGATGATAATGGTGGTAGAGGTGATGGTGATGGTGGTAGAGGTGATGGTGATGATGGTAGAGGTGATGGTGATGATGATGGTTGTGACAGTGATGATAAATAATGGTAAAATGATGAACCAGCATCTAGCTGCTTACTTCGTCATTTTCCAAGAGAAAAAAAAATCATTTTTTCCTTCCACACCTCCACCACCACCCCCACCACCACCTCCATCCCACCTCCACCCCCATCCCACCTCCATCCCACCTCCACCCCCACCACCACCTCCACCCCCACCTCCATCCCACCTCCACCTCCATCCCCACCTCCATCTTCCAACCAATTCTTGAGTCGTTATTGTTGTTGTTATAAGTATTGTTGTCGTTGTTGGTATTGTTGTTATTGTTTGTTGTTGATGGTGGTGGTGGTGGTGGTGGTGGTATTGTTGTTGATGGTGGTGGTGGTAGTGGTGGTAGGGGTGTTGTTGTTGTCGTTGGTGGTGGTGGTGGTATTGTTGTTGGTGGTGGTGGTGGTGGTGGTGGTGGAAGTGGTGTTGTTGTTGGTGGTGGTGGTGGTGGTAGTGGTGTTGGTGGTGGTGGTGGTGGTGGTGGTGGAAGTGGTGTTGTTGTTGGTGGTGGTGGTGGTGGTGGTGGTGGTAGTGGTGTTGGTGGTGGTGGTGGTGGTGGTAGTGGTGTTGTTGTTGGTGGTGGTGGTGGTGGTGGTGGTGGTAGTGGTGTTGGTGGTGGTGGTGGTGGTGGAAGTGGTGTTGTTGTTGGTGGTGGTGGTGGTGGTGGTGGTGGTAGTGGTGTTGGTGGTGGTGGTGGTGGTGGAAGTGGTGTTGTTGTTGGTGGTGGTGGTGGTGGTGGTGTTGTTGTTGGTGGTGGTGGTGGTGGTGGTGGTGGTAGTGGTGTTGGTGGTGGTGGTGGTGGTGGTGGAAGTGGTGTTGTTGTTGGTGGTGGTGGTGGTGGTAGTGGTGTTGGTGGTGGTGGTGGTGGTGGTGGTGGAAGTGGTGTTGTTGTTGGTGGTGGTGGTGGTGGTGGTGGTGGTAGTGGTGTTGGTGGTGGTGGTGGTGGTGGAAGTGGTGTTGTTGTTGGTGGTGGTGGTGGTGGTAGTGGTGTTGG
>OZ024761.1:19154212-19159212 GCA_964016885.1 Eledone cirrhosa
TACATATATATATATATACATATATACATATATATATATATACACATATATATATATATATATATATATATATATATATATATATATACATATATACAAAGATACATATACATGCACACATACATATATATATATATATACAGGGCGTCCCCCCAAAATATATACACACTTCAACACAGCATTCTAATAAATATTGCCTGTACAGGTAATCAAAATGTGTATACATTTTGGGGGGACACCCTGTATATATATATATATATATATATATATATATATATATATATATATATATACTCACACACACACACGTTAATATTAAGGTGAAGATTAAAACATTAACAATTGATCCATAGAATGAAAACTTATGTTAGACATTTCTATCAGACTTACACCTGTATGTGTATATATATATATATATATATATATATATATTCATTTTCATTTCATTTCATTTTACGTCCGCTTTTCCCTGTTTGCAAGGGTGGGACAGGAACTGATTCTGGCTTGATTTCTACAGCTGGATGCCCTTCCTAACGCCAACCTCATTTACAGTGAGTGCTGGGTGCTTTTTTGCCGTGGCACCTCCACGACCACTTTGCAGTGGAATGATAGGGACCCCAGTCCCTATCATCTCATTTCTACAGCTGAGTAAACTGGAGCAATGTGAAACAAAGTGTCTTGCTCAAGGAAACAACACATCACCCGGTCTGAGAATTGAACTCATAACCTTTCGATTGCAAAGCCAATGCTCTAACCACTAAGCCATGTGTGTGTGTGTGTGTATGTGTACTGTTATATGCCATCAATAGGTATATTATATAGTACATAGTAGTATATGCCACAGGGTGTTTGGCTACTTGAGACTTGATGTAAAGATGAACGAAGCTAGTTTCGGATCTTTATTGAGACTCATCAGAGATCGCTTATACAAGTATTTAGCTATACCATACGTCCATACGTGCTTCTCCACTCATATACCCATCTCTCCACCTATCCTTCCATCTACTCACTCACCTATCTATCCACCTATTTGTCCACTAACTACCTACCTACCCCTCAATCCATCCACCCATCTCTTCACCTATCTCTTCACCCATCCATTATTACAAAGAATCACATAAGAAACGAATCCCAGATATTCTTCTTCTTCTTCTCCTGTTCTTCTTTTCTTTTTTTTCTTCTTCTCTTTCTCTTGTCCTCTTTCTTCTTCTCCCTCTCCTTTCTCTTGTTCCTCTTCTCTCTTCTTCTCCTGTTCTTTCTCTCGTCCTCCTCTTTCTTCTTCTCCCTCACCTTTTCTTTTTTATTCTTCCTCTCCTTTTCCTCTCCTTTTCTTCTACTCTTTCTCTCGTCCTCTTCTTTCTTCTCCCTCTCCTTTCTCTTGTCCTCTTCTCTCTTCTCCTGTTGTTCTTTCTCTCGTCCTCCTCTTTCTTCTTCTCCCTCTCCATTTCTTTTTTTTATTCTTCCTCTCCTTTTCCTCTCCTTTTCCTCTTTTCTTTTCCTTCTCTTTCTCTTGTCCTCTTCTTTTCTTTTCCTTCTCCCACTCCTCCTCCCCCTTTGTCAGTTGTTTGATTTATTAATTACCGTAAAAAGATTCCAATATGGAACCAAACAAAGAGAATCTGGAAAGGACGAAAAGAAGGAAAGAAGGAGGAGAAAATGGTAAATTTAACAATGGAACTTCTTTCTCGGAAAATATAGAGAATTTCTGACAGTGTATATATATGTGTGTGTGTGTGTGTGTGTGTGTGTGTGTGTGTGTGTGTGTGTGTGTAAACTCGGCCGAAGAAGAAGATGTATGTATTTATACATATATATACACATATCTTAATATATATATATTATACATATTATGTATATACATAAGTATATATATATATATATATATATATATGTATGTGTGTGTTATATGTATATATATGTGTATATACATATGTATGTGTGTGTGTGGGGTCGGTGCTGGTGTTGGGGATGAGACGGTGGGCGGGGGGGGGTAGATCGCCTTTAATTGGTCCCCGGCTCGTTTTACAGAGTGATTATGAAAAAAGATAGATGATACCCCTCCAAAAAAATGGGTGGTGGGGTGTAGTGTTGTGTCTTGATGGTGGTGGGGTAGTGTCTTGATGGGGGTGGTGATAGTGGTGGGGGTAGTGTCTTGATGGTGGAGGTGATGATGGTGGGGTAGTGTCTTGATGGGGGTGGTGATGGTGGTGGGGGTAGTGTCTTGATGGGGGTGGGGTAGTGTCTTGATGGGGGTGGTGATGGTGGTGGGGGTAGTGTCTTGATGGGGGGGTGATGATGGTGGGGGTAGTGTCTTGATGGTGGAGGTGATGGTGGTGGGGTAGTGTTTTGATGGGGGCTGTGATGGTGGTGGGGGTGTGTCTTGATGGGGGGGTGATGGTGGTGGGGTAGTGTTTTGATGGTGGTGGGGTAGTGTCTTGATGGGGGTGGTGATGGTGGTGGGGGTAGTGTCTTGATGGTGGTGGGGTAGTGTCTTGATGGGGGTGGTGGTGGGGGTAGTGTCTTGATGGGGGGGGGGGGGCAGTGGTTTTTTTAAGATGGCTGAGAAGAACCGGAAAAGATTTGTGTTCAAAGATTTGTGAGAAATTGAGATAGGCAGGTGGAGGGTGGGGAGAGAAGGATAGTTAAATTATGAGAGAGTGTGTGTGGGGGGGGGGGGTGTAATGGAGGTGGTTGGTGCGGGTTCAAGCGGTGGAAGTGGAGGGGAGGTAGGGGGTTGTTTTCGAAAAGAGACAAAACATGATATGGAACAACAACAACAACAACAACTTAATATGGATTAAGGTGAAATGTACTTAATGAGAGAGATGGGATATGAGATATCTTATATAGAAGAGTTTTGTAGAGAAAATATGAGACATCTTATATAGAGCTGTTGTGTAGAGAAAAATTAGGACATCTCTCTAGAGGTAGTGTGTAGATAGAAAAATAGGACATCTTATATAGAGATTTTGTGTAGAGAGAAAAATAGGACATCTTATATAGAGATTTTGTGTAGAGAGAAAAATAGGACATCTCTCTAGAGGTAGTGTGTAGAGAGAAAAATAGGACATCTTATATAGAGATTTTGTGTAGAGAGAAAAATAGGACATCTCTCTAGAGGTAATGTGTAGAGAGAAAAATAGGACATCTTATATAGGAGTATAGTGTGGTGACAAAAATAGGATATCTTATATAGAGGTTTTGTGTAGAGAGAAAAATAGGACATCTTATATAGAGATATTATGTAGAGAAAAAAATGAGATATCTTATACAGGAGTATAGTGTGGTGAGAAAAATGGGACATCTTATATAGAGGCTGTGTGTAGATAGAAAATGAGACATCTTATATAGAAGAATCGTATAGAGAGAAAGTGGGACATCTTATATAGGAGTATAGTGTGGAGAGAAAGTGGGACATCTTATATAGAAGTATAGTGTGTTGAGAAAAATGGGACATCTTATATAGAAGTATAGTGTGGAGAGAAAAATTGATTAGATAATTAGATTGCAAAACAAAGTTGTGTGTGTATGCATCTATCTATGTCTGCTTGCCTATCGATGTATGTGTGAGTGTGTATGTCTGTCTATGAATGTGTGTGTATGTCTATATTCTTGTATGTATTTATCTATCTATGTGTATGCATGTTTATCTGTATATATATATATATATAAATATGTGTGTGTGTCTATCATGTGTATGCATATTTATCTATATATGTGTGTGTGTGTGTGTGTGTCTATCTGTGTATGTATGTGTATGTCCATGTCTCTCCCACTCACCCCCACCCCGCCCTCCTCTACCCTTTCTCTCGTGTGCCGCTCATCATTATTAAAAGATGCACTAACAAACGCCGTTACCACGACAACGGCTCAGTGCTATTGTTGGTGGAGCTGGTGGTTGTGGTAGTGGTGGTGGTAGTGATAATGTGGTGGTGGTGTTTGTGGTTGTGGTAGTGGTGGTAGTAGTGCTGGTGGTGGTGGTAGTGGTGGTAGTGGTGGTAGTAGTGGTGGTAGTGGTGGTAGTAGTGCTGGTGGTGGTGGTGGTAGTGGTGGTGATAATGGTGGTGGTAATGGTAGTGGTAGTGGTAGTGATAATGTGGTGGTGGTAGAGCTGGTGGTAATGGTGATAGTAATGTTAGTGGTATTGGTGATAGTAGTGGTAGTGGTAGTGCTGGTGGTAATAGAATTGTGGTACTGGTAGTGGTGATGGTGGTAATGATTGTAGTGCTGATGGTAGTGGTAATGGTGATGGTAGTGGTGATACTGATGGTGGTGGTAGTGTTTGTAGTGCTGGTGGTAATTGTAGTGATGATGGTAGTGGTAGTGATGATGGTAGTGGTAGTGATGGCAATGGTGGTAATGGTGATGGTAGTGGTGATAGTGGTAGTGGGAGTGGTAGTGGTGATGGTAATGGTGGTGGTAATGGTGATGGTAGTGGTGATAGTGGTAGTGGTGATGGTAGTGATGATAGTGGTAGTGGTGATGGGAGTGGTGATACTGATGGTGGTGGTAGTGTTTGTAGTGCTGGTGGTAATTGTAGTGATGATGGTAGTGGTAGTGATGATGGTAGTGGTAGTGATGGCAATGGTGGTAGTGGTGATAGTGGTAGTGGTGATGGGAGTGGTAGTGATGGCAATGGTGGTGGTAATAGTGGTGATAGTGGTAGTGGTGATGGGAGTGGTAGTGATGGCAATGGTGGTGGTAATGGTGATGGTAGTGGTGATAGTGGTAGTGGTGATGGTAGTGGTAGTGATTGCAATGGTGATGGTAGTGGTGATAGTGGTAGTGGTGATGGGAGTGGTAGTGATTGCAATGGTGGTGGTAATGGTGATGGTAGTGGTGATAGTGGTAGTGGTGATGGGAGTGGTAGTGATTGCAATGGTGATGGTAGTGGTGATAGTGGTAGTGGTGATGGGAGTGGTAGTGATTGCAATGGTGGTGGTAATGGTGATGGTAGTGGTGATAGTGGTAGTGGTGATGGTAGTGGTAGTGATTGCAAT
>OZ024761.1:19161712-19171712 GCA_964016885.1 Eledone cirrhosa
CCTTCCCCACCTCCTCCCCCTGGTGGTGACTTCCAGAAATTAAACTCCATTTACAGACTCAACTGACGGCAGAGAAATTCTTCACCTTCTTTGTTACCTGGTCGATTGACACCGCTAGAAATAGCAACCACCAACATTAATATCTATTTGACTATCTATCTATCTATCTATCTACCTACCTGTGGGGCTATGTAGAACGACTATTGTCGCGTGTGGGACCAATCCGGTTGACCACCGAGTCCATTGTCATGATCAAACCGCCACCCTCCTTCAAAAACGAAGGAGAGGCGGTTTTCCTTTGTGTGATAGCTATGGCGAAAGAGGCTGTATGGTGGACGAGGTTAAAAGGGCTGAGGTCAGACACCCTTCTCTCCGGCCAACAACTGATTCTTTTTTTTCAAATACCACTTTGGAAGAAGAATCAGGATGGAGAGAGAGGTGCTGTACCCCAGCAAGTTTTATGAAAGGTGGGTGAAAGTGGCGAGAATGGCCCGAGTGAATGGGCCTTCTCTCTATATCAGCCTGTAGGTTGAGGAAGAAGAGAAAGAGATGAAAGGGTTACTCACTCTTCGTACTCCTGGAGATGATGGTTGCACATTTTTTCAGGGGTATGTGTTACCCATATGTAATGTCTCCCCCTATTGGGGAAAATCGACTAATTTTTAAATTGCATTTGTGATAGTATTTTACACGTTTTTATTGTATGTAAACTTCCCCCTTTGTATTTGTCCCCTTCTTTTGTGCCCCTGTGGCTAATAAAGAAACATATCTATCTATCCGTTTGTCTGATTGCCTGTCCGTCTGTCTGTCTACCTGTCTATTTCTAGATATACTACCATAGATACAGTGTGTCTTAAATATACTATGTCATATATATATATATTTCATTTCATATATATACAGTACGTCTTAACTACATTGTCATATGTCCTTTCTGTCCGTTAAATATGATATATCCATATGTCCTAGATATACTATTCCCATGGATATATTATGTCCTATACATATATATATATATATATATATATATATATATATATATATATATATATAGTGTAGGTAGTAGGGTGAAATACTGGTGTTGATACCAAATCAAGCACTCTATGCACAGGCAGAGTGTATATAGTAGAAAATACGAGGAAGTTTCGTTTACATATAAAACATAGTTATTGCGTTTTGAACGTTTCGCAGAAGATTGGCTCACCTATGGGTCACCTTGAGCCAATCCTCTGCGAAACACGCGTAGCAAGTCGATACGCAATAAATATTTGTTTATATGTAAACGAAACTTCCTTGTTTTACTATTATATATATATATATATATATATATATATATATATATATATATATATATATATATATATATATAATATAAAACGAAAAATCAGTGATGCATCTGGATTCAGTTTATTGTGTGTTACAATTGTTTCGCCGGCAGATAGCTCGAGACAGGATCATTGTATGGATCTGTCTGATTCTAGATCTGCAGGTTCTTCGGACACATGCAATACTTTCGGAACAAATTTTCTCACTCCGAAAGTATTGCATCTGTCCGAAGAACCTGCAGATCTAGAATCAGACAGACCCATACAATGATCGCGTCCCGAGCTATCTGCCGGCGAAACAATTGTAACACGCAATAAACTGAATCCAGATGCATCACTGATTTTTCGTTTTATATTATATCACACTCTGCTCTGTAAGAACATAGAGTGCTCAACTGGCATACCGCCTATGGAAGCAGCATAGCTACCATTAAACACACATATATATACATATATATATTTTGATATATCTCATATGAAATGATACAGCCAATTTTCCACACAATACAATTAGTTAGCACCCCGAACGTTTAATTAGGAATATACTCAGGTATTTCCTAATGTTTGTTGAGTGAGCTGGAATTTGGTCGGAGTATCGCTTTTAGCTTTCTCCGATTATGCATTTATATATATATATATATATATATATATATATATATATATATATATATATATATATTACCTCAATGACGTAGAATATTCTAAATACATTATATTATGTCAGATATCTTATATCCTAGATATGCTATGTCATAAATATATTATGTCATAGATATCTTTCCCTATATACACCATGTCCTGAATATATGACTCCCTTAAACATAATATGCCCTAGATACACCAAAAAAGCTAATAGGCCTATCTCAACCACCACCACAACCACTACCAGCACCACTACACCCACCACTACCTCCACCACTCACCCACCACTACCTCCACCACTGTATATTTGTCTATCTTCTATAACAACTCTACACTATCCAAACCATTGTGTAACAGATAACTTTACCAAACACCACGTGACATCTCATGGTTTCTTATCTCTTGCTGTTGTTGATGTTGGTGTTGTTGCTGTTGTTGTTTTTCGTTTCCCTTTGGCTTTTTACTATTTCTGTGACTTGGGGAGTCAAATTAAACGACAACTGGAAAATATATACTTGCAAATACACAAACAGACACACATATATGTATGTATATATAAGTTTATATATGTATGCATGTATGTGTGTATATATATATATATGTATGCATGTGTGTGTGTATATATATATATGTATGCATGTATATATATATGTATGTATGCATGTATATATATATATATATATATATATATATATATATGCATGTATATATATATATATGCATGTATATATATATATGCATGTATATATATATATGTATGTATATATATATATGTATGTATATATATATATGCATATATGTATATATATATATGCATATATATATATATATATATGCATATATATATATATATATATTATATATATATATATGCATGTATATATATATATATACACATATATATAAAATACATACATACATACATATATACATACATACATACATTACATACACATTATCTTGCCTTTTATTTTAAGAAAATCTAAAATTACCCAATAATAATAATAATAATAGCAACAAATGAAAAGAAATCTTTTGTGAAAACAAATTTCCAGCTTAAACCAACTTTCTAATATCGATGGTGTTTTTTACACAAACAAACCCTCATGGAGGGTGGGATTTAGTTCAACACTTCCGCCCCATTGCCATCTTGTCTTGTTTTATCTTGGAGAAACAAGCATTAGATCTGCTGCTGTTGGGGTGATGATGGTGGTGTGCTGTAGTTTTAAAACATAGGGTGGGTTGTTTTAAAGGGGTAGGTTGTTTTAAAGGGGTGGGTTGTTTTGTTGTTTGTTGTTTTTTTTTTTTTTTACTTACGGGTGGGCAAGTGGGTTAACAGAAACACTTACCACCTGAAACAATACTTTAGGAGTTCAAATAGGAGAGAAAGATAATAATTTATATGTGTGTACGTGTATGTGTACGTGTGTGTGTGTGTGTGTGTGTGTGTGTGTACATGTAGAAAAGGTTGAGTCCCTGTTTGGTGGGAAAATGACGGGAGGTGGGGGGGGGGGGGGGGAGAAAACTTTAGTCTCGTGTCAGCCGACCCTCGTTGAATCTCATTTTGAAGAGATATTTGATCCGGTTATCTGAGTTCAAATCCTGCTGAGCTCAATTTCGCTTTTCTCTTTTTTAGGGGTCGATAAAACATAATACAAGTCCAGGCAAGAGCCTTGTTTCAAAGGCACCATAAGCAATTTATGCTCCTTTCAGAATCAACAAATGTTGGTTTGTCCCCCTCACATTTTTAAGGCAAACGAGGCCCCCTGAGTCCAGGGCAGGATTTGCACTGGGAGATTATATTCGATAAAATAGAGTACCAGTAATGCACTGGAGTTAATTTAATCGACTTTCCCCTCCCCCAAAATTGTTGGCCTTGTGCCTAAATCAGCAACCATTATTACATGCGTATTATGGCAATGGATTGGCAGTATCGGTAGAGCGTCAGACACCATGCTTTGCAGCATTGAGTTATCGCCCTTTACGTTCTGAGTTCAAATCCGCCGAGGTTAACTTCCCCTTTTATCCTTACGGAGTCGATAAAATAAAGTACCAGTGACATATTAGGTTGATTTAATCGATTTTCCCCTTCTCCCAAATTGCTGGCCTTGTGCCAAAAGTAGAGACAATTATTACACTTGCCTCGATTTTTTTTTTTTTTTTTTTAAGAGAAGTTAGTTGATAGGTTTCGTTAGAATTTTGAAGGTAAAATTTGTTTTTACTCTGAGGTCTTTTTTTTATGATTTGAACAAATATGGCTTCCAAAACCGTCGTAAATTACTCGTTTTCTGTTATTCCTTCACCCGAGAACTCCCTAAACTCGTCTCGGGGACGGATGCAATATTATATCATATTATATTATATTGGTGGATTGGCAGTATCGGTAGAGGGTCGGACGCCATGCTTTGACGCATAGAGTTACGGCCCTTGCCATTCTGAGTTCAAATCCCGCCGAGGTTAACTTTGCCTTTCATCCTTACGGGGGTCGATAAAATAAAGTACTAGTAATGCACTGGGTAATTGCTGGCCTTGTGCCAAAAAGTAGAAACAATTATATTATATTATATTATATTAGAGATATTAAACATGTTCCAGCCGACAGGCTGAGGCCATGCTGAGGCACCGCCATTATATAAAAAAAAATAATAATTTCTGAAACCTGGCCTGGCATTTCAAGTATCGAACATTGCAAGCATGCCTTGAGGTTTTGGTTCCGTTTCTCTTTACTCAAGTAATGAATTCAAAGTATTAATCAGGAAACAACACTGTGTCGGGAGAAGAAGGGATGTGGCAGTATCATGGCTTCAAACACATTTGATCACAGGATCAGGTCGTCTGCTCGGTCATAGTGACCTCTTTATGTTCTAAGTTCAAATCCCACCGAGGTTTAACGTTGGCTTTTATCCTTCCGGGATCGATAAACACTAATCCATGGAAGCTGTCCTTGGTTGCTTGAATATTTACGTTTTTACATATATATATATATATAATATATATATATATATATATATTATTATACTTGGGGAGGGTCATATTGTTGTAATAATATTGCCAGAATAATAAATTATATATAAATTATATATATATATATATATATATATATATATATATACAGCGTGTCCCCAAAAAATGTATAAACACTTTGATTACCTGTACAGACATTATTTATTAGAATGCACAGCCTTTGTGTGTGTGTGTGTGTGTGTGTGTGTGTGTGTGTGGAATTAGCTGTCGAAATGGCAAGAGCTCAGCCGTCGAGCCCCGACTCTCATATATATGTGTGTGTGTGTGTGTGTGTGAAAGGTAAATAGAAATAGCTAGTAAATGATGGTGGTGGTAGTGGTGGTGGTTATGATGGTGGTGGTGGTATGATGATGATGATGATGATGATGATGACTGTGATGACAAGGATGATGGTGATGCAGGTGGTGGTAGTGGTGACGACGACCACGGCCACCACCACCACCACCATCATCACCACCACCATCACCACCACCATCACCACCACCACCATCATCACCACCACCACCACCATCACCACCACCACCATCACCACCACCACCATCACCACCACCGCCGGAGTAGACAACAGAAAAACAACGATGTCGGAAGAAGAATAACTACGGAAGAAGCCGACAGATGAAGAAAAAAAACGACGGATATAGGAGATGACGGAAGAGTGGGAGGGGGCAGAAGAGAGGGGGTGGAGGTGGGATATGGGGTAGAAAGAAGAGTAGGAGGGGTAGAAGAGAGTGGTAGGAGTAGGAGAGAAAGAGAGAGTGAAGATGAGAATAGATGACGGAATAGTGAGAGAGAGAAAGAAGCGGACTAAGAGAGAGAGAGAGAGAGAAGAGGGAAAGGGTAGAAGAGGATGATGTAAGCAAGTCTCGCGGGTGGGGGGGGGGAATAAAACACTAATCAACTGAAACTATCCTCGCAATTATAAGACCGAAACTCCCTTTAGGGGGTTGATAAGAAGCAAGAGAAAGAACTCCTCTATAACCTCGATGTATATATGCGAGTATGTGTGTGTATGTGTATGTATGTGTAAATGTTTGTATGTGTATGTATGTGTAAAAGTGTGTGTGTTTAATAATGTTTCACTTCGTGACACATTGAAGACCAAATAAATAAATAGATAAATAAATAAAATTACTGACATGTTTCGTACTAAAACCAGTGATTATTTTAACGCGCAGATGTTCGAGACTTGCTTGTGCAGCACTATATCTAATTTAGTGCAGTAAGATGGCATTTTAGCGTCAAATATCGCATGCAGAGCTTACATGGTTAAAATGTTTTTTAAAATATCCATTACAAATGCTTCTTAGACTCAGAGAATATTAAAAACCCGGTTGGTCAGGGTGTCTGGCACAAAGATTTCTGGAATAATAGGTTTACATTTTGTGTCAAGTTCTACAACTGTTTACATGGTAAATGATGGTTAAATTTATTTTTTTTAAAACCCTAAAATTCTCACATTTCTTCTTCTTTTTCTCGTACCTCTTGAGGGAACCGTAGGGGGCCGTATTGACATACGGCATTTCTAGGGCATTTTAAAAAACCTGGTGGAGCCCATCTCCTCTCCAGTTCTGAATACAGCAAATTCCTTCCAAAGAAGGATAGAGAAAGTGAAAGAAGGGGAATGAGAAAAAGACATAGAGGAAGAATCGATCCCAGTATTAGACTAGTATTATTATATTTAGGGTGGCGGATTGGCAGTATCGGTAGAGTGTCGGACACCATGCTTTGACGCATAGAGTTACGGCCCTTTTACGATCTGAGTTCGAATCCCGCCGAGGTTAACTTTGCCTTTCATCCTTACGGGGTCGATAAAATAAAGTACCAGTAATACACTGGGGTAATTGCTGGCCTTGTGCCAAAATTAGAAACAATTATATTTGTGTGTGTGTATGCATGGTCTCGTAACTCCTGAAAGAGCTGTAGGGTCACCTTATTGACATACGGCGATTCTACGGCATGTTTTTAAACCTGGCAGAACCCATCTCTTCTCCAGGTCTGAATATAGCAGATTTCTTCCGGGGAAGGATATAGAGAGTGAGAGAGAGATATAGAGGAAGAATCGACCCAGTACTAGACTGGTAGTTTTTTATCGACCTCGAAAGGATGAAAGGCAAAGTTGACCTCGACGGGATTTGAACTCACAGAGCAAAAAGAGCCGGAACAAATGCTGCAAAGCATTCTATCCGAAGTTCTAACAACTCTGGCAATTCACCGCCTATAAAAGCACCCATCAAATGTTTAAAAGTCATTACAAATATTTCTCAGACTCAAAAATTTGTGGAATAATTTTAGATTTTGTGTCAAACGCTGCAAGTGTTTACATAGTAAATGATGACAAAAAAAAAATCTAAAACGGCCATAAAATGTTTAAAATACCCATAACAAATGATTCTCAGACTAAAAATTCTGTCGAATAATTTTAGATTTTGTGTCAAACGCTACAAGTGTTTAAATGGTAAATGATGACAAAATACTACACGCAAAAGATCCCTCCTTTACAATAGCCATTACAAATACACCCCAGTCTCAGAAAATATTAAACATTTGGACATGGTACCTGGCAACAAAGATTTATAGTTTTAAAATAATTTCCTCGCAGGGAATTTTCTTCTTTTTTTTTTTAACTATTTCAAATTTTACAATCTGGAAGGAAAGATATTCAATTTTTTTTTTTAAAAAAAACAAACAATAGATTTCTTACCTTGTTCTTTTCTTGGGGTGCGTCGAACAAAATTAGGAATAACAACATTGTTCACAAGACGTTACTGTAGATCTTTCGCACCGCACGTACGTAGGTAGATAATCCTTGTAATGTACAACGTTTGTTAAACCATTAGCGTGTGTGTGTGTATATATATATATATATATAGATGTATTTTAATTTTGTCTCATAAAATAATACAACTGGCTATCCGCAAAATACGTATAGTTAACACCCCAAACGTATAATTGGGATTATACTAAGGTATATCCTAATGTTTGTTGAGTGAGACGGAAGCCGGTCGGAGTATTGCTTAAAGCTTTCTCTGTTAATGTATTAAATTATATATATATATATATCTAGAGTATGTTCATGTATATATATTGTTTATATAGAACGTATGTCTATATATATATATATATATATATATAATATATTGTTCAAGAGCGAGTGTATATTGTGAGACAAAGTTTTTGCTGTTATTGTTGTTGTTTTAGTTAGTTTATTTCGGAAGACTTTTGTTAACCTTCACACACTAGAGAGGTTGATGTCATTTACATCTCACTTTAATATCTCTTGATTATTGTCTGTGGGGACAATGTTGTTGTTTAACCTCAGAATCTGGCCATCATTGAAGTGACCAATAATTAAAGACGTTCTGGGCGTGACCACTTCGTCGTTGCTTTCTAGGCGTTGCTACATTATTTAATTTGACCCTTCCATCATTAACATCATTATCATCATCATCCTCTGTTAACGTCCATTTTCCCTGATAGCATGGGTTTGATGGGTCATCATAGGCCAAGTCATTGCTCAGGCGAGGATGGCCTACATTTAGCTGACATACGTTCCCGTACAGGGTCCATTTTATTGTGGCTTAAGGAAGTTGTTATGTCTTTGACACAAGAGTCCTCACGACTGTTTTGTTTTCCCCTCTAAAATGGTTGGGTATGATATGGGGAAGATTTAGCTGCTGTTTTGGTGGGGGGAGGAGAGGGGGAGGAAAGGGTAGTACCCATGACCGTTTTCATAGCCTCCAAGACTAGTGAAAGAAAGGAAAAGGGTATTCTCCAACCGAAGACCTGGTCCGAATACTTGGCAACAATGTGGCCTCTGCTAAAGGCGACAGACATGCGTTGTCAGCTCCTTGCTTTCGTTCCGAGTTCACATTCCGCTTCCTGTCACCAGGGAAACGATGACACCTTTTCTGCCAGGAGCTGTGACCAACAGAGAGTGTCAGCAATGGAAAGACCAATGGAAGCAAGTTTCCTTGGTCCGATATGACGGTCGGTTTCTTTCTTCTGCCAGGAGTTGTATCCAAGAGATAATATCAGCAATGGAAAGACCAATGGAAACATAGTTTCCTTAGACCGATATGATGATGTGCTCTTTCGTCTGCCAGGTATTGCAATTGGCAGATGATATCAGTAATGGAATAACCAAAGGAAACATTATTTCATCGGTGTAATCTGACGATCGGTTCCTTTCTTCTGCCAGGAGGTTCATAGTGACAGATAGTGTCAGCAATGGAAAGCTCAATGGAAATATGGTGTCCTTAGTCCAATCTGGAAAATCCGCTCCTTTTCTTTTTGATGAATGACAGCCTCACTGGTTACAGATTTCGATTGGGGATGTAGTGACCCTTTCAATCTGAAGCTCCCTTTTCTTTTTGGTGAATGACAGTCTCGCTGGTTGCAGGTTCCCATTAGGGGTTGAGTGACCCTTTCAATGTGAAGACCCCTTTTCTTTTTTGGTCAATGATAGCCTCGTTGGTTACAGGTTTCCATTAGGGATGGGGTGACCCTTTCAATCTCAACACCTCTTTTTAGCTAAAAATGAAAAAGAAATAAATATAAATAACTGAAACAACCGGAGCTGTGTAATATATTGTAAACAGAAATCCATACAAGAAAACATGAATTCAGCAAACGTTTCTCTTACAAATGATCAAAGGCATTCCACCCGTGACCATCTTATCTTTGTCCTTTATGCAGGGAAACCCCCAAACCACTTTATCCAGAATTTCTTTTCGATTATGCAGATATGTGTGTATGTGTCTATGTGTGTGTGTGTATGTGTCTATGTGTGTGTGTGTATGTGTCTATGTGTGTGTGTATGTGCCTATGTGTGTGCGTATGTGTCTATGTGTGTGAATGTGTCTATGTGTGTGTGTCTGTGTCTATGTGTGTGTGTCTGTGTCTATGTGTGTGTGTATGTGCCTATGTGTGTGTGTCTGTGTCTATGTGTGTGTGTATGTGTCTATGTGTGTGTATGTGCCTATGTGTGTGCGTATGTGTCTATGTGTGTG
>OZ024761.1:19179212-19186712 GCA_964016885.1 Eledone cirrhosa
GAGAGAGAGGGAGACAGAGGTATACAGACAGAAAAGGACACACAGAGAGCTAGGCAGACAGATAGATAGTGTGTGTGTGTGTGTGTGTTTAAGGTGAAGGGGCCGCTTGTAACCACAAAAACAACAAAAATTAATAAGTAGAAATAATGTCAATATATGGACAGAGTCGCCGTTAGCTATGTTGGACAGCCACACAATCTGGTCTGTATACATATATATACATATATATAATATATAAGCATACATACATCTATACACACACACATACATATAAATGCACATTTATGCATGTGTACATATTACATGCATGGTGGCTGCCAACTCGTTTTCGAGTACGGCCACTACTTTATATCCATGTAGGAGAACCCCTACCGATGCGCTGAACGAGTGTGACTTTTCAGTCCGGCCAGTGACTTGAAAACCCTGGTACAAACACTACACATGTGACAATTATTGACACATACTGCTGGGCCCATGGTGCCATGTGACGACAAGTGCAGAGAGATCTCCAGATATAAAGCAATGCCTGTGCCGTGAAGTTTTTATAGTGAGCAAAGGCACTGCACAAAGCCAGTCCCACTCTCTTAACCAAGATGATATTTACCAAAAAGAAGAACAAGTCAACATCATTGGATATCATCAGGGTTGCAGGTGTGATATCAGAGTTTTCCTTCTCCTAGAATTCTGCCTTGACAAAGGCTAAGGGGTCATCTCTCCCGGTGATTTTGGATGGCCATTGACTTTTAAGAGCTCCTTTGCCCTTTGACAGGTTTTGTTTTTAGTCCTGCAGGATGTCCAAAGTCACCCTCCTCACCAAGAAACCTTGGTGGGGTTGCCAGTTTAGTCGCCAACGACCCGACCATGGGACAGGTTGTACTGGGATACATGTTACCAGTAGCACCAACTGGTGACCTGACACATTACATGCATACATACATACATACACACAAACATACATATATACATACATACCTATATACATAGGTGCATTCATATATGCATACATATATACGAACATATATGTATGCATACATGTGAACATACATATATGCATATATATATATATGCATGCTCCGTTGATATAATGATGTGAAGTCACAACATCCGGGGTCTTACACTCATCTTGAATAAAAGAGAAACAAAAGTACGAACTAATTTCTACTTGCCGACATATGTACTAATTCTTCCTATAAAATTTCAAAGAATAAGCTCGTGCATTTTTATTTAATTTTTATATTCGTTATTTTACTATACACCTATGACATATTATTGCAGACATACATACACATCCGTACATATACATACAAGCCATACTATACATACATACATATATATATATATGTATATAGGAAAAGAGTCAGGACCCCGACGGCAGAGCTCCGGCCGTTTTGACAACTAGATCCGAACAGATCGGATCTAGCTGTCGAAACGGCCGGAGCTCTGCCGTCGGGGTACTGACTCGTTTCCTATTACCCACTCTTCTACCCTAAGTATCGAGTACTCTGGTGCGTTACGGTCCACCTTGTATCTTACCACACATTCCTTGTTATATATATATATATATATATATATATATATATATATTCTCCGGATTACTTTTGAAACTACAGCTGGAACCGTCGAGCAAACTCTACGTGAGCTGTCCATCTACTGTGTGTAATATTCATATTACAACACTACGGAAAATACTGTATATATATATATATATGTGTGTGTGTGTGTGTGTGTGTGTGTGTGTGTGTCAAGATAAACGACACGTAGACGGAGATACAATAACACACACACATATATATATGTGTGTGTGTGTGTGTGTGTGTGTGTGTATCACATGTTATAATACAAGTGATACACACACAATAATATTATTCAGTTAAAAACACGGTTTTTCCCTATTTTATAATGTCTCTTTTTTATTTTCCTTCCTATTTTCTGAATTGTTCTCTAAATAATTTATTATAATCCTCATAGAATTCCGTCTTATCCTACTTAATCACTAACTCACCCTTTCACTCGTTTACCAACTTTCCAACCCACCCGTTAACCCATTTACCAACCCTCCAACCCACACTTTACCCGTTTACCAACCTTCCAAACTACCCCTTTACCAACTTCCCAGACTACCCGTTTACCATATTTTAGACAGGAGCACTGTAGATGTAAAAAAATTATAAAGAAACGGGGGCTAAAAGCGAAAGCAACAACAAAAGATAGCTCAACGTTAATCTCTCTCTAAGCGTTTCAGATTATATAACGTTTGCAACAAAGAACCACAACAACAACAACAACAACAACAACAACGAAAATGATGACAGATGACAACAACACCAGCAACAACAACTACGACGAAAACGTCGACAATAACAACAATGACATTGATATTTCGAAGTTAAAGCCTCCTTTTTCAAAAGAAAAATGAGTGTAGTGGTAGTGTTGATGGTGAAAGCGACGGCGGTGATGGGAGTGGGTATGATGGTGGTGGTGGTGGTGGTGGTGGAGGTGGTGGTTGTGGTGGTGGTAGTGATGGCGGTGGTGGTGGTAGTGATGGTGGTGGTGGTGGCAGTGATGGCGGTGGTGGTGGTAGTGATGGTGTTGGTGGCGGTGGTAGTGATGGTGGTGGTCGTCGTCGTGATGGTGGTGGTAGTGATGGCGGTGGTGGTGGTTGTGGTGATGGTGGTGGTAGTGATGGCGGTGGTGGTGGTTGTTGTGGTGGTGGTAGTGATGGTGGTGGTGGTGGTGTTGGTGGTGATGATGGTGGTGGCGGTGGTCCATTATCAGAACGACAAGGGGAAACAATAACAACCACAACCGACAATAACCAACAATAATGCCAACAGCGACAACAACAACAACAACAGTAACAATAACATCCACAACAACAGCAGCAATAACAACAATAATAACAACAGTAATAACAATAACAAGCACAACAACGACAACAGCAACAATAACAACCATAACAGTGACCGCAACAACAACGACAACAACAACAACGACAACTGCCATAACAACAATGACCACAACAATAACAATAATAGCGATTTCATTTATTAGCCACAAGGGCCGACATGTAGGGGACAATACAAAGACAGGGACAGTGGGGGGCTTACAATAAGGTCGAGTAAAAGTGCACAATGGCAAGACTAATTTAACAATGAAGATATACAAATATAAAATAAACTATGCATGAATATAACAAAATAAATTCCCCGATAGGGGGTGGACGACCCAGGGGTGACTCAGGTACCCCACCAATCTTGAACCACTCTGCACTTCTAGGGCACCCAGGGAGAGCACCCCTCTCCTCAAGTTAGCTAGCCTATAGGCGCATGGTCAGAGTAGGCCCATTCACACGGGCCATTCTCGCCACATCCATCTTTTAGCAAATGTACTGGAACAACTACAACAATAACAACGACAACAACAACAACAACAACAACAACAACAACAACAAAACCACAACATATATAAGCTACACACATAGATCTCAGTAATCTAATTAACTTTACAATTTAAACCAGACTTAATCAGATTAAATTTGATTGGATTACAAAATCAAAGGGAGATAAATGTTGATTGTGTTTCGGGTTTTTCGTTTGTTTTTTTTTTTTTTTGGGGGGGGGGGGTATTTTATTTTATTATTTTGTTGTTGTTCTTACGGGTGGAATATTTGGTGTAGTGGAGTGGGGTGGAAGTTTGTTTGTAGTGGGGTGGTGTTGCTAGTAGGGTAGATATTGTCGTTGATGTCACTGTTGTTGGTGGTGGTGGTGATGGTGGTGGGGTTGTTGGTGTTGGTGGTGATGGTGGTGGTGGTGGTGTTGGTGGTGTTGGTGATGGTAAAGGTGATGTTGTAGTTGTGGATGTTGTTGTTGTTGTTGTTGTCGTGGCTGTTGTTGTGGCTGTTGTTGTTGTTGTTGTGGCTGTTGTTGTTGTTGTGGCTGCTGTTGTTGTTGTTTATGAAATCGCTATTATGGGGTAAAGGTTGTTGATGTTGTTGTGGTGGTGGTTATTGTTGTTGTTGTTGTTGTTGCTGTTGTTCTTATTTTTGATGACGGTGTTGTTGTTGTTGTTGTTGTTTGCCTAGACAGATGTGACAAAACTGTCAGAAAGCGACCGTAAAAAGAAAGTCTCCACCTCTCACACACACTTCCTCCCCCCCCCCTATGTGACCTCTCCGTCCCTCCCCTGTACTCCTGTGTCATGTGACATGGCCAGACCACACTGACAAAAGAAATAAAACGCCAAGCTTCATCATATATACATTACAGACTAAGACCACCTCCCCGCCACTCACCAACATCCACCACTATAATCCAGCTCCACCCACCCCACCACCATCATTCACCCCCTTAACCCAACACCACTCCCCACCACCCATAATCCACCAGCACCAACACTACCAATGCCCACCACCACCACCATTCACCACCACCAACACCACCCAACGTCCCCACCATAATCCACCAAACACCATCCGCCTCACCCCCACCATTCACTAACACAACCAACAGCCACCAGCACCAGCACCAACACCCACTACCATCAACACCACCACTCACAACCACCATTCGCTAATACCACCAACTACCACCATCACCACCACCTACTACCAACCACCAACCACCAATACCACAACCCACTACCACCAACACCACTCACCACCAACACCACTCACCACCAACACCAATCACCCCTACCACCACCACAGGAGCCCCTCTCCCACCACCCTCAAACACCACTCACCACCACCACCACCACAGGAGCCCCTCTCCCACCACCCTCAAACACCACTCACCACCACAGTCTCTCTCCCGCCTAAAATAAGTGACACGTTAATTTATTTATTTTTCTCAATAATAAAAGACGCTATCATAAAATCCCTTGAGAAAGTTTTGTTGATTTTTTTCCATTTTTCTTCATTTTTTTTTAATTATTTTTTACTCCCATACGGAAATAATTACGTAGACTTATCGATTTTTAAGGGTGAAATCGTTAATCCGAGGAAATTGGTAAAGAACGGTGTGGCGAGGTAAGTTGAGAAACCGATATCCGAAACGTAAGGGGTTTTTTATTCGTTATGACAGCCGTCGACATTGTTACCAACTAACTTTTCTGGATTTGAACGATTTATTTTTTAAATTCTTATCTTAGTGATGGTAAGAAACTCTCAAGAGAGCTGAACAGCAGTAGGTTTTCAGAGAAGACCCCCACCTCAATACACACACACACACACACACACACACACACACACACACACACACACACACACACACACACACACACACACACACACACACACAACAGCAAGTGTTTCGGCCCATAGCTTCTACAATGATTTAACAAAAAATATCTAAAGACATATCAGTTAATTCAAATGTTTATAGTATATTTACTAGTGGATAGATTATTGTAAAAATTTATATTATTAGAGTAAAGTCTAAAATATTTAATGTGATGCAATCATAGTGTTGTTTTGTACTTTTCAAGAATTTCTTGCTATCATCATCATCATCATCATCATCATCATCACCATTTAACGTCCATCTTCCACGCTAGCATGGGTTAGACGGGTTTGTCCCACTTGAGGCAAGATTGGTCGGGTGACCGTGTCTCGATCGTATATAACTGCTTCTGGCTAGTTTTCTACGACTGGATGCCCTCCCTAACGCCAACCACATTTACAATGTGGACTGGAAGCCTTTTTGACGTGACTCTTACACGACCACTTTATAGTGTGGACTGGGTGCTTTTTGTCGTGACACCTACACGACCACATCACACTCTGGACTGGATGTTCTGTGGTACCAACATAATTTTACAGAGCAAGGTGGTGTGGGCAGAAGTGGGAGGATAATATGTTTAATTCAAATGTTTATAGTATCTTTACTAGTGGACAGAGCATTGAAAAAAATCTATAGTATTAGAGTAAAGACTTATATATTTAATGTGAATCAGTCAGAGCTGTTTTGTATTTTTCAAGAATGTCTTGTGGTTTGTTAATGTGGTTTCTTGTGGTTTGTTAATTCAAATGTTTGTAGTATCGTTACTAGTGGACAGATCATTGTAAAAATGTATAGTATGAAAGTCTTCAATATTCAATGTGATGCAGTCATCGTGCTGTTTTGTACTTTCCAAGAATGTCTTGCTAATATGTTTAATTGAAATGTTTATAGTATCTTTCCTAGTGGACAGATTATTGTAAAAATCTACAGTATTAGAGTAAAGACATATATTTAATGTGATGCAGTCACATTGCTGTTTTGTATTTTTCAAGAATGTCTTGCTAATGTGGTTTCATGTTGATTGTTAATTCAAATGTTTGTAGTATCGTTACTAGTGGGCAGATCATTGTAAAAGTTTACTGCTATAGAACAAAGTTTAACTTTAAATATGATGCAGTCATAGGGTTGTACTTTCCAAGAATGTGTTGCTAATGTATTTAATTGAAATGTTTATAGTATCTTTACTAGTGGACAGATTATGGTGAAAATTCAGAGTAAATTCAGAGTAAAGACATATATTTAATGTGATGCAGTCATACAGCTGTGTTGTATTATTCAAGAATGTCTTGCTAATGTGGTTTTTTTAATTCAAATGTTTATAGTATCGTTACTAGGGGACAGATTATGGTGAAAATTTGTAGTATCAGAGTAAAGACTTATATATTTAATGTGATGCAGTCATACAGCTGTGTTGTATTATTCAAGAATGTCTTGCTAATGTGGTTTTTTTAATTCAAATGTTTATAGTATCGTTACTAGGGGACAGATTATGGTGAAAATTTGTAGTATCAGAGTAAAGACTTATATATTTAATGTGATGCAGTCATACAGCTGTGTTGTATTATTCAAGAATGTCTTGCTAATGTGGTTTTTTTAATTCAAATGTTTATAGTATCGTTACTAGGGGACAGATTATTGTAAAAATTTGCTGTAATAGAATAAAGTCTAACTTTAAATATGATACAGTCATGGTGTACTTTCCAAGAATGTCTTACTAATGTGGTTTGTTAATTCAAATGTTTATAGTATTTTTATTAGTGGAGAGTACTAACGCCACCACCACCCATACCACTGTTAATTCCACTCTCTTGCTCTCATTTTATCAATACCTCTCTCTCACTCTGAGGGTTTCTCTCTCTCTTTCTCTCACACACATACACACACACACTCTGTGTGTATATATATGTATGTATATATATATATATAATTCAATTAGTCCTCCCATTTCACTCACTTTTTCTCTTTCTCTCTCTCTCTCTCTCTATATATATATATATATATATAATATTATATCACTCTTCCCCTTCCTTTGTCTATTTCATTATCTCCCTCTCTCTCTATCTCTCTCCTCTCCCCTCTTTCCCCCTCTCTCCCTCCCTTCTCTCTCTATCTCTCTCCTCTCCCCCTCTCCCCCTCTCTCTCTCTCCCTCCCTTCTCTCTCTCTCTCTAACTCTTCCTCTTCTTCTCTTTCTCTACCCCTCCAACCACTCCACAAACCCTA
>OZ024761.1:19196712-19209212 GCA_964016885.1 Eledone cirrhosa
TCTTTGCTCACTATAAAAGCTTCACGGCACAGGCATTGCTTTATATCTGGAGATCTCTCTGTACTTGTCGTCACATGGTACCATGGGCCCAGCACTATGTGTCAATAATTGTCACAAGTGTAGTGTTTGTACCAGAGTTTTCAAGTCACTGGCTGGACTAAAAAGTCAGTTGTTCGGCACATCGGTAGGGGTTCTCCTACATGGATATAAAGTAGTGGCCGTACTCGAAAACGAGTTGGCAGCCACCATATATATATATATATATATACACACTACCCGAAAAGGAGGACTGGTCAACATCAGTTTTTTGGGGGGTTTTTTTTCAGAGTTTCCCTCTCTTAGAAAGGTGTTGTGACAACAACTGTGTGTGTATATATATATATACACACACACAGATATAAAATTTGATTATGTTGATTACGTTTTATATACTTAATGTTGCTAGATAATGGATTAGATTGGATTGGCAAGAATTGGTAAAGCATCAGACAAAATGCCTTGTGGTATTTTGTCTTCCCACTCTTTCTACGTTCTGGGTTCAAATCCGGTCAGGGGTCAACTGTGACTTTCATCCTTCCGGGGATCGATTTAATCAGCTACCCACCAACATTACCACCTCCACCACCTCACACACGCCACTACTACCATCACCTCTACCGCCGCCACTGCCACCATGATCACTACCATCACTCCAACTACCATCACCACTACTGCCGCCACTAATACCATCACCACTACCGCCGCCTCTAAGACCACCACTACTACCACCACTACTACCACCACTACCACCATCACTACTGTCACCAACACCAGCACCTCCACCACCATCAATACCACCACCACCACCACCTCCAACCACCATCAATACCACCACCATTACCACCACTACCACCACACCCACCATGGCCCTTTACATTCTGAGTTCAAATTCTGCCCAGGTTAACATAGTGGGGGTAATTGCTGGCCTTGTGCCAAAAGTAGAAACCATTACTATTGTTAACATTATTCCTGTCAAATATCAGACGAACAGACAGAAAAGATAAGATACTAATATACACCTTATAAGCTTCTTTATTCAGAATCACGCTGTGTTAGTGTTGTTGATAATTAAGGAAGAAAAGAAAATAACACATGTCTAACATATGTCCTTTTTTTTCTTCTTTCTTTGCAGTGCCTCTTACATAACCAGAGAAAGAAAGGAAGAAAGAAAGTAAGAAAGAAAGAGAGAAAAAGAAGGAGTTAAAGATAGGAGTAAGAAGAAGCCCCACCACCACCACCACCACCACACCACCATCACTTCAGCTCTTCTGTGAAGTTACCATTTCTCACCTACCACCATCAACACTGCCCTCCTGTGAAGTTACCACTTCCCCCTCACCACCATCAGAACCACCATCACCACTACTACCGTTACAATGGATTACACAGAAAACCCCATCAAGGCGGCCGTAAGTGTGGTGCACAACATCACACTAGAAGATCTGAATGATGAGAAGGCAATGCTCCGCATCCCTGCCATCATATACACCATCATCTTAATGGTGATTGGTCTGTTTGGCAACACTATCACCTGCTATATCTACGGCTATCGGCTGAAAATGCTGCCCACGCACTGCTTCATTATAGTCTTGGCCATATTCGACATCTTGTCCTGCTGTATAGCCATGCCAACGGAGATCCTGGACATGCGTTACCCATTCATGTTCCCTTCAATGATCGCTTGTAAGATCCTCCGCTTCTTGTCCTATTTCACTACAGGCACCTCCAGTATTATACTCCTCATTATCGCCATCGACCGCTACAAGAGGGTCTGTCGTCCGTTCAAACGCCAGATTACCGTGAAGGAAGCCAAGATCATCGCCATCATCATATCAGTGATAGGCATTGGTGTCACCTCACCCATGCTCTACGCCTCTGGCAAAATGACCCATCTGACACGCATCCCATACATCAACGGCACCGATTGTTCCATCTCGGACTCGGTTCGAAACACAAAGTTCCCGAAAATCTACTTTGGTATCTTGTTCCTCATCATCATCTCATCGTTTGTGGCCATGTCTATCTGCTACTTGCTGCTGTGGCTGGAGGTCAAGAACCGCTGTTCACATCCCGTGGGGGGCAACTGCAGGAACACAACCAACACTTCCATGGAAATGCCCAACAGTCCACAGCCCTTGAACGACGAGAGGACCAACAGCAAGACGTTAAATCGCACCAACCTGACTGTATTTCTCGTTACGATGCTCTTCATACTGAGTTATATTCCTTGCCTCTCTCTGCAGGTGGCGCGGACCATCATCCCGTATGAATTGTCCATGAACCCCGTGGCAGAGCTGTTCTACTGCATTGGAATGCGATCCTACTTCTTAAGCAATTCACTCAACCCTGTCATCTACGGTTACTGCAACCGGCAGTTCGGTGACGAATTCAAACGTTTGTTCCGGCGTTACAAGGAAGTGTCACGTCACCTAAAGAACAGCCATGTCTCCAAAAACTCTGACAGTTCCTCCTCTTCTGGTAAACTCCAGACAACAATATGTGAGTGCAGCAGCTGACTTGGATACAAGAGTGGAACTTTTGATGTAAAAACTGCTTCGATTTTGAACTGATTATATAACTGATCACGCCCATCCTCCCCTTCTGATCATTCTACCATTCACTAACCCCACCACCAACACCAACACCACCAACAACCCCACCAACACCAACACCACCACCAACAATATCAACACATCCAACACCATCACCAACACCTCCACCAACACCACCACCAACACCACCACCAACAACATCACCACCACAACCAGCACTATCACCACAACCACCACTAACAACAACACCACCATCAACAACAACCATCAACACAACCACCAGCAACACAACCACCACCACCACCACCACCACCACCAGCAACAACACCTCTCACCCCTTCCACCCCTTCCCACACCCTCTTCCATCCTCCTTCCCTGAATCCCTTTTTTTTTTGTATTTAAATTCAAGAAGAAAAAAAAAGAGAGGAAAAAAAAAACGATACAAAAGAAAACAAAATTTACATTTGATCTGAACCCCCTAAAAAGGGGATAGACCCCTATAAAAAGGGATTTTTTGGAGGAGGGTGTTCTCTTTTTGTAATTTTTTATATATATATAGAGAGAGGGGAGTGATTTTTAAAAAAGTATTATTGAATTGAAACAAAATTTGCCGATTCTTTTGGCACAGGTGTGAGACTTTGACAAACATTAACTGGTAAAGACAGACAAAACTAAGGGCAGTAACCCTCTGGGTGAAAATGTATTAACTTTTCACACCATTCAGTGATTTGTGACCTCCTCAAACAATTCGATTGGTATCTGCTATATTGCAGCAACAACTTCAATTTATACCCATTATTGTATATATATATATATATATATATATATATATATATATATATATATATATATATATATATATATATATACAATATTAAATAAATGGAAAACTATATTTATAAAACCATATTTATTTCATTATATATATTTCGGGGATATCATATTAACAATGTAGCATATTGTTAATATGATATCCCCGAAATATATATAATGAAATAAATATGGTTTTATAAATATAGTTTTCCATTTATTTAATATTGTATATACACTCCAAATATTTGTCGAGTGCTTTTATACCAGTTATAAATATTTACTAGTTGTAACCCAACAATTTTAAATATAACTTTACATGTATATATATATATATATATATATAGGAAAAAGTATGACCCCCACGGCAGAGCTGAAGCCGTTTCGACGGCTATTTCTGGACTGGTGCATTATGGTCCATCTGGTTCCTTACCACAATTCCTTCGTTATATATATATATATATATGTATGCATATATTTGTTTGTCATTGCACCCGATGAGAGGCTCCTCCACTATATAGTGGTGGCCATAACTGGACCCGGAAACCTGAGGCTGCACATACATGTTAAGTGTATGAAATTTTAATTATACTATATATATACATGTATATTCATATATACACACATGCATACACATACATATATATATATATATATATATATATATACGTGTGTGTGTGTTTTACTCTATAGAAATGTATTAAGTCCTTTCATTTCTTGTACAAATGGCTGGCCGTCTGTTCAATCAGGGCTCACCTGGGACGAAGCAACAACAAAGTTGACCCATACCAAAGAAGTACTATGATTACCACCACTAATAATAATAATGATAATAATAATAATAATAATAATAATGATGATGATGATAATAATAATAATGATTTCATTTATTGGCCACAAGGGTTGACATATAGGGGTCAATATAAAGACAGGGACAGTGGGGGTATACAATAAGCTTGAGTAAAAATGCACAATGGCAAGACTAATTTAACAATGAAGATATAAAAAATATATAAAATAAACTATGTATAAATAATATCAAAAGGATTTGCAACAAATTGTATTTGATCTTAGTATAGAGTCTGTACAAGAAGCATGCCTACTTGGCTCTGCCAGAATAATTAGAAAAGTGATGGATACCACCTAACAGGGTAAAAAGCAAATCTTATCATCTTAACCCTTTAGAATTTACATTACTCTATATATACTATTGTATTTTTGTGGTAAAGACTTTATCTTACATATCTCACATAATATCGAATCTATGAGATTTTGATGTTATTTATTTTGAGAAAATTACCTTAACATCAATGCGAGTGGCTAGTTATAGCCAGTTTGATGAGAAAGAGGTGAGTAAACTTTGGCTGGATATGGCCGGTTTAAATGCTAAAAGGTTAAGCTCCGAGATGAAGCCTGATGGTAAAAAGAAAAATACTGGTAGTTAACATCATCACTGTGCAATGATGAAGATAACATTTGATAATATCAAGTAATCAAAATTGTCATCTTAATAATGACAATTACAATAAAGTTAATAATGATATTCATCATTTTGATAACAATAATTATCAAAAAGCTGGTACATACATACAATGCAGTAGAAATACATAAAGTGCTTAGGATGACAAATGAAGCAAAATAAAGTAATGTTTTACCCAGTATATTTCAACATGATATTTCAGGGTTATAACCCTCTTTTCAAATGTGAAGCAGAAACGGTTCAAAACAAAATGAACGATCGATGTGTTCTTCCTTAACTATTAATCTTCATTTTATAATAATAATAATAATTATATATATATATATATATGTATATACACATATATATACAAACATATATATATATATATACACACAAATATATATATACATACATATATACATACATACATATATATATACAACATACATACATATATATACACAGCAACTGTCTCCCTTGTTTTTCTTGGAAAGGTTCATGCCATAAACTCCAGGTGTGCTTTTTTACTATCTTAACATTTCTCACTACAACAACAACTACTACTACTACTACTACTACTACTACTACTACTACTACCACCACCACAACCACTATTACTATTACAATCTTTTTTTTTTTAATGGTTCCCTTCTTATGATGGTGCAATTCCCAAAGTAACCCGTTTCTTTACCCTGTATATATACCAAAAAAAAAAAAATTGTAATACTAATAGTGGTAGTGGTGGTGGTAGTAGTAGTAGTAGTAGTAATAGTAGTAGTAGTAGTAGTAGTTGTTGTTGTTGTTGTTGTTGTGAGAAATGTTAAGATAGTAAAAAAGCACACCTGGAGTTTATGCCTGAACCTTTCCAAGAAAAACAGGGGAGACAATTGCTGTGTATATATATGTATGTATGTATGTATATATATATTTGTATATATATATGTATGTATATATGTATTTGTATATATATATATATATATATATATATATATATATATATATATATATATATATATATGTATGTATATATATATTTGTATATATATATATATATGTTTGTATATATATATATGTGTATATACATATATGTGTATATATATATTTGTATATATATTTGTATATATATATATGTGTATATATATATGTGTATATACATATATGTATGTATATATATATATATATATTATTTGCTGAGAATACTACCAAAGTTATGCAGCATAAAGGGGGTTAACTGTACACTGGACTGTACTGATTGAAGTGATTGTACCCCCTCCCCCCAAACCCCATCTCATTTATATGCAAATGGATTGAACCATTAACAGTACTGGTAAAGAAATTGTACCCCTTCCTCCCACCCCCCAACCCCTTCTCATTTATATGCAAATGGACTGACCCATTAACAGTACTGGTAAAGAGATTGTATCTACTCCCCTCCTCCCTTTTACATGTAAATAGACTGATCCATTAACAGCACTGATGAAGAGCCGGTACCTACCCCACTAGCCCTTTATATCGAAATGGACTCAACCATTAACAGTTCTGGCAAAGAAATTGTACTCCCAGCTGGCCCCTTCCCTTCCCATATATATGCAAATGGACTAATTCATTAACAGTCCTGTTAAATAAACTTTACTTCCCCACCACCACCACCGTTTATATCAAAATGGACTCAGCCATTATCAGAGCTGGTAAAGAAAATGTACCTTCCCTATTTACAATGAAATGGACTGATCCATTGACAGCATTGGTGAAGAAATTGTACTTATGCAGATGGACTGATCCATTAACAGTGCCAATGAAATAAACTGTACCTATCCCCCTATTTATGTGAAAATGGAATGATCCATTAACGTGTTTTTACTGTTTATTATTATAATTTTTTTTGTTTTGTTTCTTTGTCTATGATTTTGATAAGGCCACATCACTGTGACACTGTACACATGTATTATACACCCATCCACCCCTCTAACTTCCAGCCAAGTGGAATGGTCCAAGAACATCTTCTTCCCAAGCACTCAGCAAAAATGATGCGGACAAGATTTGAACCTTCGACTTGGTGTTTCAACCATGACACACACTGTCTTTTTCTCTCCCCCTCTCCTCTTCACTACTTCTCCTTCTCTCCCCTATCCCTCCCTCTATCTATCTCCTTCTCTCTCTCTCTCTCTCTCTCTCTCTCTGTATATATATATATATATATATATATATATATATATATATGTTAAGTGTTTCCATAGAAAAGGTAAAGGAAAGAAGAGTGCTCTATGTATAATACAGAGCTATTTAATTATGTAATAAACAACACAATATAATTATTCCATTACCAAAGGTTTCAGGAAGTTAGACAAATTATATTGTGTTGTTTATTATATAATTAAATATATATATATATATATATACATACATACATATATACATATATATATATGTATATATAGTGAAGGCGTGTGGCTGAGTGGTTAGAGAATTGGATTTGCAATCGTGAGGTTGTGAGTTCGATTCCCGGACCAGGTGATGCGTTATGTCCTTAAGCAAGGCACTTTATTTCGCGTTGCTCCTTCTATCTGGAGTTGCGACCGATAGATAGTATTATCAATTGGAAAGACCAATGGAAGCATTGTTTCCTTGGTCCGATTTGACGAAAAGTCGATCGTTTCCTTACATATATATATATATATATATATCCAGGAAACAAGCAAACAAACATGAGGATGCATTAACATGTTATATATATACTTTGTTAAAGGTATCATTACATATTTAATATGTATGATGATCATGATTCTCAATAAATAAGCTCAATGGGCCTTAGTTCAGAGCATCAATTATTTAAATTTAAAAGATATATGTACAGAGAAAAAGATATATATCATTTGAGAAACACATAGCATTTTGTACATATATAGAGAGAGAACAAATAATATTCAGGAAAATATACATATTTTAAGATGGTAAAAGATAATTTCTACAAGACTAGAGCTGTTTAATTCATTTGAAATCAGCAGGACTTCCTGGTGATTCCAAATGCATGAAACAGTTCTAGTCCTGTAGGAGTCATTACCATATAAAATAATTATATACCTTCTTCTCTACTAAAGTATTGTGTATCATCTTATTTAACTGTGGTTCTCTACAGTTCCTCTTGGGAAAACCATTCTTATATATATATATATATATATATACATACATACATATATATATATATATATATATATATATATACATACATATATATATATATATATATATATATATATATATATATATATATATATATATATATATATATATATATATATACATATATATATATATATATATATATATTCATATATATACATTTATATATATATACATATATATATACATTTATATATATATACATATATATATACATTTATATACATATACATATATATATATATATATTTATAGATACATATATAAACATTTATAAACACATATATATACATATATATATTCATTTATATATATATATATATACATACTTACAAATATATATACTCCCGTCTGTTTATCCATCTTTACATCTCCCTTCCATCTCTACTTCTTCACCCTTCTATCCATATATATATATATATATATATATATATATATATATATATACCATCTAACCCATGCTAGCGTGGAAAATGGATGTTAAACGAAGATGATGATGATGATGATATATATATATTACTCTCTTCCCCTCTTTCTCTATCTATCTATATAAATATATCACTTTTCTCCTCTTTGTCTATCTTCCCCTCCCTCACACCTCTATGTGAATATGTTTATTTTTTATTTTATTTTATATTCTTTTACTTTATTTATGTTTTTGTTGTTGTTATTGTTGTTGTTTTGTGTCATTTTTTTTCACAATAAATTCTTCAATTTGAAAATAAAATATTAAAAAATAATAATACCAATACATAACAATACTGTGTGTGATTCTTTTGTCATTGTTGTTATTGTTACAGCATGGCACCAGTAATGTACTGGGGTCGATTCAATCGACTTCTCCTCCCCCAAAAAGATTGTTGGCCTTGTGCCTAAATCAGAAACCATTATTTTAAGGGCGGTGGATTGACAGTATCGGTGAAGGGTTGGACGCCATGCTTTGCAGCACAGAGTTACGGCCCTTTATAATCTGAGTTCAAATCCTGCCGAGGTTAACTTTGCCTTTCTACCTTTACGGGGTCGATAAAATAAAGTATCAGTCATACGCATTGGGGTCGATTTAATCGACTTTCCCCTCCCCCAAAATTGCTGGCCTTGTGCCTATATAAGAAACCATTGTTACAGCATGGCTATGTTTATTCACAACCCCACGGAAGCAGTTTCAATCCTACTGTGCCTCGTATGAGGCAGGTGTCTTTTACAGTAGCTTTGGGTTGACCAATACATGGAGTATGAAATATATGTACATATATATACACACGACCGTGACCTCTGGCATCACGCAGTAATACAGAGTACCCGACCTCCCATGGGTACAAGCTGAAGCATATAGACAATATGCCCCCACACCCTCCCACTGCAAAGTGGACGTGTAGGCGCCATGGCAAAAAAAGCACCCAGCACTCACTATAAATGAGGTTGGTGTTAGGAAGGGCATCCAGCTGTAGAAATCAAGCCAGAATCAGTTCCCGGATGAGCAAGGCATGGTCAGCCGACCAGACACTGCCCACAACAGGACAACCCGTCTAACCCATGCTAGCATGGAAGAATGGACGTAAAATGGTGATGATGATGATATACATATATACATATATACACATATATATATATTTTTAATAGAAAAAAATGAGGAAGTTTCATTTACATATAACACTTCCTCGTTTTTTTTCTGTTATAAACACTCTGCTGTGCATAGAATGCTTTCTTTGGTACCAATACCAGTAATTCACATTACAAGAAAATATAAAACTAGGCGAAGAAAGATTACAGCTCAAAATATGAGATTTATCACTATAAACCATTCAGAAGGCTAAATACAATCCAGGTTTGAGTATTGAGTTGTATGAAATCCAAGTTTGAAGATATTTAAGTAACAATATAAACTCATAGAGCATAAATATTATAATAATATAAAGGACCAATATTTCCTTAAATGTCTATATATATATGGTGGCTGCAAACTCTGCTCAGAGCATTGTAATCGCTTGTCAGGTTCAGATGTGTGACGTTCGGATATGGCTTTTCAAGCCAGCTAGAGACTTGCACTCATTCTCACATTGACGACAACTATGGATCTCTCTGGCCTCAGGTCTTACATCAGGTTGCCTGTGAACCTTCACAATACCGTGGAGTTGATAGTCCACTGGTTCTCTCTGAACATGGCTGCAACTGTGGCCCCTGAGACCAGATTTGCTCAAGCAAATATATATATATATATACACACATTTGATGGCTGCCCCCTCGTTATCAAGTATGGCCATTGCACAATATAACATTATTAATAATTATCAATTAATGCTATCGTGCAATGCCTGTGTGTCAAGACTTTTTTTAAAGTGAGGAAAGACTGTACACTGAGCCAATCCCACTCTCTGAGTGACAGTAGCTATAACCCGAAAAGAAGAAAAGATCAACATCATTGGTAACTACTGAGCTGCAGGTTTTATGTCGGAGTTATCCAGGTTTCCTGAGTTGCCTTCTCCTAGAAGAATACCCTGACAAAGACTAGGGGTCCTTCACGTACATACATACACATACAATGTTTGTCCAGCTGTTATATTTTTTTAGGTGCACCAAACCTGACTAAACCTGTTGGACTGTTTATATATATTATATATACACGACATGTGTGTATAAAGAACATCCTATCTTGAAGGTATGTTTGCTGTGTCTTAGTTTAAAACCTTTCATTAATATAATTTTAATGAAAGACACCACCACCACCACCATTGTCTCATGCAACACCACATCATAGCTACCACCTGAGTACACCATGAATATTACCTCACACCACCACCACCACCAACATTACCTCACACTACAACCACTACCACTACAACCACCACCACTACCACCACTACCACTACCACTATCACCACAGCCACAACCACTGCTATCACAACTGCCAATATTGCCTCACACCACAACCACCATAACCACCACAACCACTACCACCACAACCACTACAACCACTACCACTATCACCACAACTACCACCACTACTACCACAACCACTGCTACCACAACTGCTAATATTGCCTCACACCACAACCACAACCACCATAACCACCATAACCACCACAACCACAACCACTACCACCACAACCACTACCACTATCACCAAAACTACCACCACTACTACCACAACCACCACCACTACTACCACAACCACCACCACCACTACTACCACCACCACCACAACCACCACCACTACCACTACAACCACCACCACTACCACTACAACCACCACCACTACCACTACAACCACCACCACTACCACCACAACCACCACCACCACAACCATCACCACTACCACCACAACCACCACTACCACAACCACCAACATTGCCTCACACCACATTATCAACCCTACCTACCACTACCAACACCTCATGTCATCACAGTATATTATGACCTCATACCACCACCATTACCTCACACCACAACCCCCACCACCACTATTACCTCATTACCTCACACCACAACCCCCACCACCACAATTACCTCACACCACAACCCCCACCACCACTATTACCTCATTACCTCACACCACAACCCCCACCACCACTATTACCTCATTACCTCACACCACAACCCCCACCACCACTATTACCTCATTACCTCACACCACAACCCCCACCACCACCATTACCTCACACCACAACCACCACCACCACTATTACCTCACAATACAAACCACCACCACCATTGCCTCACCTCACACCAATACCACCACAACGCCTCCACCACCTTTACCTCACACCACTACCACCACCACCACCACTACCAGCACCCCAGTCCACACTGCCAGCAATGTTGGCATGCCTCCAAAGAGTTTCTACAACTGAAATGTCCCAGACATGGTGTGATTCACACAGTGAGAGGGGGGGGGGGGTGGAGGGGACTATGAATCATTCTGGTCGGTTTCGGTCCCAACACAGGGACCCTGACTAACGGGGGTTTGGCACATAGTGTCACTACCCTGGTTGATTGCCAACACACACACATATATATCATCATCATCACCGTATGTATGAGTATGTAAATAAATATATATATACTAGCAGAATGGCCCGGCGTTGCTCTAGGGTTCTTATATATAATAATAATGATAATAATGAAATTATTGTGTAAAGTGCTCAGGTGCACTACAACTCGTCAATATAGTACATAGAATAATACACAAATGCCAGGGAAGTACATGTTTGTATGTGTTAGCTGTAGTGTTGGCGGATCTCGGGAAGCATGGAGGCCTTAAAGGATGCAGCGTCTCGACAGCTAACAACTGATGCAGGTAGTTTGTTCCATGCTTCAGCAACTCTGAGCGTGAAAAAATGTTTCCGAAAGTCATGGGAACTGTGCTGTTTTCTTACTTTGTGGGCATGTCCACGTGTGTTAGACACATGGAAATCAAAAAGGTACTCAGGGTTGTTGTTGGCAACATGGTTAACAATTTT